>CM060610.1:4401706-4571706 GCA_030578255.1 Tiaroga cobitis
CAGACAAAAAAATGAATGAACATGCAAAAACAAGAGAGAACCAACAAAATATTAATAACTGATTATGTTGTAGTCAGTGTATGCTTTTTCCTGTGAGCTTTTTGTTTTTCTATGCATTTTTTAAATAAAACCAGTCACACTTTAGATTAGGGTCCAGTTCTCACTATTAACTATGAATTTTGCCTCAATAAACTCCTAATCACTGCTTATTAATAGTTAGTAAGGTATTGGATAGGATTAAGGGATGTAGAACATGGTCATGCAGAATAAGGCATTATAATATGCTTTATATTTACTAATAAACAGCTGATATCCTAGTCATATACATGCTGATAAGCAGCTAGTGAGAGTTAGACCCTAAACTAAAGTGTTCCCATAAAACTGTAGCTGTAATTTGCCTTTTTTGCCAAATTATTTTGTCAGATAAATACCGTTACCAAGTTTAGAACAAGTCCACACTAATACGTTTTCGTTAAAAAGACGCGTATTTTTCTCTCCACACTGAGACGGCGCTTTTAGCAACGAAAACGAAGTGTGTACATTTGAAAACGCTGTTTTTGTGTTGTAGTGTGGACTGTGAAAACGGAGGGATTTGAAAACGATGACCCATAAATATTCATGTTTATACCAGTGTTATGCCTGTTATGTGCTATTCACTTACACACATTTGCTAAAATATGTTACGTTGCGCACTCTTCATATTACAGTCCTGCAACGATGACAGAAAATGTTCACATTTGCTGTCCTGTGGAAATACACGGTCGCGTTTTATACGCTGATTTCACGCAGCCGCCATTTTGAAATTGAAAGCGAGGCTCCGTAGGGAAGAACCCCGGAAGTATAGATAGACAACAGTGCCTTGGACTACCAACCTGAAGCTGCTGCCACGATTTACACTATTGGATGTACATATCCTATATTGGATATTAACATCCCAATAGTGTAAATCGCGGCAGCAGCTTCAGGTTGGTATATAGTTCGTTCCTGCTTCTTTTTTTACGTTCTGAATTATATATAAAAAAATTATTTTATTTATAAATATATTTCACTGTATATAGTCTAAAGTATGAAATAAATGTATGTACATTTTTAGAATAACTAATTTCTACATTAAACACAACAATTCGCCATCGCATTCGCGACTCTCCTATGATTAAAGGCGACACTTCCGATTTTCTTCCCACCGGAGCCATTTCAAAATGGCGGAGTGGATTGAAGTGGATTTACTTATTGTAGAGTTAACAAAAGTTATCATGAGCATTGTAATGTTTATCATAAGCATTGTAAAGCAGATGTCTTAACAAATGTCGACCGGGAACTTATTTACGAGCAGTTCATTCATACCTGCAAGATCGCTGTGAAAATACAGACCGGAAGTCAAAAGACAACGAGCGCAGCGCTGAAAAGTGCCGGGGCTACATAAGGTCTATCCACAAGTTTCCTACGTCCCATGAGGCCTTGCGTCAAAAGTGGGTGCGTCTTCCGGTTCGAAGTAAACAAGCGAAACGTGACACTCATTCATTCATTCGACTATCGATTAATCATTAATATTTATACTAAAATGTATTATTTAATTTGTTTAACTTTTTATCAATTACAAATGCAATGAAAATACAAAAATACAGCGTGTTTTTCCACGATGAGTTCTTTATTACAAGATCAACTTGTGGCAGTTAAACTGGACATTCGGTTATGGCTAAACTTGAAGATATCTGCTGCGGTGCTCTGGACTGCCGGTGCGAGTCGGCGTTTTTTAAACAGAGACCCTTGTTTGTTCCTAAATAGTAATAAAAAAGAATCATGTTAAATAAAACCGAAATCGCGATACTCAGATCCACGGACCTGTGTCGCGGTCAGGGAAGGCAGAATCACGATACGCCCTTCCCACTCCCAGAGATATCCTTCCCGTCCAGATCCAATATAGCTACCATATCTTTACTATTTGTATTATTTGAAGTTAACATTATAAAATTTGTAGACCTACACCACAAAACTAGTTGAGGATAAATTATTTAAAATTGGGCGATTCCAGCATTATGGACGTGACATTTGCAGTCAAAATATAAATTCTCCGAAAATGCATTTAGGCTATTGAAATATACATATATCATATCATATCATATCAATAAAGGAGTCCAGACATTAGAAATATATAGCACATGCATTTTGTATTTAATATGAGGGAAATACACGAGGGTGACACAAAAAAAAACTTTAACTTTTTGAAAGCACTGAGCCTTTATTTAAAGTTAATTTCGTTTTGTATTAATTGTATCTTAATTTCAATCAATGTTTCATCAACAATTTACCTGGATTTAATAAATAATAAGTAGCGGTAAATATAGCAGACAATAATCAAGACACGGAGGCGCTGGTGCCTGAACTGCAGCTCGTCTCATAAATGAACCGAAACTCAGCGTCTACTTGCCTTACAGACCTGAGAAATATATATATAGCCTATATTATATTAGATATACTATGAAGTGTTTACTGTGTGCCATTCATGTTCTGAATATGTTGCTTCACAGTAGCCTTCACTTAAAATCTTTAGTCCAAGATTGTTGGATAATACAATTTGCCACTGAATTAGTTCAGTCCGGTTATAGGCCTATATACAACCGCGAACAGCACATGTTGTCCCTGAGCTCCGTAACGACATCTCTCATAAAGGTTTGCGACTTATTTTAAATAGTAAAATATTATCTGAAAAACACCTAGCCTCTTCGCTAAATAGCACACAAAATACCATTGGTATGCTACTTCCGCCGCCTGACCGGAAGTTGCACCCACTTTATTTTTTACAGTAGCGCCCCCCGGAAACAGGTGGATAGGGGTGGGAATCTCTAGGTACCTCACGATTCGATTCGATTACGATTCAGAGGGCTACGATTCGATGCTAAAGCGATTATCTGAATCTTTTTGTGTGTGACTATAATGACCCGTAAAGAATTAACAAACAATATATTTTATTAACATTGCAAAGAACCAACAGGAAAATAAATGTGTGCCTGAACTAGCAGCATACTTGTAGTAAATTAATAATATAACAACGACCGAGAGTACAGCCGAGAGTTTTTCCTCCTCTGGGTGGAAACGTGTCATATGGCTTCTCATATTTGTCGTGTTTCCGAAATATTTTAGTTTTATTCTACAAAGCTTACAAATAGTTTGGCTCTTCTCCAGCTCATTTCCCCCCTTCAACTTCATAGAAGCCAAAATATTTCCACACGTTTAACGCAAAATGTGTTTGGATTTCGCGCTCAGCCATCGCGTCTCTGTAATGTGCACGCCACAGACGGTCCGGGCACTGCACTTCCGCGCTTCAGAGTTCCGTCTTTTGCGTTCCGTCAATATTACGTTATTAAATATATATATAAACAACTTCTTCTTTTTTTTTTTGAAAATTGATTTTAGACATTTGTGAATCGATTCAGAATCGTCCACGTCCGCATCGCGATGCATCTAAGAATCGATCCCCCCCCCCCCCCCCCCCCCCCCCTAGCGTTTTAGACCAAACATATAATGGTGAGTCTAAATATATATACTTAAATATATACTTATAAATATATACTTATATATAGATTTACTCAAAATAATTGATTGTTATTTCAGTTTTAGTAATTTAATGTCTTCCACTTTATCTGAGTTAGCTGCTCAACATTTATTAATTTCATTTATGTTTTTTGAATTTTTCAAGTGTAAGTTTTTTTTTTTTTTTCAACACTGCTTTATATTCCTACTCCGGATTCAGAATTGCAAGAAGTGATGGTTGGGTGGATGGGTGGGTGGATGAATGGATGGATGGATCAATAGATAGATAGACAGACATAAAGAACAGAATGAATGTGATGTGTTAAATGTCTTTGAATTACATTTCAGTAAACACCTTTTCCAAAATCGCAAAAACGTCAAACCGTCAAGAATGTGTCTCCCCCCCCCCCCCCCCCCCCCCCAAAAAAGTTAAATCCCATCCGATTGATACAGTTTAAATAAAGAAAATGAAACCAGTTTTTATTATCTGCATGACAATCCTGCGCACACTTATCTCAGCAAGCGCTCAGCTTCTTTATAAACACCGTAGACGTGTTTCATCCTTGTTGACTGACGTGAGAAAAGAGTAAATTGGGTTTTGGAGGCTTCAATTCTCTTCCCTGCCTAAATTTAACCTTCTTTCTCTGATGGCTTGTCGGTTCCTCACTAACACCCACTCCAGTGCGCCGGATTCTTCTCTGCTCGTGTAAAAGCGAGTACTTATACTTGGCGGCTTTAAATAATGGAGGAAGGTGCTTTTGTGGGGCACGTGTGTGTAATGGCAGGGGTGAATAATTCAGCCTGGTCTACTCTCTGTCCTGTTCACTTGCACCTGTATGAGAGAAGACACTCAGATCATGCAGATGCTAATGTGAGTCTCTGGCAGCAGGTGTGTGGCCCTCGGGGGCCGACCTGAGGTCAGGGCTTTCAGGACAGAGAGCGGTGAAGCTGAACTCAGGTCTGCTGAGAGGAGAACATGTCTTCTCTTTAGCTGACACAACGGCTTTGGCATTGCCTTTATGAGTTATAGTGTAGAATATTGGGAAATCCTGCTTAGATGTTCAAATGTGCTGGAGGGCCGGGGTTTAAAGGGACAGTTCACCTAAAAATATTGCTCCAAACCTGACTTTCTTTCTTTAGTATTTCAGTAATAGTTAGTAGTTATTAAATATCATTCGTACTTTTGCATGCTCAAAAATACCATAACCTTATCAGTCATGTGACATGCAAAAACCAATGCTGTTTATGCTGTTGCTGTCACATGATACATTTTGATACATTATACAGTACAGCAAAAAAATTATATTATATTATATTGTGAAATATTATTGCAATTTAAAATAACTGTTTTCTATGTGAAAATATTGTGAAATGTAATTTATTCCTGTGATTAAAGCTGTATTTTCAGCATCATTACTCCAGTCTTCAGTGTCACATGATCCTTCAGAAATCACTCTAATAGGATGATTTGATGCTCAAGAACCATTTCTGATTATTATTAATGTTGAAAACAGTTGTGCTGCTTCTAAAAAAATTTGTGGAAACTGTGATAAAAAAAATCTGAATTCTTTGATGAACAGAGAGATAAAAAACAGCATTTATTTGAAATAGAATCATTGTGTAACATTATAAGTGTCTTTACTGTCAGTTGTGATCAATTTAATGCATCCTGGCTGAATATAAGTATTCAATAAAAGAAGAAGAAGAAAACCTTACTGATCCCAAAGTTTTGAACATGTTTTGTGTAAGTGGGATTTATCATGTGACATGTGAACATCCGTTGACCGATGAGAATTTCGGGGAGTGAGAAATATTAGTGATGATACTTGCCTAAGCAAACAGCACCAAATATTGTAAATGTCACAGCAAAGCAAAGCATGAAAATGCAGAGAAGATCTTAGAAAAGGCAGATCTTAAAAGGAAGCAGGATGCAAAGAGAGCGAGAGGATGAGAGGATCTGCAGTGTTGTAGTCGTAACACTGAAGCTGTGCAGTAATTGCTGATGTGGTCCAGAGAATTGAATGCGATGAAGGCAGATGCTAACGGACAGATTCATTACAGCTGTGCCCAGAGCAGAGAGACAGCCAGAGAGACAGACAGACAGAGAGACAGACAGACAGACAGACAGACAGACAGAGAAACAGACAGACAGAGAAACAGGCAGAGAGACAGAAGACAGGCAGAAGACCGACAGAGAGACAGACAGACAGAGAGAGATTGGTGAGTCTTGGGAAATCAGAGAGAGAGAGAGAGAGAGAGAGAGAGAGGGGGTTAAGGGGAGTCTCTCTGTCAGGGGAAATAAGTGCACTGCAGAGTCAGGAAACTCCAGCCATGAGCAGCGTGTTAGAAATCACAGCAGTGCTGCAGTCCTGAGAGCAGAGGGTCTTCCCTTGCTGCAGTGCATACTAACAACAGCCACACACACAACTCCAACACAGCCCACCGCTGCATACTAACAACAACCACACACACAACTCCAACACAGCCCACCGCTGCATACTAACAACAGCCACACACACGACTCCAACACAGCCCACCACTGCATACTAACAAAAGCCACACACACGACTCCAACACAGCCCCCCGCTGCATACTAACAAAAGCCACACACACGACTCCAACACACCCCACCGCTGCATAGTAACAACAACCACACACACAACTCCAACACAGCCCACCGCTGCATACTAACAACAACCACACACACAACTCCAACACAGCCCACCGCTGCATACTAACAACAGCCACACACACGACTGCAACACAGCCCACCGCTGCATACTAACAACAGCCACACACACAACTCCAACACAGCCCACCGCTGCATAGTAACAACAACCACACACACAACTCCAACACAGCCCACCGCTGCATACTAACAACAACCACACACACAACTCCAACACAGCCCACCGCTGCATACTAACAACAACCACACACACAACTCCAACACAGCCCACCGCTGCATACTAACAACAACCACACACACAACTCCAACACAGCCCACCGCTGCATGCTAACAACAGCCACACACACGACTGCAACACAGCCCATCGCTACATACTAACAACAGCCATACACACGACTCCAACACAGCCCACTGCTGCATACTAACAACAACCACACACATGACTCAAATACAGCCCACCACTGCATTCTAGTTACAACAGCCACACACACGACTCCAACACAGCCCACCGCTGCATACTATCAACAACCACACACACATGACTCCAACTCAGCCCACTGCTGCATACTAACAACAACCACACACACGACTCCAACACAGCCCACCGCTGCATACTAACAGCCACACACACGACTGCAACACAGCCACCCACTGCATACTAACAACAACCACACACACGACTCCAATACAGTCCACCGCTGCATACTAACAACCAACCACACGTGACTCCAACACAGCCCACTGCTGCATTCTAACAACAACCACACACACGACTCCAACACAGCCCACCACTGCATACTAACAACAACCACACACACAACTCCAACACAGCCCACCACTGCATACTAACAGCCACACACGACTGCAACACAGCCCACCGCTGCATACAAACAACAGCCACACACACGACTGCAACACAGCCCACCGCTGCATACTAACAACAACCACACACAAGACTCCAACACAGCACACCGCTGCATACTAACAACAGCCACACACACGACTGCAACACGGCCCACCGCTGCATACTAACAACAACCACACACACGACTCAAACACAGCCCACCACTACATACTAACAACAGCCACACATACAAATCAACACAGCCCACCACTGCATTCTACTAACAACACCCACACACACGGCTCCAACACAGCCCACCGCTGCATACTAACAACAACCACACACACGACTCCAACACAGCCCACCACTGCATACTAACAACAACCACACACACAACTCCAACACAGCCCACCACTGCATACTAACAACAACCACACACACGACTCCAACACAGCCCACCACTGCATACTAACAGCCACACACACGACTCCAATACAGCCCACCACTGCATACTAACAGCCACACACGACTGCAACACAGCCCACCACTGTATACTAACAGCCACACACGACTGCAACACAGCCCACCACTGTATACAAACAACAGCCACACACACGACTCCAACACAGCACACCGCTGCATACTAACAACAGCCACACACACGACTGCAACACGGCCCACCGCTGCATACTAACAGCCACACACACGACTCCAACACAGCCCACCACTGCATACTAACAACAACCACACACACAACTCCAACACAGCCCACCACTGCATACTAACAACAACCACACACACGACTCCAATACAGCCCACCACTGCATACTAACAGCCACACACGACTCCAACACAGCCCACCACTGCATACTAACAGCCACACACACGACTCCAACACAGCCCACCACTGCATACTAACAACAACCACACACACAACTCCAACACAGCCCACCACTGCATACTAACAACAACCACACACACGACTCCAATACAGCCCACCACTGCATACTAACAGCCACACACGACTCCAACACAGCCCACCACTGCATACTAACAGCCACACACACGACTCCAATACAGCCCACCACTGCATACTAACAGCCACACACGACTGCAACACAGCCCACCACTGTATACAAACAACAGCCACACACACGACTCCAACACAGCACACCGCTGCATACTAACAACAGCCACACACACGACTGCAACACGGCCCACCGCTGCATACTAACAACAACCACACACACGACTCAAACACAGCCCACCGCTGCATACTAACAACAGCCACACACACAAATCAACACAGCCCACCACTACATACTAACAACAGCCACACACACAAATCAACACAGCCCACCGCTGCATACTAACAACAGCCACACACACAAATCAACACAGCCCACCACTGCATTCTAGTAACAACAGCCACACACACGACTCCAACACAGCCCACCGCTGCATACTAACAGCCACACACGCGACTGCAACACAGCCCACCACTGTATACAAACAACAGCCACACACACGACTCCAACACAGCACACCGCTGCATACTAACAACAGCCACACACACAAATCAACACAGCCCACCACTGGATTCTAGTAACAACAGCCACACACACGACTCCAACTCAGCCCACCGCTGCATACTAACAGCCACACACGCGACTGCAACACAGCCCACCACTGTATACAAACAACAGCCACACACACAACTCCAACTCAGCCCACCGCTGCATACTAACAACAACCACACACACGACTCCAACACAGCCCACCACTGCATACTAACAGCCACACACACGACTGCAACACAGCCCACCACTGCATACTAACAACAACCACACACACGACTCCAACACAGCCCACCGCTGCATACTAACAGCCACACACACGACTGCAACACAGCCCACCGCTGCATACTAACAACCACCACACATGACTCCAACACAGCCCACCGCTGCATACTAACAACAACCACACACACGACTCCAACACAGCCCACCACTGCATACTAACAACAACCACACACACAACTCCAACACAGCCCACCACTGCATTCTAACAACAACCACACACACGACTCCAACACAGCCCACCACTGCATACTAACAGCCACACACACGACTCCAATACAGCCCACCACTGCATACTAACAGCCACACACGACTGCAACACAGCCCACCACTGTATACTAACAGCCACACACGACTGCAACACAGCCCACCACTGTATACAAACAACAGCCACACACACGACTCCAACACAGCACACCGCTGCATACTAACAACAACCACACACACGACTCCAACACAGCCCACCACTGCATACTAACAACAACCACACACACAACTCCAACACAGCCCACCACTGCATACTAACAACAACCACACACACGACTCCAACACAGCCCACCACTGCATACTAACAGCCACACACACGACTCCAATACAGCCCACCACTGCATACTAACAGCCACACACGACTGCAACACAGCCCACCACTGTATACTAACAGCCACACACGACTGCAACACAGCCCACCACTGTATACAAACAACAGCCACACACACGACTCCAACACAGCACACCGCTGCATACTAACAACAGCCACACACACGACTGCAACACGGCCCACCGCTGCATACTAACAGCCACACACACGACTCCAACACAGCCCACCACTGCATACTAACAACAACCACACACACAACTCCAACACAGCCCACCACTGCATACTAACAACAACCACACACACGACTCCAATACAGCCCACCACTGCATACTAACAGCCACACACGACTCCAACACAGCCCACCACTGCATACTAACAGCCACACACACGACTCCAACACAGCCCACCACTGCATACTAACAACAACCACACACACAACTCCAACACAGCCCACCACTGCATACTAACAACAACCACACACACGACTCCAATACAGCCCACCACTGCATACTAACAGCCACACACGACTCCAACACAGCCCACCACTGCATACTAACAGCCACACACACGACTCCAATACAGCCCACCACTGCATACTAACAGCCACACACGACTGCAACACAGCCCACCACTGTATACAAACAACAGCCACACACACGACTCCAACACAGCACACCGCTGCATACTAACAACAGCCACACACACGACTGCAACACGGCCCACCGCTGCATACTAACAACAACCACACACACGACTCAAACACAGCCCACCGCTGCATACTAACAACAGCCACACACACAAATCAACACAGCCCACCACTACATACTAACAACAGCCACACACACAAATCAACACAGCCCACCGCTGCATACTAACAACAGCCACACACACAAATCAACACAGCCCACCACTGCATTCTAGTAACAACAGCCACACACACGACTCCAACACAGCCCACCGCTGCATACTAACAGCCACACACGCGACTGCAACACAGCCCACCACTGTATACAAACAACAGCCACACACACGACTCCAACACAGCACACCGCTGCATACTAACAACAGCCACACACACAAATCAACACAGCCCACCACTGGATTCTAGTAACAACAGCCACACACACGACTCCAACTCAGCCCACCGCTGCATACTAACAGCCACACACGCGACTGCAACACAGCCCACCACTGTATACAAACAACAGCCACACACACAACTCCAACTCAGCCCACCGCTGCATACTAACAACAACCACACACACGACTCCAACACAGCCCACCACTGCATACTAACAGCCACACACACGACTGCAACACAGCCCACCACTGCATACTAACAACAACCACACACACGACTCCAACACAGCCCACCGCTGCATACTAACAGCCACACACACGACTGCAACACAGCCCACCGCTGCATACTAACAACCACCACACATGACTCCAACACAGCCCACCGCTGCATACTTACAAAAACCTCAAAAACCGCTGTGTTGGAGTCTTGTGTGTGGTTGTTGTTAGTATGCAGCGGTGGGCTGTATTGGAGTCGTGTATGTGTGGTTGTTGTTAGTATGCAGCGGTGGGCTGTATTGGAGTCGTGTATGTGTGGTTGTTGTTAGTATGCAGTAGTGGGCTGGGTTGCAGTCGTGTGTGTGGCTGTTGTTAGTATGCAGCGGTGGGCTGTGTTGGAGTCGTGTGTGTGGTTGTTGTTAGTTAGTTAATCACAGTTTCCTCAGAAATATGAAGCAGCACAACTGTTTTCAACATTGATAATGATCAGAAATGTTTTTTGAGTAACAAATCAGCATATTAGAATGATTTCTGAAGGATCATGTGACACTGAAGACTGGAGTAATGATGCTGAAAATTCAGCTTTGATCACAGGAATAAATTACATTTTAACATATATTCACATAGAAAACAGTTACTTTAAATTGTAATAATATGTTACAATATTACTGTTTTTACTGTATTTTTGGTCAATTAAAGCTGCAGTCCGCAGTTTTTCCCTTTTTGTCGCCATCTCTGTTAGAATCTCTCGCGGAATTATCAACTTTACGTGAGTTGTGCCTCGACACCCTCGACACGGCACAGCGCGGATGAATCCAATGTTTGAGGCTGTCAGTCGCCGCCGGTGTCGATACTGGCATTCAGAATCACAGATTCTACTTTTTGGAATTATGACCAACATAATAATTTTCACCGGAAAATGTCATCTGAACTAGTAAGAAACATCCACTTTTGTTCTGGTTCTGACCAACTAAGGGGAAAAAATCATTGCAGTAAATCGCTCTGATTAAATCTAACAATCGCTTATCATATCACGTAAAACCGTACAAATTATACTTTGTTTTCAAATTGTTCAACATCAGCAATGCGTGACTACATTTAATGCCCTTTGATATGTATCCTTGTTTTCGCATGGGTCCGGTTGTAGTCTCTTTTTTTCTGTAGCCACTCCAAAGTCTTTTGCATTTTACAGCGGGTGAATCTCCAGTTGTCACTGGTGATTGTTGTTTGAACCTTTCTGGATCCGCCATCAAATTTATAAGTTTAATTATATCAAGTGCTGTGAGAAAATTATATAAATCTCCACCTCCTCACGCACAATATAGCCGAGACTCATTCTTTATGTGTGACGTAATGACGCAAAGACATGCTTGAATTTCCCGCGGAAATCCACCAGTACCACTGGAATTAAAAACATTATTATAAGCTTCACCCTTCTGAATCGAGCTAAGGCAAGCAGGTTGTTTTGAACACTGGCTGGTTATGTATTTGCTCAAAAATTTATTTTGGATCATTTTTAACCCAAAAAGCTATGGACTGCAGCTTTAAATACAGGCTTAGTGAGCAGATGAGATTTTTTGGAAAAACATTTTAAAAAACTCCCTGACCCCAAATGTTTGAACGTTAGCATCACTGCACTAAACAATAGCACTAGACAAGGATTGTAGGATTTTCGTTTTTATCTGATTATACTCTGAAGGACAAACATTCTCCAAATGCTAAATCGGGTCTCGAGCTGTCATAATCCAAAATAACTAAAAAGTATCATAAATATGCACCATATGACTTTGGCACAATATTTCAAGCCTTCTGAAATCTTTGAAGTTCGATGATCACAGTTCCTTTT
The DNA here is from genome assembly GCA_030578255.1 of Tiaroga cobitis. Classification (NCBI taxonomy): domain Eukaryota; kingdom Metazoa; phylum Chordata; class Actinopteri; order Cypriniformes; family Leuciscidae; genus Tiaroga; species Tiaroga cobitis. Next base: position 4,414,370 of record CM060610.1, read on the forward strand.
ATTTCATTTCATTTTCACAGAAGAAAGAACGTCATAGGGTTTGGAATGATATTAGGGTGAGTAAATCATGACAGAATGTTTATTTTGGGGTGAACTGTACCTTTAATGCTGTGAAAGAGACATTGAATGTGGTTCAGTGATGTCTGTAACATCTGGATGTGCATTTGTGTTGATGGTAAGGGCTCCACATGTTTATTTGATCTCAGCCCACTTAAAGCATGTTTCTCATCCTTCATAACTCTACATCACTCCAGAACAGTGGCTTTAAGATTGACCTTTGACCCTGACCCAAAATACATCACCCCAACAGCAGGAGATATCTTGTACTGTACTGTACTAAAAGCACTACTTATAGGATTTGCAGTGGCTTCCTCCATCAACGTCTCTCATTGAAATCTGATGAAATTCATAAGGATATGTGATGGAAAACTGCCCTGAAGAGGGCCGTTGGGTAGATTTTAATTTTCATATGCCTGTGTGGGTGTAAACACTTATGCTGGCAGTGTGTGTCTATGTAATGTGGTTTAAATACGCAAGAGGCAGGCAACATTATTACTTGTGCTAAAAGTTAGTGTTAGTGATATGAGCAAAGCCCTAATGTCATTAGTGCTGCAGACCACTGATATCAGTGTTGGGGTAATGCATTACAAGTAACGTTCATTATCTAATCAGATTACTTTTAAATTACAGATTACAAAATATCTGAGTTCCTTTTTCAAATAAGTAATGCAAGATTCTTTCTTTTCACATTTATTGGCTGACAGCTCCTGTCCCCATGTTGAGAGGAATCATGTAAGTCCAGAGGCGTTGTGTGGAAACATGATGGTTATTGTATAGTTCTAGACTAAATGTAAGCATTTACTCATCTCACATGCACAAATACAGATTCAGTATCCCTCAAAATGAAAAAAACAAACAGTAAAATACAAATTCAGAACATTACGCAAACCGGCAATAATTTTTATATAACACAAATATACTCTATGTATTTAATCTCACTTTATTAACCAATGTCTCTGAAGTTCCAAAGCTCAAATCCCTCCAGCGTGAGTTCTTCTCTATATCAGTGTCTGTGTTTCTGAACTCCTGAAACGCCTCCATTGTAGTCTTGAGTTTCTTCCGGGAACAAACACGTCACAATATTCCCCATTATAATAATTCATACGCAGAATAAAGGGGCGGGGCCTGGTTGAGTTAGTTAGTAGTGTGTTGAAACTGGCGGTTATCCATTTCCTAAACACGCTCGAAGCACTCGACCAATCACAACACACTGATCCAGCCGACCAATCAGAGCACAGTGTGCCTTTCAGAAGGAGGGGCTTCATAGAGACAGGAACTAAACAGGGATGTGTTTCCCGTACAACAGTGTAACTCGCTGCTAAACTACCATAGTGCAATGCATCGTTGAAGAAATCAACTAGATAGTCACGAACTAGATGTTTCCTAGATGTTTCGAAATAAATGTTTCCTAGATGTTTCGAACTAGATCAACTAGATGTTTCCCGAAACCATATTGTCGCAAATTTGTCGTTCAACCACGTTGGTTAATGATGTCACGCACGTGGTGGAGTAATAACGTCTTTTAATGAATCTGTTTGAGATCGAATTAATGCTAGATGTTTTGCTATAAATTACAGACATGGCATCTGAGGACTATTTCTAATTTTTCTCAGTTATTTTGCTTTATTTCCAGATTCAATCATAGGCTCGTTCTTACACTAGAGCTCGTTCACACATGCGCACTCTGCAAAAACTACGCTTTAAATCTCTTGACAAACTAAAAGACGTAAATGACATTTGTATGTATTCTAAATAAAAGATACAGATTGTACTGAATGTCAGCTTGCTTATTTCGCTCAAGATAAGGAGTCCACATGCCATGCAAACAAGAAACTACTCTTCTAACCACAGGTTGAGAGCTATAGTTTCAACCACTCAACTTTGCGATGCTGTTTGCGAATGTTTGTTAGAACTATAGTTTCGGGAAACACCGACTCGTTGAACTGTGCTGATAACGACAGAACTTGCGACCATAGTTGGCTAACGATGCTTTCGGGAAACAGAGCGTTACTGACAGACTGGGAAGAGAGGAGCCGCAACAATGTGAAACATGGGAAAATAAAATGTTTTTGAACATTCAATCATTCAATTCTAGTAGAGCCTAAAAACAAAGTCAAGACTTTGTAAAAGGGCACAATAGGTCCCCTTTAAATCCCCTTGATGTGGCATATACATTTTTTAAAGTACAAATATTCCATCTACTCTCAATTAATATAGGGGTCATACAAGCTGCATGCACAGTTATCTATCAAATTTTATATTGTCACACCACAGCACATTACCATAAAACATTTCATGTTTACACTATATGACATTTTTACACTGCAAAAAAAAAAAACATACAGCCCATGCAGTTTTAATCAAAGTTATTTTTTGGCAAAAGATTTGAATGGTGTGTTTATTCCTCAGTAGTTAATACATGTAAGCACAGCATATGCTGCTTATGATTGTGTGTTTAGAAAGAGTGTTTTTGGGTGTGTGTTTGATAGCTGCTGCGATCCCTCTGCGGACCCCATCGCTGCTGCTCTCAGAATGAACAAGGTTGCTAAGATACGCTGGATTTATATTAGATTATCTTATCTGCTGTTACTATATTTTCCCCAGTACCGTGAAACCTTTATTAATTTGGAAATTTACCCAGCTGCGGAATTAAGAATCTGCTATGTGTACAACAACGCTCTCTCTCTCTCTCTCTCTCTCTCTCTCTCTGTCTCTCTCTGTCTCTGCTGGACTGCTGGGAGCTTCATCCAGAACTCCCTCAGGTTTAATGTCGGCCCCTCCTTTGTACAAAGGCTGGGTTGATAAACAGCAGTAAGCTGCTGTAATCTACATCCCAGGGGCCTCTGGATCATTTGATACCCCACTAACCAATAAGACATGCAAGCAAACAAAGCAGTGATGTCATCTCCTGCAGAAGCCATTGGTGGAGAGCTGAGGCCATAAGCCTTGTGTTAATTACTCTGAGCTGCCGTCCGTGCCATCGCTGTCTGACAGGGTGCTATGGGGAACTTCTTTTCCTTTATACTGAACGAGGGGAACAAAACCTTGGAAAATGGTCCCGAAGGTATAAATATTCCCTCGTAATTAATGCACAGGTGGCCATGTTAATGTATTTTATCTGAGAATATGATGGCACTGTGCATACACCTCCTACACCCATGATCTGAAATATTATTCCGATTACTGTTTTAAAGTAAATTTAACAAATGTAATAGTTAATGTAATACCATAGTGTTTTTTAGTGGACATTTTAGGGGTGGGAATCTTTCGGTACGATTTGATTCAAAGCGATTTTTGAGGTCAAGATTCAATTAAATTAGTCGATATAGTTTTTATAAATTGTGTATTAATCAATAAAAAACTATTGATTTAAAATGTTAGTGGCATTATAACAAAGTGGAAGTAATTGGGAAGAACAGCAACTCAGCCACGAAGTGATAGGCCACGTAAAATCACAGAGCGGGGTCAGCGCGCTAAGGTGCGCAGAAGTCACCAACTTTCAGTCAATAGCTTCAGATCTCCAAACTTCATGTGGCCTTCAGATTGGCTCAAGAACAGTGCTAGAGAGCTTCATGGAATGGGTTTCCATGGCCGAGCACCTGCATCCAAGCCTTACATCACCAAGTGCAATGCAAAGCGTGGGATGCAGTGGTGTAAAGCACGCCTCCACTGGACTCTAGAGAAGTGGAGACGTGTTCTCTGCAGTGACGAATCACGCATCTCTGTCTGGCAATCTGATGGACGAGTCTGGGTTTGGCGGTTGCCTGGAGAACGGTTCTTGCCTGACTGCATTGTGCCAAGTGTAAAGTTTGGTGGAGGGGGGATTATGGTGCGGGGCTGTTTTTCAGGGGTGGGCTTGGCCTCTTAGTTCCAGTGAAAGGAACTCTTAATACTTCAGCTTACCAAGACATTTTGGACAATTTCATGCTCCCAACTTTGTGGGAACAGTTTGAGGATGTTCCTGTTCCAGCAAACCAGTGCGCAAAGCAAGGTCCATAAAGACATGGATGAGCGAGTTTGGTATGGAGGAACTTGACTGGACTGCACAGAGTCCTGTCCTTAACCAGATAGAACGCCTTTGGGATGAATTAGAGCGGAGACTGCGACCCAGACCTTCTCGTCCAACATCAGTGCCTGACCTCACAAACGCGCTTCTAGAAGAATGGTCTAAAATTACCATAAACACACTCCTAAACCTTGTGGAAAGCCTTCCCAGAAGAGTTGAAGCTGTTATAGCTGCAAAGTAGCCAGACTACGTCAGACTTCGTACTTCCGCTCTATTTCAGTTCGCTTCTGTACTCAGTCTGAGACATCGACATGTCTCTCAGTTTTCCTCCGGCCTGAAAACAGCCGGCCAATCAACGGACAGAGGGCGGGCTGAGAGCCGTGACGTAGACGCTAAGCGCCGAGTTTAAGATTGGGGAAATCGAAAACGACCGCGGATATGGAGACACGGGATGCGATTCGCTCTGTTGTGGAGAATATTCCCGGCATTTCCAAACTGAAGGCCGAACAAGAAGAGTGTTTGTTAAACATTTTGAATGGAGGTGATGTCGTGGCCCTACTCCTGACAGGTTTTGGGAAAAGTTTAATTTATCAACTATTATCGATCGTCAGCGAGAAACTGGGCAGGCCAAAGGCCGGCAAGGCGATAGTTGTGATTGTGTCCCCCTTGGTTGCACTCATGGAGTGCCAGCTAAACTCGGTCAGCCATGTTCACTCCGGTATTTCGCTCGATGGTTTCGTTTCCGCATCATACATGTGTTTACAGTGGAAGTTCGATGCGGCTGAGCTGGCGAATTACACACGTCATAACCAAACGTTATGTGATTGGCTTACGGGTAACCAATGATTTTATACTTCAGACAAGCTCTGAAGTATGTCATTAAAGTTCATGTGCATGTAAAGGCAGACGTCCCAAAACTTTTGGCAATATAGTGTGTGTGTGTGTGTGTGTGTTTTATACATTTTTATTTATTACTTGTTTAATTAATTTAGTTATTTCTACTTGAAGATAAATAAACAAAAATGAGAAATGTTTCCTTGGCAACTAGCTGAAATAAAATAAGTTTTGTTTTTAAATTTTATTTTATTTCAGTTAATAGCTTTACTTAACCAAAAATAACACAGATGCATGCATAAAAATGCCCATAGTGTGATCAGTATGCACAGTAGAGCCAATATCACGGTAACCTTTTCCGTCTTCGTGACGCTGGTATAAAATATCACTATTATCCTATGGATTTTTCATGCAGTGTATTTGGTCAAGAACAAAAGGATGTAAGAAGCTCATTTGGGATTCTGTCACCTTGTAACTGCAGTCAGAGAGAAAGTCATTGTTCGTCCATTTCCTCGTGTTCTCCCGCAGGATTGCTTGTCATTGGGGTCTTTTGCGGAGGCATTTGAATAATATGCTTTCTTGCTCTGGGTTCAGCATTGATTAATTAATCCATTCCTAATTATCTCATTGAGAGGTTCGATCGGCTCATTTCCTGTTGGCTTTGGTCTTGTTTGCTGATCATGTTTACCTCACCTGAGAGCATCTGAACACTGCGACTCCTGAAGGAAACATGAGAACTAACGAGACGTGACCTTGTGAGAAATTAGCATAATGCAATTAACAGCAGTCTGACATAATACATGCAAACAAACATTTGCTTATTTCTGACATGATAGACAGATTCAAGGTGTTTGTCTATGCAAGACTTGCTGTCATGGTGTCGGTGTTACTGATGGTTTTAGCTTGTTCTAGGTGTTTATTGTCATAAAAGTAAATATGAGCAAAAGTAGTAATAAGGCTGCATGATGAATCAAAATAAAACAGAAACCCGAGAAGCTTTAAGGGCTCCCTGCAAATTTCCATGGAAATAAAAGTTTGATGGTTTAATGTTTGAAAATTAAGGATTTAAGACAGCCATAAATATCAATTGTACATAAAATATAATTATTACGTTTTTCTTAAATACTAGATTGTCTTACAATATAAATATTTTTTATTTTGTTCTTATTTTGTATATATATATATATATATATATATATATATATATATATATATAGTAATTTCAATTATTAATATCATTATTGGCATAACAATAAAAAACATTATTGTTATTATTATTATTGGTATAATGACAGGAGTAATAATAATAATGATTATTTTTCTTATTGGAATTATTATTGTTATTATTATTTAAAAAAAGTCTTATTATTTTTGCTATAATAACAATAAAAATATTATTATTATTATTATTAGAATTGGTATAATGATAGTAATAATAATAATATTGATTATTTTACTTATTGGAATTATTGTTATTATTATTATTATAAAAAAAGGTTTGTTATTATTATTATTGTTATTGGTATAATCATATAAAAAATATATTATTATTATTATTGGTATTATAATAATGATAATAATATATTTTTTATTATTATTATTTTTATAATAACTTTTTATATACCAAAAAATAAAAAGGTGGTGGTATAATAATAATTATTATCATTATTCACTTATTTTATTCATACTGATATATAATCACAAAAGTTTGGTTCAATCGTGCAGAAATGTTTACCAATATTTTTTTTTAAATCCCAATTAGATCCCCCCCAAAATCGCGCTGCCCTAGAAATATCGATGCTTGACTGGGCAGACAACATGAATGAATATTGTGTTATTCAAAACAGATCCAAATTTATTCAGCTTGCATGTTCTCCTGGTAGAGGTAATACAGTAAATATTTTTTGGAGTAGCATACTAGAATACTACTCATGCTATTAATTAATGCATTATGTGTGTAATGTGTGAAATTGTACTTTTTTCAGGCTCCAGTCGTGGTATCAGTGTGCATGTGATGTGTTAAGTGTACTTACTACGAAGTACTGCACTGTGTCCTCATTCAGACTGATAACAGCGGCTCTCCCCGATCGGGGCAGATGAGGGTCGGGTCAAAGGTCAGGCGCTCCATCTCGTCCCTGTTGCAGTACAGATGGAGAAGCAGCAGGACTGTGTTTAGCATCGGGCCGCTGGACCTGTTCCCTGTCCTGGAGCCATACTTCACGGTCTTAACTAAACCCAGACCAGCATGCTCTGATTACTAATTTGACATTTAGCTGATGCTTTTTGTTCAAAGAAACTTATACCGTCCCAACCTTCATCTGTTCACACACTGAAAGTAGAAAAGCTGTGCTATGGCTAGAGATGCTTTAGTCTTTTTTTGTACTACCGTTTAAAATGTGGGGTCGGTAGATTTTTTTAAGTTTTTGAAAGAAGTCTCTTGTGCTCACAAATGATGTTTTTATTTGATCAAAAATACAGTAAAAATCATGAAATATGATTACTATTTAAAATAACGGGTTTCTATGTAAATGTAATTTATTCCTGTGATCAAAGCTGAATTTTCAGCATCATTACTCCAGTCTTCAGTGTCACATGATCTTTCATAAATCACTCTAATATGATGATTTTCTGCTCAAGAAACATTTCTGATTACCGTATTATCAATGTTGAAAACAGTTGTGCTGCTTTATATTTTGTGGAAACCGTGATACAATCGAAAGTTCAAAAGAACAGCATTTATTTGTAATATAAATCTTAAAAAGCATTGTCATTAGTGTCAAAAAAGATAAATAAATCTTACTGACCCCAAACTTTTTAATGATAGTGCAAACACCACTAATTATGATTATTATTGCAACACAAATTCACAGTAAAAATGGATAAAGTGTATGTATTACCTGCTAATCTTTAATAAAAATGCTTTTGGGTTTCATTAGCAAACATTAATGGACTGCTGCATATATATTTCTGGATGCCCTGCAGTTTTGAAATATTTCCGGTTCAAACAGGAAGTTGGGTTTTTATACGTTTCGTTTCAATCGATCTTTTAGTATGCAGTTTTCAGTTGAAAATATGAACTATGAAAATAAACATCAAAAGGTATGTTAAAAGATACAGTACGACTTACAGAAATCCACATCGTGTCTCGTGTAATCGCTTAATCAGTGTCTCAACGCGGAAACTAAAGACGTCAATAAAACGGCTTGATGTCACGTAACGTCACATTTACCTCAGAAAAGCTATTCATTTCATTTCATGCCAACATTTAACGAATTGGAGTAGAAACTTGATTATAAAGTTAATATTATAACTTTATTAGCTTATAAAACTCTTCCTTGTGTGTAATTTGTGCTTGTATACAAATCAGTTAACCTGATTAACCTTCCTAAGTAATGTAGGAAGTTACCAACTGACTCCCTGTATTTTTTTCCTTGAGAACATGTGCCATACTGTTGGTCTACCGATATATATCCAAAATAATCGATATCGAATTGAATTTAATCACAATCTAATCGAATTTGTGTCAATACCCAGCTCTCCTTAGTGAAAAAAGAGTATTTATTAAAATAAATGTATTTAATACTAAGTATTGATTAACATATTTACTGACATATAAATATTATAATTACACTTTATTTGGAGTATTTCTTTATTGCATAATGCACACTCCTTAACATTAAGTCTACTTTTTTTTTAATAGCATTAGTAAGGATAGTATGACATCTTTAAATGCAAGATATTTAAAGTGTAGTAGATAAAGTATACTTGCAATAGTTCCACTTTAGCACAATCAAATATACTTCAGTATATCTTTAGTTGGACCTAAGCACTATTTCAGGATAACTAAAATACATTAAGTACAAAATTAGTTGTTCCAATTTAGCATACTTTATATAAATTTAGTATACCAAAAAGTACCATTGCAGGGTATTTATATTAAGCACATAAATATGTGAATGTATTTGTACTATACTTAGCATAAAATAAATGTATTTCAAATACATTTTGGTATACGTATTTGGTAACACTTTATTTGAAGGGGTGTGCATAAGACTGACATGACACTGTCATAAACATGACAACACCTGTCATGAACATGAATGAGTCTTTATGAATGTTTATGACTGTTGTCATTAAGTGTCATTCGTTAAATTATGACACTTTTAATGCAAAGTTGACATTGTTTAAAATGTCTTTATGACAACTTGACATTAACAAAGACAAAAATGTCTTTGTTATGACAACTTGACATTAACCAAGACAAAAATGTCTTGATTATGACAACTTGACATTAACAAAGACAGAAATGTCTTTGTTATGACAACTTGACATTAACCAAGAAATCATAACCTGTCACAAATATGTCATAACAGGTCTAATTATCAAACTTAAAGAAGTTATTTAGCTTTGCGTTAACATTACATTACCCTGTCATATGTGGTTGGTTTTGACTTTGGCCGTCATGGCACCATTATAACTGTGTCATGAATATTTTACTTGTCCTCAAGTAAAGTGGAACACATTGTACTAGTTATAAAGATGTCATTAAGGGTTATTACACTGTCAAATGCTACATATGACATATGACAAATGCTTTAACATATGACAGGGTAATGTAATGTTAACGCAAAGCTAAATAACTTCTTTAAGTTTGATAATTAGACCTGTTATGACATATTTGTGACAGGTTGACAGGTTATGATTTATTGGTTAATGTCAAGTTGTCATAAAGACATTTCTGTCTTTGTTAATGTCAAGTTGTCATAACAAAGACATTTTAAACAATGTCAACTTTGCATTAAAAGTGTCATAATTTACCGAATGACACTTAAAGACAACAGTCATAAACATTCATAAAGACTCCTTCATGTTCATGACAGGTGTTATGTCATGTTTATGACAGTGTCATGTCAGTCTTATGCACACCCCTTCAAATAAAGTGTTACCATGTATTTTTCACTAGGGTTACAAGTTTGGGTTTTGACGTCGCGCCTGCAGCACTCTCGTTTGTTTTGTACGCTGAACAGTTTTGGTGCTGTGTTGGGAGTCCAAAATGGGCTCAAAGCTACTATCAGACGTGTCAATTTTCACTTCCTGAAGACTTTAAATATCTCAACTATTGTGTAGGATAGAACTGGTATAGAAACCATGACTGTGTAAACCAGAGAAATCAGATATCCATCAGCTTTCCTATACGCTGGAACGGCCAACAAAAGCAAAAACACGTTCTCCTTCTCTTGTCTTCCTCTATCTCGCACTGGTGCATTAACATTCCTTTGAAGCCTGATTCCAGAGCAGATCATCATCTTCCTCAGCGTCTTTATCTGTCGCTCCTGATCTCGTGTTTGAACTCGTCTCTTTAGCTCAGCGTGTCGCTGTATCATGATGAAGGAAAGGTGCACAATACTCTTTGCTCCAGGTGGATTCTTTAAACCCAGCATGAAACCAAACTTGACTTCATCTTTCTTTCTTCATTCATTCACGTTACCGCTCTTATTGTGAAGGATTCAGTGCGTGTTGTCAGAGAGTGCCGAAGATAAGCATCATGTTGACCATATGTCTCATTCAGAGTCTGTGGGCTGATTGAATGAAACTGATCACATGTGTTACACAAAAAACAAAATAGCTTTTCCCTGTATATGTTTCCTTTCTCTTGATCTTTTCTTTCATCACGTGTTACCTCTCGAGGGACTGGCCTGATTCTGAGAGCTCTCTCACCCTATAACACGCTTTTGATTTTGCATATTGACATTAAACACAATGATGACTCACGGATGCTTACTGGCATTGGATATACAGCAGTTGCATGTGTGTCTACATGAATTTGATTTCATTCTATTTTATTTATTTTGTATCCTCCATAGTAAATAGTAAAATAAATCTCTGCAAGGTGTTTAATCACTTAATTAAAAAAACAAACCCACATTCACAATGCAATTTATATTCTATTTTAAAATATTTTACCACTTCATTTTACTAGTTTTACCAATCTTAGGTAGTCAGAGAAATTAATCAAATGTTTTTGAGTGCGATATCAATAGAATATAACTTTGATAAAAGATTGTGTTAATGTGTTATTTTTTTATGAAATCTTTATTAATCTGATTAATCTACACATGAAAATCTGATTAATCTGAAATAAATCTCTGTAAAAAAAAAACAATTATTTGAATGAACCCGCATTAACAATGTATGTAATTTCTATAATAAGACATGTTCATTTACATTTTATATGTTTTTATCTGATTTCATTTTTATCGTTCAATTTTTTTTAATTTTTTTTTTCATATTACTACATTTACCAATCTTAGGAAGTCTTGGGAAATTAATTTTCTTAATCTTAAAAAGCTATGGACATTTCTATTCGATATATATATCTAGCTTTAAAATATTTTGTTGGTTATAAATGTATGTTTTTGAGTGCGATATCCATATAATAACTTTTAAAAAGTTTTTTTTAAAAGTCTTACTGACCCGAACGTTTGAATGGTAGTGAACGTATATGTTTAGTAGATCTGCTCATTGAATGAACAATATCTACTGTACCTTTATTTAAACAGCATGTATAACCTTCTCATCTCTGTTTGTGTTGCAGTAAGTGACAGCTGCTTTCGCAATCTCGCTGAGGACCGCAGCGGGGTCAACCTCAAAGATCTCGTGCACGACCCTTCCTTGTGAGTGACCACCACAAAACACACACACACACATTTTTCACTTAATGCATGTCCCTTGATGCTTTTCGAGTCATTTAAATCTTGCTATTCGAATATTTGTATTACCGTAACGTGCTGAGCGGCTTCAGTGGCCTGTTAGCTTCAATGCTCATATAATGAGACGTTCATGTCATGCTAATCACTTAATGCTCGTCAGGAGTTCAGGCTGTTAAACATGCAGAACATGTGCTTGCATTGAACCCTTGATGGATATTAATGTCAGAACGACTCAATGTCACACTGCGCTTTAATGAAGTGTCATTGTACATGAATGAAATGTGCGTGATGCATATCAAACAGTGCAACCACATCCAAATACACACACTTATCTTATACGTTATATCAACTCTTTCCCTCCACTGACGGAAATTTCAGGTTTTCCGTGTTTTCACTGTTAGGCCGTGTGTCCACCAGCTGAAAACGCTAGCCGCTCTGCTGAAGACGCCTAGCTGTGGGCGCATGAGAGCGTTTTGGCAGCGCTGCGTTTTTTCAGTTGAGACGATTCGTTGCTATGATACAGAATATCCGCAGCACAGTTTACTTGTAACTGATTTCGCAGATAATTTGTTTCATACTAAAAATGTATTTTGCATCCATGTTGTTCGGTTAGCTCTGCTGGTTGATGTTTTTGTACAGAAAGAATGTTGTGACAGTTGGTCGGTGTGGTGTTAGCCCCGCCCCTCCTCCACTGTGATTGGATGGCTGTGTAAAAAGTGACAGTGATGAGCGCAGCGTTTTACCCAAAGTTGAACATTTTTCAACTCTCGGCGACCAGTAAAAAACGCCGGGCGCTCAGTGCTTGAGCGTTAAATACTAGGGCTGGGTAAAAAATATCGATTTCTCGATATTAATCGATTCTCATTTTTACGAACCGATATCGATTCTTAAATCTCAAGAATCGATTAGTCATCCTGTTTTCATTTGATGATCGCGTAGAACATTGTATCGTGCATCCCATCCAATAAATCGAAATAATCTTTGTGCTTTGTGACTATTATTATGAAATAAAGTCTCAAATTTCGAATTACGTCCATTTTCTTACGAAATTCAAAAACATAAATACCGTTTTGGCGCTGTGGCGTGAGATCGCTCTGGCTCAGCTCAAGAGAAGCAGCAGCACGGAGCGCACATGATCTCATTCTCCTCTTCCGCCTTAATAATACCAGTTACTCCGCCTTAATAATACCAGTTACTCCGCCTTAATAATACCAGTTACAGCGCCAAATAAACATCAATGAGCATCTGAAAGATAGAGTACAACTTCGAAATCCGTATCAGGTAACGTGGTATCGCTCAATCAGTGTTTCATCCGTGGAAAGACGTCAGTTAAACAGCAAGCAAACAGTGGCATGTAACGTCACATTTACCTCAGAAAAAACATTAAACTTAGTAACTTAGTCAGTCAGCAAGAAAAAATAACTCTAGAGAGGAGAATTTTGCTAAATATATGCACCATATTACATATTCATTATAATTTTTAATGTTCTTCAATATTTAATGCATGTTTGAATAAATCTGGCAAGTTTTTATGACAGCCACCATTTAAATGTTTATATTTCATATAACTTTCTTATTATAAAAATAAATAAGTGTAATTTAAGTGTTTGTATAGCTTCAAATCAGTTAATTTTTACCTTCAAAATTATAGGCTAATGAAGCCTAGTAGGCTACAACTGACTCCCATAGTTTACAGCATTAGTTAAGAGATTTGTTTTCCTTGAAAAAAATTGCCATGTATTGTACCTGATATCCAAAATAATCAATATTGAATCGAATCGAATCGTAATCGAAATTGAATCGAATTGCAAGCTTGTGACGCTGTGAGCCAGCGAAATCGAATCGAATTGTGAAATTTGTGTCAATACCCAGCCTTATTAAATACACGCTCAGTGCCTCGTTACGCTCATGCCGTTTAAAAAACGCGGCGCTCCCATTGAAAACAATTGGAATTTTACGCCAGCTGCGTGAAAAAACGCTTTGGTGGACACACGGCCTTATACGGTAGGGGGCGCTATTACACATCTCGTTAAAAGAGTGCTGAATCTCCTGATCAAAACACAGGCGAAGAAGAACGAGAAACAAGCGATAGCATATGTAAGCAGATGCATATGTAAAATAACGTGATTATTAACATTAAACAGCATATAAATGTCGTAGAAGTCGTACAGCTTCAGAACGACATGAGGGTGAGTAAATGACACAATATACATTTTTTGGAGCAAACTATCCCTTTAAGAAAACTGGCACCCTGAAAACACTGTGCTTCCCTTGTAATGAATTCAGGAGGAAGTGTTTGGACGAGCTGTCAGGTGAAATATAAACCCAGGTGGTTTAGTGGAGAGCGAGATGACAGACTGTCAGATGAAGCGGATGTGTGTTAAGTGTGAACGCTGCAGGAGAGACGGCTATCAGACGAGGACGGGTCGTGTTGTCCTCACGCGACTGCAAACTAATTGGTGGCACTAAAAATAGCCTGTGAATAAATCAGATCGGTGGCGTGTGGCTCGTCTTACACTGACCCTGGCTTGTTAGAGAGAGTTCAACTGACCTTGGGCTGGCTTTGAGGAAATGAATCTCAATTCTCACCTAAAAATCTAAAGAAAAAAAAATTATATCATATTTTGCATAATGAAAATGAATTTTTAAGACCAATAAGATATTTGGCAGTTATTACAAATAAGCAAAAAAAATTGCACATATTTTTGTTAAAGTAACACCAGGTAACTTTTGCTCTCGGGGTCCCCCTACAGTTGGGAAACAGTATTGTCCTCTACTACTGTCGTAAACTCTGTCATCCTACACGCACGTGCATTTGTTGACAACCATGATAGCCCTGAACACTGTAGGAGGAGGTCACGTGCAGGTGTTCTGCTTGCGTCGCGTGTGAAATGTCTTCATCCCAGGTAGAGTGGCATATATTTCAGCATGTCATATGAATATAATTTCATGGGTTTTATTTTTTTTTCTAACGACAAATGATCGCGATGATCACGTTTACAAGCCAGCGTCATTATAGTAGCCTAGTCTATTGGTTACCGTTTTACTGAATTTATATGATACTTCAATGCAATGTTTGAGTGGTAGATAATAACCATATATCGTCAATATTATAATATCAAGCTACCATAAATGAATCTGCAAATTTTACAAATCGATTTGCATTATAGCTTGAGGCAAGACAAATAAACAAATATCACAGACATGTTAGGTATCCTAAAATATGATTTTGTACATCTTATATATTTACTTGCAAGAATGCAGCCCCTACCAAACTTGTACACGCCGTTTAGACAAAGGCTTTCATTCGATTTTTTTGATTTTATTTAGTATTGCACAAGAACAACATGAGGGTGGAAATTCGTCATCCGAAAAAATTGCGACAAGAATCCCGTTTGCCTCTGTAGCTATCAATACTCGGAAATTACACAATCAAGTAACTTTACACATGTAGCAAATGAGAAGCTATGAACACAATGATAATATTAATAATCTTCCTCCTTTCTTTGTACATGTTGAGTAGAGTACACTTTTTAGGTCAAACATTTGCTATTCGCATTTCATCGATTGCAAAGTTCAAATCAGAACGGGAATGCTAGCGATAGCTAACCATCAAAAACTAGAATATCGTTTACTAGCTACCAGATTGATAATTCGCTACTCTACTATCATTACTTGATTCATGAAGATAACGGAGGATAAGATAGCTTCCGTAACATAGTCAGGCAGACAAAAAAAAACAAAGAGATAGTATGCAAGCATGACAGCCAAGTCCATCGGTCGGGCACCCCTCCTCCTCCTTCAGCGAGAAAACGCTGGCCCAATGTTGACACTCGTTCTGCCTTTAACGCGATCACTTTCTCTTTTTCTCTTTTTGCTTTGCTCCGATAAAACCTTTGCTTTCTTGTTTTTCTGTGCTGCTTCGGCCATGACTATAACATTTGGCTCGCACATCCGATTTTAAGGAAGTGGGGGTGGTGGTGGAAGTGACGTATAAGCCGTAAAGCAGTCGAATTTTGTAGTTCTCTTTGTTCGCCGGTTACTACCCGAAACCCGAAGTTTAAAAGTACGATTAAAAACGTTACAGACCCTGTCAGGCAATGGCAGACGTGTCATTCAACCTATTGTAAGTCGATGTACCATCACAAGAGACTTGGAAATATATTATGAAGGTTGAAATGTTACCTAGTGCTGCTTTAATGAAATGTTTAATTGCACAAACATTTTTTGCACTTTTTGTATAATTAGGCGCATATTTTATTACATTTTCATAATAGTAATATTTGTATTTATTACTGAAATTTTAAACATGTGAAACATTTTCACTCTCTATAATTAAACACATTTTTATTAAATTCTCAAAAGAATAATCTTTTTGTTTCTTAATGAAATTGCTCAAACATGTTTTGCACTTATTGTATAATAGTGCACATTTCTATTACATTTTAATAATAATATTTGTTTTAC
Source organism: Tiaroga cobitis (assembly GCA_030578255.1). Lineage (NCBI taxonomy): Eukaryota > Metazoa > Chordata > Actinopteri > Cypriniformes > Leuciscidae > Tiaroga > Tiaroga cobitis. Next base: position 4,430,447 of record CM060610.1, read on the forward strand.
TAATAAAACATTAATAATGAAATATTAATCATGATTTGCACTTATCACATTTTAAGTCAAGTCATCTTCATTTATATAGCGCTTTTAACAATGGATTGTTTCAAAGCAGCTTTTCATAATATTAAGCACATTTTATTATTTTTTTCTGTTTATTAATGAAACTTTAAACATGATTTTCACTCTCCCTATAAATAAACACATTTTTATGATTTGTTTATAATAGTAATATTTTTGTTTCTTAATGAAATGTTGAATTGCTCAAACATGGTTTGCATTTATTGTATAATTAAGCCAATTTTTTCTTACTAAGTAATAAAATGTCAAACATGATTTGACTGAAATTTTAAACATGATTTTCACTCTCCCTATAATTAAACACATCAAAGGATTAATCTTTTTGTTTCTTAATGAAATTGCTCAGACATGTTTTTCACTTATTGTATAACAGTGCACATTTCTATTACATAATATAATTATTATTATTTTTTTTACATGTTTATAATAGTAATATTTTAGTTTATTAAGAAAGGTTAAATTGCTCAAACGTGGTTTTCCCTCATGCTATGCAGCGACTCTTCAGATGTTCAGCGCAGTAAGCATGTGAGTGTTTTCAGGTAGGGTCCCAGCGTCCTCCAGCAGTGCTTTAAAGTGCGCCGAAAGCCATCATTCAGCACAAAGGTGCTCCATTATTAATGAAATCACAGCAGCAGATGGCCTTGGTTTGGGAGCTCACCCAGAAGTAAAGCTGGGTCACAGATGTGTGCGACGGGATGCGTTCTCCTCCTCTGGCACACGCTCTCTGTCTTTCTTTATTCATACCCTGAGGAAGGCGGCGAGGCCAGGAATGATGTTTTTAAGTGTGGCAGGGTCCATATGACAGCAGGGTTCGATTAAACAGTCATAACTCTTCCATTAGACAGAGAAAGACACGGCCAACGATTCTGGCAGAGAAAAGTGCAACTGTTTAACTGTGCCAGAAATATCACTGGAATCCTGTCGGCGAGGGAGGATGTCAGTACCTCGCAGGGCCGTCGCTAGTGGGGTGAAAGGTGGTGACAATTATAGGGGCCCCCTCTGCCCAGGGGGCCCCACAAAATCCAGCAGTTATACTATTTAGGCCCCTGTTGTATGAATAATTCTAATATTTACATTAGTTGTATGCCTGAGATTTAAATGAAAACCACAAAAACGTGCAATTTGGGTAAATATTTTTCCAAATATATGCTTCTCTTACCTCCATAAAAATGGTTTAGTCCGACCTAAAGTATTTATTAATTATTCAGTCAGAGTCAGTGACAAACATCAGATGGACCCAATAAAATTGTAAGTCCCACCCCAGCTCGTGAACAAAACCAATCAGAGTTGCGGCAGCCTGAAGTTAACGATGAACTTGGTGGAAGAGCAGGAGACTGACTGACTGAAAAATGTCGGGGAAAAGAAAACATAAATCAGGGAACCAGAAATGCCAGGAAAAGACGGAGAGGGAGGCAAGGAGAGTGGTTGTATCCCAGTCGATCAAGACGTTCTTAAAGACCGGTTATATATTGTTATTTCGCTGGGAATTAGAAAACTTCCGTCCACAGTCTGCCGTGTACAGTCATTTTTTATTATCGGTGCGCGCCACAATCGACCGAATGATTACGTGGTCTAAATTCCTGTCTTTTTACACTATTGTAAATAGAGTTTTTTTAAAAATACACGAGTCACGACGCATTGCATTATGCATCTGACCTGCCGGCTGATGATATTTAAAACATCGAGAAAACACGAATACAACACACTGCACTTGGATGAATAAATGTATTCGCTTTATTTAATAATATTACCAGTTCCATATTATCTTTATTAAAAAATAAGACAATGAATGGTTTTATTTTTTTAATTAGACTGTATTCTTGTCAATTTCTAAATGTTTACTTTTTGATTTATGAATTATAACAGACTGATGGGGGAAAAAAATGATTACTTTTTAAAAATTGGTTTTATTATTATTTAACAATTTCTTGCTTTTTGTTAGTTTTTATTAGGTGTAATTTTTATATAAACATTTAACTTTTAAAATAAAGGTTTTACAACAACATCACCATCTTCTGTTATGTGGGCCTCCATGTTCATCTATTGTACAGTATATGATATTGGTGGAGGGTGGTGGGGGCCCACATCAATATTTTTTCAGGGGGCCCCAAATCCTCTAGCTACGGCCCTGGTACCTCGACATGTTTTAGAGCGTTTGTTTTTTTCATTATAGGCACTTTTTCTTGGTATTTCTATAAATGGACTTATTAACATGTAGCATGTTGTTGCAATCCCACTGGTCACGATGGTAAGATGCCTGTGCTCGCAATGTCATACTATCATACTTCCCAATAAAAAAGTATTTTTTAAAAATCACTTATTGGAAAAAATTCACAGATTTGTCATTTATTGGTCTAAAATTATGGGAACCCTGCTTCTAGTACTGGTAAATAGAGAGCTATTTAGTATAAGATTTGTTAATGTTTTTGAAAGAAGTCTCTTCTGCTCACCAAGGCTGCGTTTAGTTGATCAAAAATACAGTAAAAATTGTGAAATATTATTACAATTTATTGTAACTGATTTCTATGTGAATATATTGTAAAATGTAATTTATGTATTTGATACAAAGCTGAATTTTCAGCATCATTACTTCGGTCTTCAGTGTCACATGATCCGTCAGAAATCACTCTAAAATCAATAGACATTTTTTTTCAGGATTCTTAGATGAATAGCCTAGAAAGTTCAAAAGAACAGAATTTATTTCTGACCGCAACGAGACAAGCACATTATACTTTGGGCTTCATATGCGCGTCTAAACGATCAAATGTAGCCTACACAAAAATGTCAAAATGACCGGCTTGGAAATTCACTTAAACAGTTTATGTCTAAAATGGACATAGTTATGGAAATAGTTGGGAGAAAATATGGTGCACTCGTTCTTAAAGGGGAAGCAGTCTAATAAACATGCTGACGATTGCTCCATTACTGAGAATCAAACAACAAAAGGCAAAGAGAAAATCACTCGCAGCTCTTGAATGAATAACTTTAGCTTTAATAAGCATAAATCTATCTATGATAAACTTTGCAGTACTATTTTACTTTTGATTACTTTATTATAATTCTTTTTAGACCATACCTGAATAATGTTAGTAGACCTTCCTGAAATAAAGCACTGTGTATGCCTGTATAATGTGTATCTTTGTTTAATTGTCTATCTTTTGTTTATCTATTGTTTAATATATATATATATATATATATATATATATATATATATATATATTGACATACATGCATACATACGTACATATCATACTTGCCTGTAGAGAGGAGTTTATTTCAGCATCAAATAAAATCAACAATAATGATAATAATAATAATATTAAAGCTGCAAGCAGCATTTAGCGGTGTTCAAGCAATTAAAGCAGTTAAGGCAGTTAAGCTCAAAAGCATCAAAAGACATTAAGTTTTATGTAGCATGCATTTAACCACTGATATCATAGATGGAATAGACCATGTTTTAGCATGATTTACCATGATATACCAAATTTTAGTGTGATTTTTCATGATTTACCATGTTCCAGTATGATTTACCATGAATCTAGCATGATTTACTATAGTTTACCATGATATACCAAGTTCTAGTATGATTCACCATGATTTACCCTGCACTAGCATGGTTCACCACAATTGAGCACATTCTAGTATGATTTAATATGATTCTAGCATGATTTACTATGTTATAGGATGATTTACCATGATATACCACATTCTAGAATGATTTATGATGGTTTTGAACATTATGATATGAACATTATATGATCGTAGATGGAAAAGACCATTTACAGCTAATACAGGCAATTTAGGAAATACATGGTTTTGAAGCTTTTTAACACCTATGGTCTAAGAGTTATGAGCAATTTAGTACTTTTGGTTGCTGTAGCGCCACCTATGGACCAATCGGGGTCATACTCTGATAGGTTCTCCCCAAAAGTGTGGCCTACCATCTGGCCGAGTTTCAAGTCTCTAGGCCTTACGGTTTGGGCTGCACGATGCGTTTTAGGGGATTTTTTTTTTTTCAAATAGCAATTACAATAGGTTTTCAGCACTTCGTGCTTGAACACCTAATTAACCCTTCGCTAAGCCCCGCCCTCCCTAGTTACTGTTGCTACGCCTGTCAAGCTTTCGTGCCTGGCACGTCTATTACAGCGTGTATGCACCGGTGTCAGACATTCTCAATGAGATAATTAGTCATTTTTGGCGAACATGTGAAATATCTGAGAGAGCAAGACAAAAGGGACTGTAGTATGCATTCGAGGGATATATCCACGACATAATATGCAACCGATTAGAGAATAATTTCATCAAAATTGAAGCTAAAGCCTATAACGTTAGGTCCCAGCGCAAGCAGCAGCCGCCTCCTTAGCAGACCATTCACATGGGAAACGCACAAATGGAGGAACAGCTATGTTCATGCACAGCAGGGTAAGTGAAATGTGAAAATAATTATAATATTCTAATATTATAATATTCTAATCTAATAATTACAAATCAAACAGCTTATCCATCAATCTAACACCGGGAGAGCCGCGATCGGATTGGGGTAAAGTTACTCAGGGGTAGGCCGTCAATTAACAAAATGCTGAAATATATTTTAAAGTATGTCAGTGAGCCTCCGTCTTGCCATTAATCCTCTTATTTTACGTTCAAATAAATGCATTATGAACAAAGAACCGCCATTATTTCCAAGCAATAGGGTTTTTTTTGTTGTTAATCCTGTCGACATTTAGTTGTGAATGGGTCTCCCACACTGCTTGATCCACGCCCGGCATTTCTCCCCTTTGGCTTTTAGGTTTCGGGAAGGGAAAAGATGCCACCCCACCGTCCAAACTTTTAGGATACCGGGTATCAGATTTGCACAATCCATACGCACAACGCGTCGGCATGTTTCACTCGCTCGAAAGCTTGACAGACCTCCCGCGCCTAGTTACGGTTGCTAAATCACGATTGGGCAGTGGCGGTTTTCGGGCGTGGCTTAGCGAAGGGTCAATTAAACCAAACACAGCTCTGGTATCGGAAAAGTATCGGTATCGGCCGATATCCAAATTCAGGTATCGGGATCGGATCGGAAGTGTAAAAATGTGGATCGGTGCATCCCTAATTTTTAAATAAATTGGACTAAAAATGCACATTTTTACATACCATTTTTTTATAATAGTTGATAGTGTATAGCGTGCAGTATGTGGTGTTCCATTCCAAACCTCTTTCTCTTCCTCTTTCCTCTGTAGTTTGGTTTGCTCCTCACTTCCTCCGCTCATCTCTATTGCCTCTAGAAACTCTGGAAATGTTTTTAGTTCCATAATATTTCATTTTTATGCCAGCACACCCCAGTAAAAATGATTTAATTACTCTGACACTTTAACGGATAGTTCAACCAAAAATGAAAAGTCAGTAATTACTCTCCCTCATGTCGTTCCAAACCCGTAAGACTTTCGTTCATCTTCAGGAACACAAATGAAGATCTTTTTGATGAAATCTGAGAGCTTTCTGTCCTTCCATTGACAGCTACACAGCTACCATTTTGATGCTTCAAAAAGTTCATAAAGAGATTGTAAAACTAAACCATATGAATTGAGCAGTTTAGTCAAAATTTTATAAAGAGACACGGTCGCTTTATATGATGAACAGAATGAATTTAGGCTTTTATTCACATATCACATTCACATTCATCAACTCACACATCCGATCTGGTAAATGGAAGCTCAAGCATGTTCGCTTGACGTGCGAGAACAATGAGATTCATCCTCGTGTTACGCAGCACGTTTGAGCTTCCTCAAGAACCAATGAGATTCATCCTCGTGTTACGCAGCACGTTTGAGCTTTCTCAAGAACCAATGAGATTCATCCTCGTGTTACGCAGCACGTTTGAGTTTCCTCAAGAACCAATGAGATTCATCCTCGTGTTACGCAGCACGTTTGAGCTTCCTCAAGAACCAATGAGATTCATCCTCGTGTTACGCAGCACGTTTGAGCTTCCTCAAGAACCAATAAGATTCATCCTCGTGTTACGCAGCACGTTTGAGTTTCCTCAAGAACCAATGAGATTCATCCTCGTGTTACGCAGCACGTTTGAGCTTCCTCAAGAACCAATGAGATTCATTCTCGCGTTACGCAGCACGTTTGAGCTTCCTCAAGAACCAATGAGGTTCATCCTCGTGTTACGCAGCACGTTTGAGCTTCCTCAAGAACCAATGAGATTCATTCTCGCGTTACGCAGCACGTTTGAGCTTACTCAAGAACCAATGAGGTTCATTCTCGCGTCACGCAGCACATTTGAGCTTCCTCAAGAACCAATGAGGTTCATTCTCGCGTTACGCAGCACGTTTGAGCTTCTGCAAGAACCAATGAGGTTCATTCTCGCGTTACGCAGCACGTTTGAGCTTCCTCAAGAACCAATGAGGTTCATTCTCGCGTTACGCAGCACGTTTGAGCTTCTGCAAGAACCAATGAGGTTCATTGTCGTGTTACGCAGCACGTTTGAGCTTCCTCAAGAACCAATGAGGTTCATTCTCATGTTACGCAGCACGTTTGAGCTTCCGCAAGAACCAATGAGGTTCATTCTCGTGTTACGCAGCACGTTTGAGCTTCCTCAAGAACCAATGAGGTTCATTCTCATGTTACGCAGCACGTTTGAGCTTCTGCAAGAACCAATGAGGTTCATTCTCGTGTTACGCAGCACGTTTGAGCTTCCTCAAGAACCAATGAGGTTCATTCTCGTGTTACGCAGCACGTTTGAGCTTCCTCAAGAACCAATGAGGTTCATTCTCATGTTACGCAGCACGTTTGAGCTTCTGCAAGAACCAATGATGTTCATTCTCGTGTTACGCAGCACGTTTGAGCTTCTGCAAGAACCAATGAGGTTCATTCTCGCGTTACGTAGCACGTTTGAGCTTCTCCAAGAACCAATGAGGTTCATTATCGCGTTACGCAGCACGTTTGAGCTTCCTCAAGAACCAATGAGGTTCATTCTCGCGTTACGCAGCACGTTTGAGCTTCCTCAAGAACCAATGAGGTTCATTCTCGTGTTACGCAGCACGTTTGAGCTTCCTCAAGAACCAATGAGGTTCATTCTCATGTTACGCAGCACGTTTGAGCTTTAACAAGAACCAATGAGGTTCATTCTCATGTTACGCAGCACGTTTGAGCTTCTGCAAGAACCAATGAGGTTCATTCTCGCGTTACACAGCACGTTTGAGCTTCCTCAAGAACCAATGAGGTTCATTCTCATGTTACGCAGCACGTTTGAGCTTCCGCAAGAACCAATGAGGTTCATTCTCGTGTTACGCAGCACGTTTGAGCTTCCTCAAGAACCAATCAGGTTCATTCTCATGTTACGCAGCACGTTTGAGCTTCTGCAAGAACCAATGAGGTTCATTCTCGTGTTACGCAGCACGTTTGAGCTTCCTCAAGAACCAATGAGGTTCATTCTCGTGTTACGCAGCACGTTTGAGCTTCCTCAAGAACCAATGAGGTTCATTCTCGTGTTACGCAGCACGTTTGAGCTTCTGTAAGAACCAATGAGGTTGATTCTCGTGTTACGCAGCACGTTTGAGCTTCTGCAAGAACCAATGAGGTTCATTCTCATGTTACGCAGCACGTTTGAGCTTCTGCAAGAACCAATGAGGTTCATTCTTGTGTTACGCAGCACGTTTGAGCTTCCTCAAGAACCAATGAGGTTCATTCTCGTGTTACGCAGCACGTTTGAGCTTCCTCAAGAACCAATGAGGTTCATTCTCATGTTACGCAGCACGTTTGAGCTTCTGCAAGAACCAATGAGGTTCATTCTCGTGTTACGCAGCACGTTTGAGCTTCTGCAAGAACCAATGAGGTTCATTCTCGTGTTACGCAGCACGTTTGAGCTTCTGCAAGAACCAATGAGGTTCATTCTCGCGTTACGTAGCACGTTTGAGCTTCCTCAAGAACCAATGAGGTTCATTCTCATGTTACGCAGCACGTTTGAGCTTCCGCAAGAACCAATGAGGTTCATTCTCGTGTTACGCAGCTCGTTTGAGCTTCCTCAAGAACCAATGAGGTTCATTCTCGTGTTACGCAGCACGTTTGAGCTTACTCAAGAACCAATGAGGTTCATTCTCGTGTTACGCAGCACGTTTGAGCTTCTGCAAGAACCAATGAGGTTCATTCTCATGTTACGCAGCACGTTTGAGCTTCCGCAAGAACCAATGAGGTTCATTCTCGTGTTACGCAGCACGTTTGAGCTTCCTCAAGAACCAATGAGGTTCATTCTCGTGTTACGCAGCACGTTTGAGCTTACTCAAGAACCAATGAGGTTCATTCTCGTGTTACGCAGCATGTTTGAGCTTCTCCAAGAACCAATGAGGTTCATTCTTGTGTTACGCAGCACGTTTGAGCTTCCTCAAGAACCAATGAGGTTCATTCTCGTGTTACGCAGCATGTTTGAGCTTCTCCAAGAACCAATGAGGTTCATTCTTGTGTTACGCAGCACGTTTGAGCTTCTGCAAGAACCAATGAGGTTCATTCTCATGTTACGCAGCACGTTTGAGCTTCTGCAAGAACCAATGAGGTTCATTCTTGTGTTACGCAGCACGTTTGAGCTTTAACAAGAACCAATGCGGTTCATTCTCATGTTACGCAGCACGTTTGAGCTTCCTCAAGAACCAATGAGGTTCATTCTCGTGTTACGCAGCATGTTTGAGCTTCTCCAAGAACCAATGAGGTTCATTCTCGTGTTACGCAGCATGTTTGAGCTTCCTCAAGAACCAATGAGGTTCATTCTCGTGTTACGCAGCATGTTTGAGCTTCTCCAAGAACCAATGAGGTTCATTCTTGTGTTACGCAGCACGTTTGAGCTTCTGCAAGAACCAATGAGGTTCATTCTTCTGTTACGCAGCACGTTTGAGCTTTAACAAGAACCAATGAGGTTCATTCTCATGTTACGCAGCACGTTTGAGCTTCTGCAAGAACCAATGAGGTTCATTCTCGCGTTACGTAGCACGTTTGAGCTTCTCCAAGAACCAATGAGGTTCATTCTCGTGTTACGCAGCACGTTTGAGCTTCCTCAAGAACCAATGAGGTTTATTCTCGCGTTACGCAGCATGTTTGAGCTTCCTCAAGAACCAATGAGGTTCATTCTCGCGTTACGCAGCACGTTTGAGCTTCCTCAAGAACCAATGAGGTTCATTCTCGCGTTACGCAGCACGTTTGAGCTTCCTCAAGAACCAATGAGGTTTATTCTCGCGTTACGCAGCATGTTTGAGCTTCCTCAAGAACCAATGAGGTTCATTCTCGTGTTACGCAGCACGTTTGAGCTTCCTCAAGAACCAATGAGGTTCAGTCTTGTGTTACGCAGCACGTTTGAGCTTTAATAAGAACCAATGAGGTTCATTCTCATGTTACGCAGCACGTTTTAGCTTTAACAAGAACCAATGAGGTTCATTCTCGTGTTACGCAGCACGTTTGAGCTTCCTCAAGAACCAACTAAAGTCTAGCATCACAAATGCTCTGAAACACACACACACACACACACACACAGAGAGAGAGAGAGAGAGAGAGAGAGAGAGAGAGAGAGAGAGAGAGAGAGAGAGAGAGAGAGAGAGAGTCGCTGCCACCAGAGGCTGTAGTCTGAAGTGGTTTCCTTGGAAACGGAAGAAAAGATCCAAAGTTATTTGCTATCAGTATAATGTTATTTATGCAAAGAGTGAAGCCAATAACACTCGAGGGTTGCTGTGTTTTACCTGACAGGTGTGACTGTTGCTCTGCATAGTGAAGAGTAAAGTATGTTTTACAGAATAAACCACGTCATATATATTAAATAGAAATAAAATGTGTTTGTGAAAACGTGATTTTTGAGAACATTTAATATAATAAAAATAAAAAACTTTTTGTAAACACGGAATAAAAACTTTCAAATTGATGTAGATAATGTCCTACATTTATTCATTTTAGTTAAAGTTAAGCTAAAGTTTTGTAAAAAAAAACTATATGTAATTTTTTAGTTATTCATAAAGAGGTACATGTTTTGGTCACTTGGTGTGTCTCTGTGTGTGCGTGCGTGCGTGTGTGTGTGTGTGTGCGCTCGCGCCCAACTGCAATCACAAGGAAACATGATGCTATAGTTTTCTAAAAATAACAAGCACACAAAAGGGGGAGAAGGAAAAAGAGACCTTACATAAGACCTGTCTGCTGCTCTACACCTTCTGCCTCAAGTGCTTTTCTCCTGCTCGCTCTCTCTCTCTCTTTCACACACACACATAACCCACCCCCACCCCCTCTCTCTCTCTCTCTCTCTCTCTCTCTCTCTCTCCCTCTCTCTCTCTCTCTCTCTCTCTGTTTGTCCTAATTCTTGATTTGGCCACAGGATGGTGCCATGCAATAAAATATAGGCTTGATAGATTTAAACACATCACCTCAATGGCCCTGTAGATCTAGTTGTTCTCATACTCTGATCTTGGTTTTCAGGCTTGGAGGAACCATCTCGGCTTACAAAATCGTTCCTGATGAAATTGATGAAATCAAGGTATTTATTTTTAAAGAATTAATAATAAATTGATCAAAAGTGACAGTAAAGACGTGTATAAATGCTGTTCTTATGAACTTTCTATTGATGTGCCAATGTACTGTAAATGTATGTGTTTATTGATGTGTGTTTCTTTTGTCTGGTTCAGGAGACGCTTGTCGACTGGTGTGATGAGAAAGAGTTAAACCTGATTTTGACCACAGGTGGCACAGGCTTCGCTCCACGAGATGTCACACCTGAGGTGTGTGTGTTTGTGTGTGTAAATGTGTGTGTAAATGTGTGTGTGAGGAGAGTCAGATGTGTGTTCTTGCCTTAGATATTATCTTACAGACCTGAATAACACACACTCCAAAGCTGTGATCACAAGCCAAAACTACCATCACAAGAGCACTTCCAGCGGTCACACTAGTGTAAATCAGATCTCTTTCAGATCCTGATCTCAGCTCATCTCCTCTTTATTGATGTGACCTTCTGTATTCTCGTCAGAGATGACCAAAGGTCCTGAGATGAGCTCTGATCTGTTACACCAGTTACAGGCTCGGTGGGGAACAGACAGTCAGACAGAAGATAGATAGATAGATAGATAGATAGATAGATAGATAGATAGATAGATAGATAGATAGATAGATAGATAGATAGATAGATAGATAGATAGACAGACAGACAGACAGACAGACAGACAGACAGAAGATAGGTAGGTAGGTAGATAGATAGATAGATAGATAGATAGACAGACAGACAGACAGACAGACAGACAGACAGACAGACAGAAGATAGATAGATAGATAGATAGATAGATAGATAGACAGACAGACAGACAGACAGACAGACAGACAGACAGACAGACAGACAGACAGATAGATAGATAGATAGACAGATAGATATTTAATTAAATAATTTATAGTAAATGTTTCTGTCTGTCGTTCCAATTCAAATTTGAATTCAACTTCATGTGTGTTGTGGTCAATTCAGTTCAAATTCTGCTGGAACATCTCAAATCTCAAATCATGCTGATGATCGGGTTTTATTCGTGTCTCTTCCGGTTCTGCTGTCGTTTGTTAAACTAGAACTATGCCAAATAGAAGCATTTTCACCAGTCGTTCACCAGATTTTGGACAACACACTGTATTTTTTCTTTTCTGCACTCTCTCTCTCTCTCTCTCTCTCTCTCTCTCTCTCTCTCTCTCTCTCTCACTCATTCTTTCTTGCTCTTTAGATCTACACAGTTGCTGTGTCTGATGAGTGCCCTTTCTGTAAAATAAGGGAAACTTTTTTTCACTGCTTATTAGAATGTTTAAGATTGAAGAATTTGTTAAAATTAGAATTTATACTTAATGTTTTTTAATTTAAAAGAAGCGGCCCAAAGAAGTAAAAGTCAACTGCTAAACTTCTTGATTGGACAAGCTAAAAGAGCTATTTATATTTCAAGGGCAAAAAAGAGTATAGGTATAGTAGGGCAAAAGGTTGAGGTTGAAAAAAGTTTTTAAAAAAAAGTCGGGTTCTGATTGATTTTAAGTTTTATAAGTTGGTTCAATGATTATGAAGGTTTTTGCAAAGGTGGGGATATAATGAAGCTATTTGCACAGTTTTGGATGGAATGTTGTTTTTTGCTTAGATATTGGAATAAGTATTTGGGCTTGGAAGAAATAATGATATGTGAAATACAAAAATGTGATTATAATTATAACTTATCATCAAATGAAGTTGTTGTGAAAAACTCAACAAAAAAAGTCTCTCTCTCTCTCTCTCTCTCTCTCTCTCTCCCTCTCTCTCTCTCTCTCTCTCTCTCTCTCTCTCTCTCTCTCTCCCTCTCCTCATGAGTCTCATCAACACTCCTCCTTTGATGTTTTCCCTTGTGACTTTGCAGACCTTTTTATGCTCAAACAGCAACATTACACCCTAAAGAAAGATGAACATGGAAAAATGCATAGGACCCCTTTAAAGAGATATAACTTGTCGTTTGCCTTTCCTGAGGCCTCTCTGTGTTTCTGTCTGTCCAGGCCACTAAAGAGGTGATCGAGCGGGAAGCTCCAGGGATGTCTCTGGCCATGCTGATGGGATCTCTGAATGTCACTCCTCTGGGAATGCTCTCCAGGTCTGGGCCTCAACACATCCAAAACATTCACAGGATCGTCTTTGACATTCATTCATAATTATACTTGTCAGGATATTCAGATAAAAACTGATCCCAGATCAGCCTCTCAATCAAAAACCTCTCAATCACACGGGCTTATTGGCTCATGCACAGAAGAGACAGAAATACAACAGATAGACAGAGTTACAGGAACAGCTCATTATACTATATATTCAGAATTTACAGTTGTTATTTACACAATTACTGTACAATTAATAATAATATTAACATTTAAACACAACTGTTCAAATGCCAGTAAGTTTTTTTTTTAATGTTTTTTAAGTTTCTTCTTCTCGTCAAAAATACAGTAAAATCAGTAATATTGTGAAATATTATTGCAATTTAAAATAACTGTTTTCTATGTGAATATATTGTAAAGTGTAATTTATTTCTGTGATCAAAGCTGAATTTTCAGCATCATTACTCCAGTCTTCAGTGTCACATGATCCTTCAGAAATCACTCTAATATGATAATTTTCTGCTCAAGAAACATTTCTGATTATTATCAATATTGAAAACAGCTGATTAATATTATTTTGGAAACTATGATACATCATTTTCAGGATTGTTTTAATGAATCCAGTTAAAAAAGAGCTGCATTTACTTGAAATAGAATCTTTTGTAACATAAATGTCTTTACTGTTACTTATAATCAATTCAATGCATTCTTGCTGAATAAAATATAAATTTTTTGTGCAAAAATAGTGTGTATATATGAGAATGAATAATCGGTTTCTTCTGAATTGTCTTGAATTGTGTGCACAGACCCGTGTGTGGTATCCGAGGGAAAACTCTCATCATAAATTTGCCGGGCAGTAAAAAAGGTTCACAGGTAAGAATATTTTTTTTCTTTCACTCAGAGTGTGGTTAATAATATAGTCATATGTCTCAATACTGGTCTAGTTCTTAAAGGGATACTTCACCTCTGGAAAGATGAATGTGTATTTAAAATGGGTCATTTATGTAGAAGAAATGTGAAACTATTTTTGAATTTGGAGCTTTCTAGACTGAGAAAAGCCAGAAAATGTATTTTTGGCTTATGTGGATGAAAGACAACAACTCCCAGAATGCACTTGCTTCGCTGCCCTAGGAGGCCACGCCTACCGGTAACGGAGCGCAGTAGTTAAACAACAAGTCTAGGCTACTAGTGAGTCTCCGTGATGAGTCTGCCGGTGGCGTGATTACCGATGAGAGACACCTGTGAGACGCACCCGTCTCGTATCTCTCACGGAGGAGCGGGAATTTTCTTAGCAATGTTAAAACGCACATCAACCGATCACTTGTTTAGCGTTCATGTAAACACTACATTCAGATTCACCAATCGAAATGAATTCAGTTAGATTGAAACAAAAGCTGTGCATGTAAACAATGAATGGCGACTGCAGAAAGCATCGACGGCCGGACATGTCCGGGAAAAAGAGGATGAATGGTAACCCCTACTACTCAGCTTTCTCCTACTAAGTTACTCAGCTTTCTCCACAGAACAAGAGCCTGCTAGCTTAGCTTCCAAAAAAGATGTCTGACACTGTGTGTGGATTCTGTGAGTGAGATCCCAGCCTCTATGGGCAGGTTGAGAACATGCGGGACAGCTCCTGCTACTGGTGTAGTCTTTAGCCTCTGGCCAAAAAATCCTCAGATGTCGCAAAATGACGATTTTTGCGTCATCTGAGGATTTTTTACAGACAAAAAATACATAAGTCTCTCGTCTCAGGGGGATATGAGGGTGGAAAGCACGGTCATTTGAAATTACTACAGGTTTTCTACTAATACAAAGCTTAATGCTAAATCCTGAAGTATCCCTTTAATGAGAAGTGTGTACTCCACTAGCAAAGTCGAAACTGCTTGTGGTCTCAATAAAATGTAGGCCTACATTAATGGGTGCTGGAAATAGAGATAAACATGAATAATAATGGATCATTCCAGAATAGTTTAAGGGTTATATCTTTTTCATTGCTTGTCCAATTTATGAGAAATCACAGAGATTAATAAAATAAAAAATAAAGTTTGCTGTAAATCACCTATAATATAATATAATAAAAGAAGAAGAAGGTTTATCCCATACAAAAATGTACTTCCATGGTTAATGCCCAAAAACATGGTTATTTTTGGTACTTTTTTGTTAGTGATTCTCAGTGTTTTAAAACTATTGCGTTACTCCCTAACTATTTGAGTTACTTAGTTACTTTTTATGGAAAGTAAAGTGTAACGTTACTTTTGCCTCAACTGGACTGGGCTTGCTTGTTTGTATTTTAACTGTACAGTAGAGGGCGCAGTATGGAAGTTTGAAACAAAAAAGTGAATGTGAATATTTAAATTCAAAACATATCACACACATTTTCATTATTATTATTAAAAATGCAATAATCCATATTCACCTATTAGCCATCACTTCCAAAATATTCTGTCTGGTTAAATATACAACCTTTAACATTCAACGGGCAATTTTCTGTCCATTTCATTTCACTTTACAAATTCGCTTCCATAAATTCAGTGATTCAGATTCGGCAGAATATTCAACATTGCACATCCGGGAACTGCAGGAATAGCAGTAGAGTACCGATGCATAATCTCCATCCGCTGTTAGTTGACTCACCAGCAGGTGGTGCAAGCGAGTGAAGACGCAACGGGTAGAGAGAGTCGTTCATTCTCAAAAACTGATTTACAGCACTAAAATTCAAGTACTGTTAATGCAATGAAATTAGTGCCATTCAACATGATTTTTTGCTTCAAATACATTTTGTCATTATCTCTCTTCCATAGCGCAGCTCAAACAAACCTTTCAGCTGTTCTACCATTCTGGATCGCAGGAGAATAGGACGCAGGAGAAGAAAGTGCTACACTAACTTCAGCAAAAAAAAAAAAAAACTAAATGAAACACAAATGTGATGTTCATTTAGGGGCTGTTTACACCTGGTCACTTCATGCGTTTTCTGTGATCGGATAGCTATCCGATCGTGAAAGGACCAGGTGTAAATGCCCCCCGAAACGCATTCGAGACGGATTTGAATCCGATCGCTCAAACCACATCAGGAGGTGTTCTGGGCCGGATTCCAGACGAAACTGGACAAGTGTAAATGCATCTGGTTGGTGAAACCACATATGTAAATTTTACTCCTTCCAAAAATGCTAAAAAATAAACGTGTGAGAGCGTGTTATAGGCTATATGTCATGTTATAGTCCGATATGACGACGCTACTGCAACACGCATTACCGCAGATGAGCATCTATGAATCAAGCCAACGTGCAAACTATTGCAAATCAAAGTGAAAGTAAGTCTCAGACGCTTAACACACAATCATCTTCATTAAAAGTAAAGAAACAAAATGATCTTACCAGGGCTGTTGCCGCTCTCTCTTATTGCCGTCTTTGATTTTGAAATTAGCTGATGATCAATAAAATGCAGCAATACATGCTTTCGGTGACGTGCACTCCATTAAATCTGCATGTAGCGCGGGAATTGAAGATCGGATTTATATCCGTTTTGCAAAAACACATTTATGTGACCAGGTGTAAATGGAATCGTTTTGATAAATCAGATAGCTATCCGATCTGAGAAAACGCATGAAGTGGCCAGGTGTAAACAGCCCCTAAAAGTAATTTTTGCTTATTAGTATAGTTGGATTGGATCATCGAAGGTCAGCTGCAAAGACATTGGTTAATAAAGTGACATTAAATACATAAATTATATTTGTGTAATTTAACATAATTAATATTCTTAGGTGCTGTTCCAGCATCACATAACTAAACATGCGTCATCATTTTCAAATACCTCCGTGTGGCGAGCAGGACGAGGCCGAGGGGCGTGAGAGAGAGGCGTGAGGCCGGTGGCGTGATTGCTGATGAGCGACACCTGTGAGACGCACCGGTCTCATATCTCTCACGGAGGAGCGGAGGCATAAAGGAGGAGCGACGACAGTAGAGATCGAGACCAGTGAGATCGAGACAGGTGTCGCTCATCAGCAATCACGCATCCGGCCTCGCGCCGCTCTCTCACGGCCCTCGGCCTCGCCCTGCTCGCCACACTCCGTTTTCACAGTTTTCGAACTACAATGCGAAAACAGCATTTTCAGATTCATTCACTTTGGAGAGCTTCTTCAAAAAGCTTCAAAAGTTTTCACACTTTCATCTCATTCTGGACGAAAGGCCAAAATATTGAGAAAAAGATGTGTTTTCAAATGTATCTGGATTAAATTGATGTCTAGGGGCCCTATTTTAACGATGTAAGCTCATGGTCTAAAGCACAGGGCACAAGTGCACTTAGGGTGTGTCCGAATCCACTTTTGCTAGTATAACGACAGGAAAAGTGGTCGGCGCACCCGGAGCATGGTCTAAAAAGGTTGTCCCTATTTTCTCAATGAGTAATGGGTGTGTTTTGGGCGTAACGTGAAATAAACCAATCAGAGTCTCATTTCCCATTCCCTTTAACCCATTTAGGCCTAAAACGCCTGCTAAAAAAGGCCTTTTTTACATCACAGATGTGTGATCCGGTTTTAATGGGTTTTAATGGGTTAAAAAACTGAACGCTTCTCTAGCGAGGAAACGGATCTGCTCAAGCGCGAGGTTAAAGCGCAAGGAGACCATCTATGGGACAAAGTGTACTATCGTTGTGCTCCCGCCTATAGGCGCATATTACAAATGCGCTCTTTAAATTACAAAAAAAATATTGCGCTTTAGACTTTAGACCAGGTTTCAGTTGGTCAATGGCTCAGTCTATTTCATTTCGTTAAAAATAGCAACGCACCAACAATGCGCCTTAACACACCTCGTTTTCAGACCAGCAGTCCATGGGCGCACAAATGGGGGCAAATGCATTTGCTATTTTAACAACGTCGCACAGGACGTTAAAATGATAACTGCGTCAGGCTGAAACTAGCAAAAAAACACTTGCGTGCAAACAGCCTGGCGCTGTTTGATAGCATGGAAATGCACAAAGCTCTTTGTTTTATTTTTCTTTGCGTGTGTGTCGTGCAGGAATGCTTCCAGTTTATCCTTCCCGCTCTCCCGCACGCCATCGACCTGCTCCGAGAAGCCGTGGTCAAAGTGAAGGAGGTGCCGAATGAGCTGGAGGACCTGCCCTCTCCCCCCCCGCCTCTGTCCCCGCTGCCCGGCAGCAGCCCGCACCGGCAGACCGAGGACAAGGGTGTTCAGTGTGAGGAAGAGGAGGAGGAGAAGAAGGACAGCGGTGTGGCCTCCACTGAGGACAGCTCCTCCTCACACATCACTGCTGCCTCCATCGCTGCCAAGGTAATACTGTGTGCATATATGATGTTTTACTAGTGCTGTAGCGGCGCGTCCATGATGTCGACGCTTCGACGTCATATTTTTGCGTTGACACTTCTTTATTTATTTATTTTTTTGCACCGAAGACGATTTGTTTATTTTTTTGGACGAAGACGAGAAGTGAATGTGCTTTCCATTAAATGAATCACACATAGTAAACAAAACCTTAACAAAAAAAACTTTAGACGCGCAAACTGGGTGCCGGTGCGGTGAGACGTACATGCTCGGGCAGATTCGGCTTGAAGTCGTTCATCCTCGAATGTGGCGCCGCTCGCGCTACAGCCAAGCGAAATGGGGTCTTGCTCACCCAACGCGCACGACCGCCCAGTGCCCACACCGCGATGACGTCATTTTTGCCGCGCGCACCTTCACGCTCATGCAGACGTATCGAGCATAAACAAGGCTTTACTCCGTGTCAGCTAGCGCTCTGAGGGGCAGAGATTTCAGACCTCCGTTTAATTAAGGAGATCTCCAAGATTTCTCTTCTTGGGAGGGGGTGCACAGACCTCTCCCGAATCATCTCCAGCACTCAGCCTCCGAAGCACCACTAACTCCGCCTCCGTTTCCCTTGTAAGCTGATATTAGTATTTAAACATTCTCTATGATAAAAAATGTTTGTAAAAAATATTTTAATAACACGGTTTTGGCGGTTATAGAGTGATGGTGTTCAATGATGGTGTTCAACTATAACCGTCGGTCTCACGGTTATATAATAACAGTCACACCCCTAGTTGTGTAGCTTGAGCTTTGCACACTTCCGTGGTTCTAGCTAACCATCTTAGCTCTCCGTGCAGTTTGATCGTGCTTTCAATGATTCAGTACGGTAGTTCGTATTTATTTATGATACATTATGTTTTTTTTATTAATCGAGCAGCAGGAAAATAATCGTTATATTAATCGTCCAATTAGTCGTTAGATTAGCCAACTAATCGATAAAATAATCGCCCGACTAATCGTTTAATTAATAATCGTTTACCCCAGCCCTATGTTTTACATAGGGATGCATTATATATCGGCCACCATATCAGTATCGCCGATATATGTTATTTTTAATGTTATCATTATCGACAAGATAAGAAAATTTGGTCGATATATAGTGTTGTCAAAAGTACCGACTCGAAGTCGATACTGAAATTAAAAAAATGTGACGCTTTGAGCGCTGTTGAGTGGAATCGTAAACACCTCCACGTTTGAAAGCAAGCGTCTATCAGCGGATCGGTCCTGCTTGTGCTTTCAAACGCTCCTGCTTTCAAACACTTCGGTGTGCTCTCAAACGCTCCCGTGTGTTGATCATTGTAGCCAATCACAGACATATCTGATGAGCTCGTGAACACAATGGCCAGTCAGAGGTGTTTATGATTCCGCTCAAAGCGTCACATGTTTTAAATTTCAGTACCGACTTGGTACCGAAGTCTGTACTTTTGACAACACTATAATGTAGTTTTACATAGGGATGCACAATATATCAGCCACCATATCAGTATCGGCCGATATATGTTCAATTTTAATGTTATCATTATCGGCCCGATAAGAAAATTTGATTGATATATTAAAGCCGATGAATAATGTATTATTTCCTTCAGCTGAGACACTTCAGATGCGACTTTTCAACAATGATGGTTTTGAATTGCTTGAAAGATGATCAGAATCACTTCAAAAAGGAAAATAGAGTAAAGTGCAACATGTGCAGCGCACGTCTGTTATATAGGCTGCATAAAATTATAATTAGAACATTATAATTGTGTGTTTGTTGCGTGGCTCTTAATGATGAGACTTTTGTTTTTGTAATCAGGCTCTCAAAATTAAAAAAACGTTGGATTTAGATTTATCGGCCAATATATCGGTTATCGGCTTTCAAACAAAAAGAATTATCGGTTATCGATATCGGCCAAAATGTTTGTATCGGTGCATCTCTAGTTTTACATAAATTAGTTATGCTATGCAAATATAGAGACAAACATAAATTACTTAATTGGGGAAATTGAGAGATGAAATGAGATGACCATGCTGATGACCTGGGTCTGTGGAGGAGTAGTGAGTTTGATGTGTAATTAAACTCGAGGCTCTGTGGGGTGCGGAGTTATGGGTTAGTGAACCCGAGGTTACCCCGTGAGTCAGTCCTAGAGCTCCTCCTCTCCGATTTTAGGGAAAAATCAGGTCTATTGGAGATGTACAATAGATTTCTTAGGCGTGCCGAAAGAACACCAGAGACACAGTGAGATCACCGTAAAACTGGGAGTTGTGAAAAATATGATACACCGGTGTTTTGCCAGATGAGAAATTTATCTATGTATCATCTTTTAGTTCCTTTTATAACTGTATCATCTTTATATCTCTTTTAATTCCTTGTATAACTGTTTTAATTTTCCTTGCTTTTATTTTGTGATTAATTTAATTCCTTTCTGTGTAAAGCAATTTGAATTACCATAGTGTATAAAATGTGCTAAATAAATAAACTTGCCTATTTCTCACTTGACTCTGCTGGACATTTGCAGGTTTTCCATTTGTCTTCATTCCCATCATGAAACTGTGTCATCTTCATGTGTGCTGCAGCGTCCTCAGGTGTGAGTGAATGTCGTACATCATCTTCATATCATTTGTTAGATTGTTGTCCACCTCGTTTGTCATGTCCTTCATAGCCTGACGGACAGATAAATCAGCCAATCATGCTTCAATCTGCGCCCAATTTGCATACGCTATTCTTGTGACAAGTACACTTTAGCATACTTTTTTTTAAAAAGTACTTATTACAGAAATAACATACTTAAAGGGATAGTTTAACCACAAATGAAGATTCTGTCATCATTTACTTACCCTCAAGTTGTTCCAAACCT
Source organism: Tiaroga cobitis (assembly GCA_030578255.1). Taxonomy (NCBI): domain Eukaryota; kingdom Metazoa; phylum Chordata; class Actinopteri; order Cypriniformes; family Leuciscidae; genus Tiaroga; species Tiaroga cobitis. Next base: position 4,451,262 of record CM060610.1, read on the forward strand.
GTATGAGTTTCTTTCTTCTTGAACACAAAAGAAGATATTTTGAAGAATGTCGGTAAACAAACAGTTTAGGGCACCCATTGACTTCCATAGTAGGGAAAAAAAATACTATGGAAGTCAATGGCTACCATCAACTGTCTGGTTACCGACATTCTTCAATGTAATCCGAATGTGATGTTTTTTGACACTTAATTCCATGTTTTTTGCAATTAAATGAAAATGTATTATAATTCAAATTTATATTATATGCAAAATGCTTTTTCGACCCACTTAAGTAGGACTTAAGAACATCTTTATACGTCATTTCATAATTAATTCTATTGTCATTTCATAATTACTTCTGTTGTCTAATTACTTCTATTCTATTGAAATGTGGTTGAATCACACTGACAAATTTTATTCCATTTCTATTAAATCATGATGTATGTCATGCATTTAAGTATATTTGTAATTACACATTTGTAATTTAGTACATATAAATATATTTCATTTAAATGTAATATTGAGTAGCACACTGCAGTTTAAATTATAATCTAGCACTTTACATGTGCTTCAGTATGTCAATGATTTAAAATGTACTTTAAAAGTAAAACTTTTAATTTGGCATTATTACAGTGCTTTTTTTTAAAGTACTTAAAGTGTGTTTACATTACAAGTGCACATTTAATACGCTTAAGTGCACGTCTTTTTCAGAAGGATTCCTTGACATTTTTCTATTTAGTTACATGCACTGGAAAAAATTATGTTGGATTTACTTTGAAACAATTTTTAGAGAGATTACAAAATTTCACAAATAAATACTAAGAAACGGCAAGATGCAAATTTAATTAATTTAATTTTTTTCTTGCAAAATGTACTCTAAATATCTTCCAACTTCCAAAAAACATTTTTACTGTGTGTAAACGTTAACGTCTAGCTAAATCCATTACCTCAACATTCATTATTACTTTTAGGATCATACATTTAAAAACTCGATTGTCAGATTCAGCTTCACATTCCACACGATTTTCTACTTAAAACTAAAAAAGTTAATGGGAAACTGTCACAATCTCCTCTTCTTTCATGTAGCAATAGGTTTTGGGTGATATAAGGCCTAAAAACATCAAACATGCTTGAAAATCCACTGAAAATACTGTCATCCATGAACTTTTGGGCACATTTTTTTCCAGTGAATGGAATGAGTGACTGGAAAGATGTTATACTATGTGATTAGAAACCTGACAAAAACATGTCCCTGGTTCTGTTTCACCACGTTTAAAAGAAATAAATACTTTCAAATGCAAACTTTTGACTTTTTACATTTGCATAATGCACAAAGAGTAAGTGAACAAATGTTTAGAGGTCTCTGGTTATTATAATCATCCTTCTTCGTGTCTTAGATTCCTGACTCCATCATCTCACGGGGCGTCCAGGTCCTTCCCCGTGACACGGCATCTTTGAGCACCACGCCGTCCGAGTCGCCGCGAGCCCAGGCTACCTCTCGCCTCTCCACAGCTTCCTGTCCCACACCCAAGGTGAGAGCGCATCACTTCCTGTTTCCTGTCCCCGCACTGTTCGCTTCCTGTCTGCCTCCCCACCTCGCTCACCCTGCTGCCCAACTCCACGCTCACCTCACCCCAAAACTGCTCACATGCTCCGAGCTGTCAGAGTCCCATCTGTGTGTGGATTTCACAGGTTTCTGTTTCATATTTAGGATATCGAAAAAATTACACAGAAGCTTGTTTCTGCCAAGGAATACAAAATAATAAAGGTAATTGTTATCTCTGAATTTAGACTTTTTTCTCGCAATTGCGAGTTTATATCTCACAATAGAGTGCAACAGTCAGGTTCCCGGAGCAAAAACTACATTACCCATGATGCAGTGCAGTAAATTCCACCAATCAGAGTTGCCACAAGCAAAATGCAAGCTCTTTAGCTCTGCCCACTCCCATTAAGCACTGGAAATGACATAATCAAGTCGTTCTCCTTACGCTCTCAAAATACTTAAATATTTGCATATATATGTTTGTTTGGCAATAGACTTAAAATGTATTGTTTTATATGTGTAATCAGCATTTTTAAACGAGTAGTTTTATATTTCTTTATGGTTTTCAATTTGGTTATTCTGTTCGCAATGCTTCGTGTTATTGTAGTTGTTTCCCTCTCTAAAGCCGTTAAGTATCCTTTGTCTTTTTGTCTTATTTTAAAATACTTTTTGCCAATTTTGCAGTTTGTAATGTTATGATTATGATAGCTGGTTGGCTTGGTTCGTGGCTTATAACGCTTTAGCAAAGACTAAATTGTAAGATATAAACTTGCAATTGCATGTGAAAAAGCCGCAATTACCTTTTCACATTTGTTATTCTGTAATATATATTCTATGAGGTTGCAGAATGGTCTTTTCCAAACTTTGAAAATGAATGTGAACCAGATCTATCAAGTATCATGAAAGTAGCTCATATGACTTGTATGCTTTTTTTCCCCCAAGTCTTACAATACTTTAAGACCGGAAGTGAAAGTTATAATTAATGGAAAATCTTTTTGAATGTACTACTTTTATGTTGCTTTGTTGTCCTTTTTGGTGAAGTATTCCTTTAAAGCTGTGATAGAAGCCCTAAAAACATCAAACTCACTTCGAAATCCATACTGTCATCCATACAATTTTAAAACACACTTTTTTTCTGCCCCCCTACTGTCCACAACAGTATTCAAAAGTCTTTATTTACTGTATAAGGATTAAGATATTTTTTTAAATATTTCTCGCTCAGAATTTTCTACCTGATAAAATATTTTACAGCTTGGCATTCATTTTAGAAATTCCCATGATAAGATTTTACTTAACACATTATTTTACAGTGTCATTGTTACATATGTTACATGTAGTTAGGCTACTATAATAATAACCAGGGGTGTATAATTACTACGGAAGCGTATTGCATTCACTTGAGGAAAAAAAATCTACTCTGTTTTTCTGAATTAACGAGTTAATTATCTCAGAATTATGAGATAATTTTTCATGGAAATTTTTTTTTTGCTCTGTTTTTCTGAATTAACGAGTCAATATCTCAGAATTATGAGATACATTTTTATGAGTTACTCATAATTAAGTCATTAATTCAGAAAAACAGAGCAAAAACTTTTTTTACATGAAAAATGATCTCGTAATTCTGAGATAATTAACTCGTTAATTCAGAAAAACAGAGTAGATTTTTTTTCCTCAAGTGAATGCAATACGCCTCAGTAAAATACAGTGTAATCTTAAAATAAAGTGTAATCGATTTTATCAATTCACATGACTCTTCCGGGTCTAGAAGTCACACTTGTGAAATTAGACTTCCTCATATATCCAGTTTTATAAAGAACCCTGGTTCTTCCAAAAGAAAAAACAGTTGTTGAGGGGGGCAAGCTAAAATAAAGAAAGAAAGTTGTTTTGACTTATTTTAATGCTTGTTTTGTCTTATTTTAAGTCACAAGTTTGCTGAGAATCAATGCTTAAAAGTGTGCTTGTGAGAAATAGTCGGAAAAGCGGTAAATTACATGACGTCTGTTTATAAACATGCACATTTTGACTTATTTATCACATTTGCATTTATGCATTTGGCAGATGCCTTTATTTAAGTGCCTTACATTGCATTTGAGCTGTAAATTTGTTTGTTCAATTCATGCATTCCCTAAGAGTCGAACCCATGATCTTGGTGTTGCTAGCGCCGTGCTCTACCGTTTGAGCTGCAGAAGTATGACTAACTGCACCCCGACCTATCTGGCTCGAGACTCTCACCCGAGCCGGGCGATGAACTTCGTCAGCTCGTTCGTCGGCTCATATGTCACAATCATTTCTCGCCCTGCTGTGTGGATATGGATGGTTGTCATGGCAGCGGGCGTTGCCATGGAGACTGTGCTATGCTCATGTGAGCGAGAGAGTTTGTGTACATTTATCAGTTTGGACAGAGATGCAAAATTCCCTCATGTCATTGCAAACCTGTATGATGATGTTCACGCTGCTCTTTTCTATAAAGTGAATGCATATAGTAAACCCAGACGCTTGAGCTCCAAAAACTACAAATTACAAATGCTGTCCATATGACTTCTGTGCCAAGCCATTCGATAGCTTTCTGTCACAAACACACAAAAATGTTATTAGCTAATAACAAATATAGTGCCTCACACACCCAAATCATTCCTTCAACCTTCCTCAGGCTTACAACACAACAAATTAATTTGTTATTATATATAAATCACCATCATTTAAGTGATTTATAGCCGTCCTGATCACAAGCATACTGAGAGACTCTCTCTGTGTCTCTCGATGTCACTTCCTGTCTTCTGTTCTCTCTCACACACGCACACACAGATGATGATATGACTGTGGCAGTTCTCCACACACGTTATATAACAGTTGCATAACAGTGAGCCACTAACACATATACCAGTTCCTGTGACTATCTGCAAATGCAATTCTGCATCTGATTACAATCCACAAGTAATTATGCTGGATGATTGTTGCTCATCGTTAAGAATATATTGATTTAAACCCTCTTTCCTTTTATTTCAGCAAGGATGCATTAAATTGACAGTAAAACTAACAGTAAAGGCATTATAGACATCAGAGGATGTTTTCTGCAAAGCTGCTTTGAAACGATGTGTATTGTGAAAAGTGCTATACGAGTAAATTTGGCTTGATGCAACGGTTTCCAACATTAATAATAAATAATTAATAAATAATAAATCATCATATTAGAGTGATTTCTGAAGGATCATGTGACACTGAAGACTGGAGTAATGATGCTGAAAATTCAGCTTTGATCACAGGAATAAATTACATTTTAAAATACATTCACATAGAAAACTACGGAAGCCCTGAACCGCAAGGTGAGAAAAAAAAAAAGAAAACGTATCTCGTTATAACGAGATATTACGTCGTTTTAACGACTTAAGTAGTTTTAACGACTTAGTATGTCGTTAAAACGACATAATATCTCGTTATAACGACATAATAAGTCGTTAAAACTACTTAATAAGTCGTTAAAACGACATAATATCTCGTTATAACGACATAATAAGTCGTTAAAACTACTTAAAAAGTCGTTAAAACGACATAATATCTCGTTATAACGAGATACGTTTTCTTTTTTTTTTTCTCACCTTGCGGTTCAGGGCTTCCGTAGAAAACAGCTATTTCGAATTTTAATAATGTTTCACAATATTGCTGTTTTTACTGTATTTTTGGTCAAATAAATGCAGCCTTGGTGAGCTTTAAAAAAAAAAAAAAGATGATAAAAAATCTTTTGAACGGTAGTTTAATTAAACTTTAAGCTGTGCAACGATTACACTGTTTTTAAAGTATTACCACACTAGTGCTGCTGATATAATGCTTTACTTTAGTGTAATTTAATTATTTTTAAAAATCAATATTATTTTCAGCCGTGCAATAGCCTAAAATACTCCATTTATCCTGGTTTGCTCGGTGTTAAACTGTCTACAGTTTGTGTTTCCAATGTTTGAGCTGTCAAAACCTTAATGTGAAGGAAGCCGAGAATCCACTGACAGCTGCAGATGAAGGATAAATCCACATTGCTTGGCGTGTGTGTGTGTGTGTGTGTGTGCGCGTTTATTTGCACTGGAAATGAGACATAATACTGAGGAAGAACATCCTATTTTGCAGTGGATGAATGTGAAGCTCAGGGTCTGCTTTACTCCACATGCACTTTGTTTAGCTGTAGTTTAGGAGCTTTATGTGTGTGTGTGTGTGTGTGTGTGTGTGTCGTAAAGCTGTTTTAGATTATGCCTGATTTGTTGGGATCTGATCTTGTGAGCAGAAATAGTTTTCTAGTTTCTGCACTCTTATAAGATACTAGTTGCTTTGAAAGAGATTCCCTCAAAAAAAAATCTTTAGGCCTTAGTTTATGATTTACATATTTGAAGTGCATATAACATTTCCACCTATTTGGATTACACGGTTTTAACATAAACTAATAAACTTAATGTGATGCACTTATCTCAGTCATACATAAATGAAACATGTAAGAAACGGGTACGATTTCTGCACTCAAAAAAATCACGCTATATATCATTAACCCTATTTGCATCTATTTGGATTTATTTTAATAATCACATCCGAATACATTATTCAAATTGCTTTTATCCGCATAAATCTGTTCGTCGTGAAAATGTACACGTTTATACTTACAGACATATCTGTAATTTTTTGTAATTCTGAAAATGAATCTTCACTATCCACTTGATGCATAATGCACAAAAGCACTTGTGAAAATTACAAGCTCCTCCAGTCATATTTTTCATCAGTTTGCTGGGAAGTGTTTAAAAGGTACCGGGTTGATATTATGAGCACTTCTAAGGATTTGACAGGTTATGTTCCAAAAGATATTCAAAGTTTTGATTTGCATTAATTTCTTCTGTGTTTTCTGTGCAGATGTTTATGTACTTTACTAGTATATTGTCTATTACATATTACTATAATCCATTTCAGATTAATGGCACTCAAACACAAGAGAAACTGTGGTTGGTTTATATGGTCTCTTCAAGTCCTGATGAATTCCATAAAGTTTCAGTTATTGTGCATTTGCATAAAATACTTGTAAGTTAGTAGACCTCGTGTGTGTGTGTTGTTTATGAGTGTGTGTGTGTGTGTGTGTGTGTCATTCTTAATTTCTTCATTTTTTCTACTTTTTCAGGTTGTAATTTTTGCCTCCTCCTCTCTCTTGCTCTCTCTATCTCTCTCTCTCTCTCTCTCTCTCTCTCTCTCTCTCTCTCTCTCTCCCCCCTCCTCCTCTCTCCATCCATATGTGTGTGTACACTTCCTTTCTGTGTCAGTGTGTGTGTGTGTGTGAGAGAGATCTCAGTCTTCATGTAGATGATGGTAAGTCTTCACTCTTCCTCTGGCATTTGATGTGTTTTGGTCAGATGACACGTGTGTTTGGTATTATAATCCATTTGATAGTTTAATAATCAGTCAAATAGTGTTTAAATCAAGGTGCTGGTAATGTGTGAGTGGTTTTCTGCCTGTTTTGTGTGTATGTGTGTATTTGACTATATTTGATAGAAAATGTCAAAGATAAAAATGACTGAGATTTGAATGACACATAAGAAAACTTGTTGCTAGAGGTCTGCATTCATCAGTTTATCTATCTATCTTCTTGTGTTATGTTTTTTGGCGACGTGATATATAGAGATTTTAAATTTTGCTTAATAATTAGTCATGAGTATTTGCTCTTGGCAATTTGTCCCATGCAATATTGTCCAGTTGTGTGTAAATATTCATATATTTTGTTCGTTGTATCATACTTTTGTGATATTCATCCCCCAGTAATATGCGATGTACATCAGAAGATCTGATCATGTGTTCTTTCAGATGTTTGGCAGAATTATGAGTATGTTTGATAACTCCCTGAAGCTGCTTTTAAAATGTTGTCTGCCAAAAATCTTCAGTAAGATAATAACTTGATGTTTTTTTAGATGCTTTGAGACTAGCAAATGCCTGCAGTGTGTTAGCTAAAATGTATTGTAGATTTTCAGATGAATTTTAATTTATTCTTTAATTAATTATTTTATATTATGGTTAGGATATATATATATATATATATATATATATATATATATATATATATATATATATATATATATATATATATATATATATATATATATATATAAATCCTAACCATAATGTAAAATAATTTATTAAAGAATACATTCATATATTAATATATATATATATATATATATATATATCATTACAAAACATTGCCACAGTTTTACCACAGTGCTAGTTTGATGATATTGAGATTATAGACTGTAAGTCAATCAGCTGATAATGACAGGTGGGCAAATGCGTTTTTTAGCCCAATTCTTAAAGGAGAGGCTTTCTCTTTAGTCTTTAAAGATTTTTTAAGATTTTTAAAGAGAAACTGACGATTTAAAATATGCGCCAGCACTGATATCTGAAGCATTCAGTATTATGAACAGACATGAATGCTGTAAAGTTGCTCTAGTGCATCGTAGTGTCCACATGCTCAGACGAAGCTTGTAGTTGCGCATTGTAATAGCTGCAGTACAGAAGGACCTACTAAAGCATTATTAAATACAGCATGGCAGAGAGTGTTTTGCTGTGCATTAGCAGTCTAAAGCAGATTGTCTCTGTCCTGTTAGCCACGCTCGCTGCCTTCAGAGGGGACCAATCTGAGTCTCGCAACTGAATCGGTCATTTTATCACAATAAAAATTCTGTTATTATTTACTCACCCTCTTGTGCACTCAAAAAACTATTTAACCCTACATTTAAGATTGATCTATTTTAATTGCATGTACATTTTCCATCCAATTGGATTACTGAGTTTTAACCAGTGGTGGACAGTAACTAATGGAGCTTTTCCACTGCTGGTACGGCTCGGCTCGGCTCGCTTTAGCTCGGTTTGCTTTTCCACTGCAGTTAGTGCCGCTTCAAAGTGTGTGGGATTATAGTCTGATCATTATAGTTTATCCGCTCCTCGGCAACCAACGAGAGGAACGTCTGCACTTCGTCCACTGACCACGATTCAGCCATTTCTTTTTTGGAAGTTTTCTTTCTTTCTTTTTTCTTCAAGGAAAGTAGTTTTAAAGCAGGCGCTACAGCGGTGGCTGTTACTGGCTATTTAAATCTAGCGGGTTTGATGTCTCGCAAATACAATGACGCTGGGAGTGACGATTCTGTCTGACCAATCAGTGATCTGCAGTGTTCACGTCACATTTTAGTATCGGTACGGTACGCTTGGAACCTCAACAGAGGTGGTGCCATTTAAAGCGAGCCGTACCGTACCATGCTGTGGAAAAGCGCCATTAGTATTTTCATGAAAGCCCCAGTTCACAGCACAGTTTTGAAAACTGCTAAGAAGTGAGCGTGGTAAAGCTGCAAGTGGAGGGGGACGAGAGGAGAATGACAGCACAGTAACGGCATCGACAGTTTTATTTCTCTCTCATTGAGTTAAAAGCATTAAAGCTTAGTTCCCACAAATGCATCCTGCAGTTTACCATTACACACAACACAATATACACATGCTTTTATAAGCTCACCTTACATTACACAAATACTACATACAGCTATAATTTAATTCACAAATAAATGCACAGCCATTCGCATTTGTACTCTGCAATCTAAAATGTAATTCTGTAATGACCGATAAATCACAGTGTGGATGAATCGCGTTTGTGTCGAAGACTCGGGATCTATTGAAGAGAACTTGTGCGACACAGAAACTCTTACAAAGCAAAAACAAACTCTCATTTTGACCCGTTACTGCACCTCTCACTTACTGTATGCGATCTCACTGTTTGAAGAGGAGATCAACGCTTGCTGTCATGAATCATTAAAGGATTAGTTCACTTTTTAAAAACTTTTGCTGATAATTTACTCACCCCCATGTCATCCAAGATGTCCATGTCTTTCTTTCTTCAGTCGAAAAGAAATTAAGGTTTTTGATGAAAACGTTCCAGGATTTTTCTCCATATAATGGACTTCAATGGGGTCCAAACGGTTCAAGGTCCAAATGAGAGTTTCAGTGCAGCTTCAAAGGGCTTTAAAGTTTAAACGATACCAGACGATGCATAAGGGTCTTATCTAGCGAAACGATCGGTCATTGCAAAAATAAATAAAAAAGTTTAAGTTAAGGTCTCATTTGGACCTTGAACCGTTTGGACCCCATTGAAGTCCATTATATGGAGAAAAATCCTGGAACGTTTTCATCAAAAACCTTAATTTCTTTTCGACTGAAGAAAGAAAGACATGGACATCTTGGATGACATGGGGGTGAGTAAATTATCAGCAAAAGTTTTTAAAAAGTGAACTAATCCTTTAAGCGAGGCGTCTTCTCATTGGATAAGGTCACACGGTCTCATGAATAATTATGATACACCGATGAGTCATCAATGTACTATGTACAAGAAAACATCACAAAGAAGAATATAAACCCAGAAAATTAAAATGATGTTCAACACACATAAAATCTCATGATGAAAAGTTTCATGACCCTTTAAGCAGACAGTCTACTAATACTCTAATGACTGCTAGTTGATGTAGTTGCAAAGTTACTTTAGTAGAGCGTCTATAGTGGACTTTCTAAATGAAGTGTTACCGAATATGCTTATATTTCAATCAGTACTGAAAAGTATCATATTTCAGTCTTTTAGAATTTAGTTTGCCCAACATTTGTGTGCTATGTAGTTTTATGCTTATTAGAGTATTGGTGGCCATTTTGTATGAATTTGTACAATGGGATTTTTATGAAATTTGTGTGATTTGTACAAAAGTAAGCTGAAGATCTAAAGGTCTAAACCTAACCTTCGCTGAGGCGTAAGCAGATCATACAAAAACATACAAATGAGATTTCATATGAATTAACCGCCAATTCAGCACAACGTAAAATAGTTACAAATCACGTTAATCAGTTTGGTGAAGCACTATTTGTGTTAAATTGCCTTGAGAAAAAGAGGACATTTTCTGAGGACATTGCATATGTGAAGCAGTGTGCTGTATGCTGCAGTAAAAGTGCCTTGAGTTTCACATTTAACTCGGATGGGCTGCAGCCTGCGAGATATATTACTCCGTTCCTGGACCACAAGGACACCTTGCATGCATGAACGTAAGATGCAGTGCTGATTTTATGCCAAAGGTGACGCAATAAGTACTGAATAATTCTTGTCAGCGCTGGCAGGATTTTATAGGTGCTGTATGTAATGTTTTTAACTGTACTAAAGCATAAAAATACCATGTTTGCAGAGATTTAGCAGTTTACATACTTGTTACACTGAAAAACTATTCAACAGCCAGTTATTCTATTTTAAAATGTTTTGGTCTGTGATCCCGCCCACTGCCAGGGAGTATGTGTGTGATGTCAGCTGGAGTGACTGCGGTTACGTAGCCTGGCTAACGTCAGACCACGTCTCATTAAGATTGAGGCGGGGTCTGGGAACCGCATGTTCATTTTCTCGTATTTGAGGCGTGGTTTACGAATGCCCAGGGCCGTTTATTGGGTGCTACGAATGTCTATCAAATGCGCCTGTGCGTAGCTCATAGCCAATCGTTTCAATCATCCCAGATGACGTATGTAGAGCGAAACAAATTAGACGAGGAAGAAGACGATGAGTCAGAGATTTATTTGCGTTCTAAACTACTTAGAACAATATCCAAGGCTGCATCGAAAGGTAACTTCGCGTCTGCTGTCATGTTTGATCATAGATATAAACACACTGCTTCGTGTGTCGCATAGACGTCGTCATCGTCTTGCTGCTCCCTGCCCGTTCTGTGATTGGTCCCCTCGCTGAGGAGAAAATTTGGTCCATGGTATCCAGACTACCTTAGCCTGGGAAATCCAGACAACTTCCGGCAAATTTAGATTTGCTCTGAAAGTTAGTCTGGCAAAGAGCTCATTCAAGCCCATTTCCAATCCGTCGAAATCGAGGCACCAATCAGAAACGTTGGGGCGGGCTTTACACGATGACGACAGCGCTGGGATTTTGAAGCAGATTTTGTAGCCTACATTACAAAGATGGATGCCGCCGTCGAACATCACTCATTCGAATCAGCTATCGCGTCTGTTTTAAGCGATTTGAACGTTTCCTTTTTGTTAAAAACCGAGCAAAGAACAACACTCGGAGATGTTTCTCCACCGCTCTGCATACGTCATCTCCTTCATCGCTCTGATTGGTTTTAGGTCTATCCGCGACGTCCGTTGGTGACGCCCCTCTGGAAACGATTTGTCTATGACGCTTTGCCAGACCATAACTCAGTTACAACTGAGAATGGTCTGGTTTTAACCAGGATACAGACTACTTAGCAGTGTGAATAAAATCGCGCTGCGCAAAGGCAGTATGGGGAAACCCAGGCTAGCGGTTATGCACACTGAGTGGCAAAAAGACTGGCAGCATCAGTTTTCAGTGTGAATGCTGCGAAAAACACACAAAACACATCTAAAATGGGAAAGAGCTTTGAGATTGACTGTATAAATATATTTGGCAAGAAATCTGAGGTATATTTTTACAGATCTTGAAAAGCTACAGAAAAGAGAAGCAAATAGATCGCTGCAATTCATAAAAACAACGACTAGGTGGATTTGCAGTTATCATTTTGTGTCAATATGCTGAATTTTGGGGTAAAATCATCTCCTATATATTGTATTGTTTTATATTGTATTGACAACTCATCAATTAAACATTTACCAATCGTATATTCTGCATAATTGTATGTTTTTAAATAAACACTCATAAGTTTTAGGGCTGCACGATATGATGATATAAATAACATTGATATAAGGGATCACCCGGAATTAGACGTGCTTATATTGTATTTATATGAAGCGTTCACTGGCATGTATTTCCCCGGCGTATTGCATTCACTTGAGGGAAAAAAATCTACTCTGTTTTTCTGAATTAACGAGTTAATTATCTCAAAATTATGAGCAACTCATTAATTCATAAAAACAGAGTGAAAAAAATGTTTTTAAAGAAAAATGTATCTCATAATTCTGAGATAATTAACTCGTTAATTCAGAAAAACAGAGCAAAAACTTTTTTTACATGAAAAAATATCTTGTAATTCTGAGATATTAACTCGTTAATTCAGAAAAACAGAGTAGATTTTTTTTCCTCAAGTGAATGCAATACGCTTCCGTATTTTTCCATTGAAAACCATAATAAAGAAAACGAGTTGCGTTCATATTCTGGGCTCACCTGTTTGTCTGAATATAGTATACATTAAAAAGGTTTGATTTTTTCTGTTTTACTACATTAAGGCACTTTAAGGGTGGGTTGCACCAATAAGGATTAAGCATCTGCATCTTCCGCCTCTCGATCAGCCCTTTAATTCTTACGGCCTTTCTGCGTAGCAGTTTATACAGACAGTTGACATTTTACAAGTTTATTTTCATTATCAGCAAGAGCTGATATTGTCAGAGAGAGAGTTTCGGGTGGTCTATGGAATGATATTCCAGACATTATTCAAAAGGAATTGCAAATTGTATTTGCAATTGCGTTTTCAATTTGTGGACGCATAAAATGTGACGTAATTGCAAATCGCACATTACCGTTTGCATTTTCGTTTAAGTGAACGCACACTGACTGCCAAATTTTAAATGGAAAAGCAAAGTCCGTTTGCAACTGTGTTTCCCATATCTTACGAGTTTTGGCCCTGTCATATTTAAATAGCAATTTCAATTACCACGTCTGCTTTTTCACTTTCTCCGCGTCGCGTATGTAGCCAGCCAAAACTCAAATGGAAAACGAATTCTCTTAGTATTTCCATTTCCGATGCCTCACGGAAACCTGTCAATCAGTGTCAAGGGTGGGATTATGCTATGGGGCGTGTTTGTGTTGGGAAGTGACGTCACTCACAGTCGACGGTCAAGAAGAGATGCCCTGAACAGAGCCCGGTTTATTTTAAACAATGGAGGTTGTTGGTGAAATTGTGGAGGACCTTATGATGCTCGCGCAGCAAGTTGATGACAGTACATTAGAGATGCACCGATTACAATTTTCTAAGCCGGTCCCGATTCCGATTTTTCCTTGAGTTTGACCTGCCGATACCGATTTTAGCCGATTCCAATTTCATTTTTTCAAACCACTTTACAGCACACACAAATATTTTTTTTCTATCTTCTCTTTAATAGAACATTTTGCATAGAACATTTTTTGAACAGATAATCGCTATAAAATAGGACTATATAAATGACTCTCAAAAAAATTCACACACATCTAAAATGCAGTGTTATGGAAGAACCATTTCCTTTTCACATCCAATATCCAACTAAACAAATGTGATATATTTAGCAAACTAAACTTCTGTATGAAAACAGGTAATGGCAATAAAATAATATATAAATAACAAATAAAAATAAAATAAATATAGCCTTGCAGTATAAAGATATCTCAACACACACATACACACACACACACACACACACACACAGGCCTATTGCAATCACTTGTACATCAATGGCAAGTTACATTTCTCAAACAGTTCTTCTCTCATCTGACACATGTCCAGCCAAGCTAAACAGGACAAGTGGAGCATGTGCAGGGAAATGATTGGGAAATAATAAAAACAAGTTTAAATGGGTAAATTTTCTATAAATATTTTTGAGTCTTCATTTTCTTTTCTGACATAGCCTAGCCTTCTTCAGTTCTTGTTAAAACACACCAGACATGCAAATTCTGTGCACTTTTTGGATGAAATCATGTTTATTTTGTCCATCAAAAGTGTGCTTTCACTTAAATTGAGCGCAGCAAAAAATAGACTCGGCGCCGAAACCCGCGCTTCACTGTTGCTCACGCGACGCTCCTGCTCGACGCTCACGCGCTGCTCCGGCTCCCGGTGTGAATGCACTCATTGATTAACATGCACGCCGAACCAAAAAAAAACGCGCTGCTCCCGCTTGCGGTGTGAAACGGCCGTAATTCACGAGGTTTCCTACATGTGTGCGTTCCGTGTGCACGTGTGATGCTGATGTTGCGCGATGTTAATCATGCGGAGTACATTTGACCGGCATAAAATCGGATTATGTCAGACTGGGTCGCCGATCATGGCCGATCACGTGAAAATCGGCCAATTCCGGTCACCAGCCGATCAATCGGTGCATCTCTACAGTACATCCTATACAGATATCCTCTTACTCAGAACTGAAGCCATTTAGTTTTGGATAAGTTAAATGAGTTTGTGGCCTTGACCAACAGCAACATCAGTAATGTTATCAACACAAACACGCCCCATAGCATAATCCCACCCTTGACACTGATTGACAGGTTTCCGTGAGGCATCGGTGGTCAATAAAAAAGGAAATGGAATATGAACATTGATGCTGTCTAATTGGTGAATCCATCATTTACATTTATTCATTTAGCTGACGCTTTTATCCAAAGCGACTTACAATTGCTATGATGTCAGAGGTCGCACGCCTCTGGAGCAACTAGGGGTTAAGTGTCTTGCTCAGGGACACATTGGTGTCTCACAGTGGATTCGAACCCGGGTCTCTCACACCAAAGGCATGTGTCTTATCCACTGCGCCATCACCACCCCATTTTCTCCACCATCAGGCTTGATCAGTGTTAAACTGAATCCTTATTGGTGCATGTGTTTTTCACGTTAAGCGTTTTAGAACGTTCCGCTGTTTTTATGGATCACAAGTGCCCAATACATGCATCTTGTTCACATATTTTTGTTTTTGAGATGGAAAATGGCCAGGCTTGTGCTGCAGTTCTGTGGCTGTTTTCGCTCCGCAACAGTTTTCGCTGGAGGAAAACGCTGCTTATCGCAGCCATGGAAGCCATATGGTTCAGAGATCGCAGATTCTACCGGAACTAAAAAGCATCGGCATTCATCTAAAAATCTCTATTACCACAGATAACTTTCAACCACTAGCTGCAGTCTTCAGTGTCACATGATCCTTCAGAAATCATTCTAATATGCAGATTTGCTGCTCAAGGAACATTTCTTATTAATGTTATCAATGTTGAAAACAGTTGTGCTGCTTCATATTTTTGCAGAAACCGTGATACATTTTTTTTTTTCAGGATTCTTTGATGAACTTTATACAATCTTTGGTAACATTATAAATGTCTTCACTGTCACTTTTAATGCATTTAATGCATCCTCGTTGAATTGAAGTATTCATTTATTTATTTTTTTTAACTTTTCGATATGTATATTAAGTATCACGTTGACATCAGTGTTGTTGATTTGAGAAATGTGTTCTAGGCTTGGGCGGTATCCAAATTTTGATACCGTCAAACCTCCTCCCTATTTTACCAGGGTATACGGTATTACCGGGACTAATTAAAAAGTATGACATAAGGCTCATACAGCATCCCCAAACTGTTGGCTTGTGCCTACACCGTTAAGAAACTGAATACCAGATCGGGCAAAAAAAAAAATCAAAACAAAAATCAAGGCCAACCCCTGCACATTGTGTCTGATCCCGGCCTACGGCATTAAATGTAATTATGAGCCGGAGCCCTTTTTAGACTCGACTATTTTTAATACGTGGGCCGTTATAATATGGTGGCGCCAAATAATTTATTAACCCAGGTGCTGAGGGGGAGGTAGATATAAATACTATTTATAAATGAGCAAAAATGGGACACTTAATAATATTTAATTTAGTGCTGGGCAAGTTAACGCGTTATTAACGCATTTATTAATTAATGCCGACAATTTTTTTATCGCGCGTTAACGCAGTTTTTTTTATTATTATAATTTCGAAAGTCCGTTGCTCACTGGCTCTGAATACACACAGTCAAACTATGATCACAGGAGGGGTGGGATGTTGGTCAGCCAGCAAATAACCCTCCCAAACAAGCAGTAGAGGGGCTTTGGCAGGTTCTCTCAGGCAGAGCCGGCTCTCCCTATAAGCGAACTAAGCGGCTGCTTAGGGCCCCGCCGCCACTAGGGGGCCCCCTAACTACAGATGGTAGTCGCCGTCGTCGCCGCTCAAATTGTGGGGCGCGCCCCACTGGTGGGGAATAGAGACGTGACAGGTGGGGCGCGCCAACAGGAGGAAATTTTCCTTTTTATGCCTTTATATCTTTATTTGTTCATGGCGAGTCCGCATCGTCAACTTCATCTTTGCAGCGACGCAGAAAACACCAGTTTATTAATAAACAATTAAATGTCTCCTTGCTATGTTTTACTTCATTCATAATCATTAGCCTACTTTTGCCGGTGCGCTTGAGTGCGGCTTTATAACACTCATTATCCTGTATAGCCTATTTAAGTTATTAAATCAATATAAAGGGGCGATTTGTCCACTAATAGCTTAAATAAACAACTACTAGTCGACTAGAAAAAAACTTTAGTCGGAGGCAGCCCTTATTCCACATATTTCCGAAGCAGCAGGGTTGAGCGCGCGACCCTGAGCGGAATGAGCGAGCAGAGGACTATTCAGAAATGCTCTCCACTCACATGCTCTGATCGGAACAAAGGAATATTAAAATAATTAATTATTAGTTTATATCTCATACACTGCCCATCATTTTAATCCCATATCAAACACAGTAGCCTATGTTATGTCTATTTAAATTTTTTTTTTTAAATAGACCTGTCTTGCCAAATGGATTTCTCTTCTTTTCTTTTTTTAACATTTTGACACAGCTGCACTTTTATTTTCTCTATTTTTGAATTCCATGGAAGTTATGACACAGCTGTACTTTTATTTTATTTATTTTTTTAACTTCCTGTTTTGTTATTTGATGTAGATAGGTAGTTTGTATTTAGATACTACTTGTTACTTCAATAAATTAGAAAATTTTAAGCTTGTTGCGTATTTCATTAGCATTGTGTTGGGGCGATGGGGGCAGGTGGGGCTTGAAAATTCCCCCTTGTCCAAAGTGGGGAATGACCGAAAAAGTTTGAGAACCACTGCGTTAAGTCAACCAACCGTGTCAGATCGTTGTCTTCCCTGGACTTGGAAATGTGACCGCAAAAATTCTCTATCCATCCAAAAAAGAGTCTATCCATCGGATGCAGAAAAAAGAAAAAAGAATAATATGTTTAAATCCCTTTAGAAGGAAGAAAAGAAAAGAAAAGAAAAGAAAAGAAAAGAAAAGAAAAGAAAAGAAAAGAAAAGAAAGAAATTACTGGTCCAACTTCTCCCTCTTTTTAAAGTGTGGAAAAGGGAAAAGCAGTTCAAAGATCGAGACTCCAGCAACACCTGTAGGCCTAGTTGGCCTATATGCAACAACTTTATTGAAGATTTGTTAGATTGGGGTTAGATTGTATACAGTTGCCGGTTTGCGGTGGCAATACTCCATTATTTACTGCAAGGCAGGGCCCCAAAATGATCCTGCTTAGGGCCCCCAGATTTACAGAGCCGGCCCTGCTCTCAGGTGAACAGAAAGGAAGACAGCGCTCCGCGAGTGAATGACAGGCGCTCTATGGATAGTAACCATGGCAACGGCTTCTGTGCGCTACGCAGCTGTAGTCTTTTAAACTTAAAATTATACATAACTTTACCTGATAGGCCTGCGTTTAGTTTAGCGGGGATGCTCTGCCATGTGAATTCCCTCCTGTTGATGTCCTGATAACTATTTAGATTCTGGAAACTCACAAACAGCGAGCCGAGGATCAGTCTCTCTTCCAATGATTTGTGCTGCGCGTCGTGTACAAAAAGTTAGACAATTCAACTTCGGCAACGCGCGGGCGCGTGCGTGAGGCGAGCATGACCGCAACAGTTTCACAGGAACGCACCCGCTTGTCGCTGCACCTGTGCTCGACCACTTCACCCACTCCAGGCTGATTTATAATTCTGCGTCGGACCTACGCCGGAGCCTCTACACTATAGACTACGCGTTGGTTTTCATTATATATCAGCGTCGTTGTCCGCGTTGACGCGCAATTACACATGCAGAGGGAGAGTGTACGCGCTCTACACAGCTACGGCGTGAGTTCGACGCAGAAGTATAAATTGGGCTTTACCTCTGTTTAATGTAATCTTATGTGGGAAACCATCGCATGCCATGACCAAACCTAAGCTGCTATCAGAGAAGTAACGTTGGTCGACTTATAGAGGGAATGCATTAACGTCACTTTCCCGCCGGAACACGCCCCCCTCAGCCGGACTGAGTGGCAAAAGAGCTGCTGCGTGGCTGGAGTTAATAGGGGAAACTGCGAAAACGCGAGTAAAACCAACTATTATCAGTTTAAACTAAAAGTTGGGCTCGATATAGTGTTCCTTACAACTTATCAAAGATCCAGTGATCCATGGATATTGACATGCAGCCAGGAATCGTGTTTCCTGATATTTATATTTGCCTGATTTCGACGCCGGGGAAATAAATTAAGAAAATTTGCCTGTAAACGTTTTATATAAATACAATATAGGTCTAAATCCGAGTGATCACTTACATTAATGTTATACTGTATATCATCATATCGTCTATCCCTAAAACTTGTATAGTTTTTTGTCAGTGTTTATTTAAAAACATCCAATTATGCAGAATATAGTCTGTTCTGTAGCTTTTTGCAGTCTGTAAAAACATACAGTACCTCAGATTTCTGGTCAAATCTAGTTGTACAGTCAATCGCAAAGCTCTTTCCCGTTTTAGATGTGTTTTGTGTGTTTTTCACGGCATTCACGCTGATAACAAATGCTGCCGCTCAGTCTTTTTGCCACTTGTGGGCGTGACCGCATTCACTCCGGCCGACGGTGACGTCATTCGCATACCCTCTATATCTGTAGCAGTGATCATGACCCTTTTAGACTGTTTCTGCTGCTCCCTGATACAAGATACCTGTTCAGAAAAAAAAGGAAAAAAAAAGAAAACTGGACTCGTTTTAACAAGCTAGCTAAAAAGTAATGCCCTGGCAGTGGCAAATAGCTTTGTTTAAATATTTGATTTGATTACATTAATGTTTAGGTTGAGATTTACAAGAAATATTTTATTTATATTGTGTAAAGGGAATACTGCTGGTATAAAAGCACCTTATTTGTTTAAAGTTTTTGCAAACCACATGTTATTGCACTTGTGTAGCAGTACATTTAAATCAAAAGTGCGCAATACAGTACTTTAGAATTCATTATTCAATTCTGCGCGTAACAATGCGATTAATCGCAAGAAAATAATGCGATTAATCGCGATTAAATGTTTTAATCGTTGCCCAGCACTAATTTAATTATTTTAATTATGACAATTAAAGTATTCATTTTATTAATGAATTTAAATTAAATTAACAAGCAACAAGTGCTTTTGTAAATCCGGTGACACGCGTCCATTCATTTTTATTAATACAACTTTTCTGTCAGTGTCTGCTGCAAAGATTAAGTTGACGATCGCCATCTCCTAGTGAACACGCATATATAGAGAGAAATGCAAATCATGGATTACATAATCAGAAGGTATAGGCTAGCCTTTTTCTTTTCGTTTTGAATTGTTTCGTTTAAAGAAATTGGCGATTGGTATCTCCGTAGTGAACGCGCCTATAGAGACAAATGCACATCATGGATTAATCAGAGAGTATGCTGCCTATATTTCTTTTCCTTTTGAATTGTTTCGTTTAAAGAAATTGACGAATCACCATCCCCATAGTGAACGATAGAGAGAAATGCACATCTTGGATTACATAATCAGAGAGTAGGCTAGCCTATTTCTTTTTCGTTTTGAATAGTTTCGTTTAATGAATTTGATGATCGCCATCTCTGTATGAACGTGCATAGAGAGAAATGCACATCATGGATTAAATAATCAGTGAGTGGCCTATTTCTTTTCGTTTTGAATTGTTTCGTTTAATGAAATTTCAAGCTTTATTTAGATATGGGCCTATCTGTCATGTCTGTGGGGCATACACTGAGTTTCGGTTAATTTATGATGAGATTTCAATGCAAGTGACCGCGGCGCGCCAGCGCACGATCATGTCATGATTATGTTGTCTGCTATATTTGATTCTTATTTATTAAATCCAGGCAATTGGTTGATAAAAAATTATTAAAATTAAGATACAATTTATACAAAACGAAATTCACTTTAAAGAAAGGCCTTTTACAAAATGAAACTTAATTAAGTGGTCAATGTCTGACTCCCGATGCATCCCATCTTACTCGTGCTGTTCACTTTTCATTATCAACGTAAAAAAAATAACATTATAATATTTTAACAAATATAAACTAATGCGCTTATTTAATGAACTCGGGGCAAAATGCATCCTCGCAGCAGTGAGTGGGTGGTTGTTTCGGAGATGCGACATTAGGTTAGATGTGTTTCCATCTCTCGCGTCACCTTTTTTATTGCAACATATACAAATTGCCTCGTCAGTATTTACCGCCTCTCCCTTCTCTCTCTCTCTCTTTCTCCTCCACACGGTCACTTGATGACAACTACATAAGCATTTTTAGGCATTGAATAAATTATATTTATATATTATATATAAGTGCCGGTAATGACGGTATTGAAACTGATACCGTTGCTAGTTTTAAGACCCCGCGGTATACGATATTACCGTAATACCGCCCAACCCTAATGTGTTCTACAGTAACAGGATCATGGTAGTTTGGGTTACAGTTAGTGTGTTTTAGAGGCATAGCAATGTGTTAAACGCTTCACCCATCTTTTCATCTTTGCCGTGTTTGCGTGTGTGCTTGTCCGTATGTGTTGTAAATCCAATATAAATTGGATTTAATGTGACCACATTTTTATCCCCGCAAGTCAACATCAAAATGGGATCACGAATGATTGCAAAAGAAACCCAGATGAACTTGCATTTAAAAACGTCAAGTACAAATCCCAGATCAGAAGCACTGTCCTGCCCCAAACATGCTCTGTGCAAATACGCAAGTGTAAACGCTGTGTTTGCATAGTTTCTGGTCTTTATCTCCACATCTGCTCTTTTTAAATGTCTTCTGTTCCCAGCTGCTTTGGCTTGCAGTCCTCCGGGCCAGCAGGGGGCGCAGTGTCTGTCTCAGCTTGGCTTTGCTGGCTCTTATTTTTAATTGTCTTCTCTTTTCCCCTTCTCATGGCACCCAGGCGCGGCTCCCCTCCTCTTCATCCACCCTAAGCATTGCTGAGGTATTCCTGCATGCGTCTCGGGCCAGATCAGCAACAGCTCTCCTCCACCTCCACATGTTGTCATGTGACACGTTTCGTCCTGCCCATGATGAATGTTGCTTGAATCCCTTCCTGTCTTGTCATGCATGCTTTTATCTCAAGTGCAACAGAGAAGAAATGACTTGCTGTCATTTTTATGACAAATTTAGATGTTTGTCTTGGAGATTTGTTGTTGTTGTTGTTTTAAGTGTTTTTGACAGTGGTTTATCCATCATTTTTTTATTACTGTTTTCTTTTAATGCATTTTTAATGTTATTTTCCCTCGTTCGTGAAACGCTTTAGTGAATGTATGGCAGAGGGGTTATTGTTACTGGTGACAGAAGCCAATTAACTTATAATAATTTAGGATGATGGTTGGCCATTTTGAGATAATCATAAATAAAACAAAGGTTAATCTCTATGGCAATGTGAAGTACATTGTATTCGCTAATACTTAGCTGTATTTTTTATATATCGACAATAAATCGGCCTAGATTTTCGGTATCGACAAGTGAAAAACCTGAATCAATCGACAACTAGTCGTTACCTACGTAAAACACACAATACACTCTAAAAGTGCAGCTTATAATTTCTCTCTCCGCTGTATTTTAGACATATTGGGAACTTTTTTCACTCTGATTGATCTTTTAATAGTTTTTAAAATATGTTTTATTCGATGTTCTATCCATATACTGTAAATTACAATCTTATATATTACACTGTACAGCTTATATATTATACACTACATTGAGATTTTTTATTTAATATTTAGTTATTTAGTAATCAGTAAATCATTTATACATTTTTGTAAAATTTTATTATTGTGACACCTATTAAAATATTTAAAATTGTAATGTTTTTCCAGTAACAAATGGATTTTTTTTATTATTATTACTATTATTATTAAAAACAAAAAAATGTATGGCAAAAAGTTGTTGTTTTTTTGTGTGTCAAATTAAGTAGATATTTATACATTTTTATTAGCATGACAGTAGCTCAGCTGTTAAAAATGTTTAAATGTTGTCTTTTTTACAGTAACAAATTAATTTTCTTTTTTATTAAAGAAAAAATGAATGGCAATTTTTTTTATTGGACAGATTGTACCCTCCCGATATCAATGGAAGCTTGTTTACGCCACGGAATAATTTTTTTTAAGGATAATTGTGACATTTTATCTTTTTTTTAACTCACAATTGCAAGTTTATATAAAAAAAAGTCAGATTTGCAAGATCTAAACTTGCAATTGCGAGGGGAAAAAGTCAGAATTGTTAGATAAAAAGTCGCAATTACCTTTTTTTTATTGATTATTTTTCAGTGGCGGAAACAAGCTTCCATAGACATCATTAAAAAAAAAAAGTTTTTATTTTAGTAAACTACACTTATTTACTAATCCAGTTGATTTATCCAATATATTTGTATCTCAACTTTTGGGAGTGAGTAAAACTCTCATGTTTTACAAAAAAAAAAAAAAAAACCATGCACAAAAAAAGAAACAAAATTTAATGACTTTAGGTATTTTTAGTAGGTATTTTTTACTAATTTGACAGTAGCTCCGCCATTTTAAATGTTGTCTTTTTCCAGTAACAAATTCATTTCATTTTTTATTTAAAAAATGAAAAAGTCTTTGTCAATATTGTTTTAGACAGAGATAAATACCATGCAATGCAGTTAGTTCACTGACTAACTTGTGTTAGTTGCTGGTAATGTAACAGGTTCAGTCTGAACACTAGTTTTCCTTCTCTGAGGCGCTCGATGCGAGTGTCATTCACCATGGGAGTGATTTCTCCTGCTCCACGGTTTCTTTTCTGTTGGTTTGTTCCTATTTATCACTCACGATTTACAGCATTAGATCAGTTGAGTTGTTTTTAACAGGGGTGAGTTTTCATTCCGTTCAGCTGCTCATGTTTTCCATTGCAGCGGTGCACATCATTGCAGTGTGTTTTTATTACTGTGCGTCTTGTTGGAGAGAGTTAGTGTATCTGTGAGTGTGTTTGTGTCAGTGTTTGTGGCAGAGCATGCTCATAAATGTGTTTGATAGAATGCGGATTGATTCTGTATCTGTGCCTGTTGGATATGGAGAGGTCTGTGTGTGTGTGTGTGCGCGTGTGGGGGAAAGATAGGAGTGTGTGTGTGTTTAGGGTGAGTGACTATGCTGTGGCTTCCTCCAGGCGTCACGACGAGAGTTCAGAGCACACCTGGATGAGGTCATCACACTCAAGTCAAGGTACTCTACCTTGGACCAGGTAAATTGCTCATCTTTAATCATAGCCAGACAAATCTAGCCTGTAAACATAGACGGCTCACAAAGCGTACGTCTAGACACAGACTTTTTGAGGTTAAAAATATAACAAAGATTTTTTGAGTACGTTTTACTCAAAATTTTAATTTCTTTGCAATTGTTTCAAAGTAAATCCTACACCAGTGTTGTTTTGTACATAAATCAGCCACGATAACATTGTTTATGAAAATAGCAGAACAGTTTTCAGTCGTTTAAAATATTTATAATATCAGTCGACTACTAGTTACTCTGTAAAACACAGATTAGACGCCTCTATTTTTAGTCTGTACTGAGATGGTTTGTTATTTAGTACACAGTTATTTAGTAATCAATGTAATATTCAATTCATAAAAAATATTTATGCATTTTGATTCGCTGTTCGAATACTGAGAGTCATGTTCCTGTAACAAACAGATTTTATTAAATGATTATTAAAAACAGAAATTCGGATGTATAAACACTTTTTGTCCGATTGTATTGTGGATATCATAAAAAAAGTTTAGCTCAGCTTTTAAAATATATACAAATAAAATAGTATATATATATATTATTACATTTTTTTGCTAAACCGCAAAACACAACTAAAAAGGACATCATGAGTTAGCAAAATTCCTTTAAGCATATATATACGTACCATTATTTACCATCATAACTACAGTCTCCTCCAAAATACTATAGTTAATGTGCAACTAATCTTTTACAAATAGAAAATAGAAGCAAGTGCAACAAGTTTTTTTGTGAGTCTTTTTCTACTTCAAAATGTCAAGCTTAATTCAATGCATTACTTGCCGTTTCTTTGTAATTATTTGCGAAATTGACTTTTCTGAGTTTTAAATTAAATCCTACACCAATTTTTTGCGGAGCAATAGAAGATTTTGCCATTAAAGTCACTGTATTATTATGTGTAAAGGAGATTTAGTGTGCATGATTTTACTGTAGAAACAATGGTATTTTGGTGTAAAGATAAAGAGAAGGCTTTTTTTGCACTGAGCATGGCCTTATTTTATATTATGGCATGAATATTTTCACTTTTATATGATCTTTTAGCAGACACTTTAATCAAGTGAATAAGTGACTTAATTAAAACAACCAAAATTATATTGCTCTGACACACTCATTCACTGCCATTTGTTCTCTTTTTGTTTTACTCATGTGTGATGTCGTTTGTGTCGAGGATCTAACAGTGTGTTTTCAGCAGTGTATGTGTGTTGGAGAGACTTTAATGAATATGTTTATGTGTGTGTGTGTGTCCCACCAGACTCTCGTACATTTCATTTGTACAGAGAGTCTGGCATCGCTCCATTGACAAGTGTTAACTTCCTTGTCCTCTGTTGAAGTTTAAAACTATAGAGAACCTAAGCCCCTCCCCTTCTGGTCGACCACCATGGGACCTTATTTCAGAAAAATATTGTATGGTAGTCAATGGCGAGAGACAGCAAATATTTTGATCTCGTTTGAATTGTGCCCTGAATTACACATATGATGTTTGTCAATTTAAAAGATACAATAAAGTCAAGAAAGTCGCAGTTTGATGTAAAACTGTTGAGGTATAAGACGTAATTACAAAGACTACAACCCCCAAAGGCGCACATTTTCTCTCAATGAATGAAGCTAACTTTACTGAAGCTAACTTTACTGAAGCTAACTTTACTGAAGCTAACTTTACTGAAGCTAACCTTACTGAAGCTAACTTTACGGAAGCTAACTTTACTGAAGCTAACTTTACTGAAGCTAGCTTTACTGAAGCTAACCTTACTGAAGCTAACTTTACGGAAGCTAACTTTACTGAAGCTAACTTTACTGATGCTAACTTTACTGAAGCTAACTTTACTGATGCTAACTTTACTGAAGCTAACTTTACTGAAGCTAACTTTACTGAAGCTAACCTTACTGAAGCTAACTTTACTGAAGCTAACTTTACTGAAGCTAACTTTACTGAAGCTAACTTTACTGAAGCTAATCTTACTGAAGCTAACTTTACTGAAGCTAACTTTACTGATGCTAACTTTACTGAAGCTAACTTTACTGAAGCTTACTTTACTGAAGCTAACTTTACTGAAGCTAACCTTACTGAAGCTAACCTTACTGAAGCTTACTTTACTTAAGCTAACTTTACTGAAGCTTACTTTACTGAAGCTAACTTTACTGAAGCTTACTTTACTGAAGCTTACTTTACTGAAGCTAACTTTATGGAAGCTAACTTTACTGAAGCTTACTTTACTGAAGCTTACTTTACTGAAGCTTACTTTACTGAAGCTAACTTTATGGAAGCTAACTTTACTGAAGCTTACTTTACTGAAGCTAACCTTACTGAAGCTAACTTTACTGAAGCTAACTTTACTGAAGCTAACTTTACTGAAGCTAACTTTACTGAAGCTAACCTTACTGAAGCTAACTTTACTGAAGCTAACTTTACTGAAGCTAACCTTACTGAAGCTAACTTTACTGAAGCTAACTTTACTGAAGCTAACTTTACTGAAGCTAACCTTACTGAAGCTAACTTTACTGA
Organism: Tiaroga cobitis; assembly: GCA_030578255.1. Lineage (NCBI taxonomy): Eukaryota > Metazoa > Chordata > Actinopteri > Cypriniformes > Leuciscidae > Tiaroga > Tiaroga cobitis. Next base: position 4,477,576 of record CM060610.1, read on the forward strand.
AGCTAACTTTACTGATGCTAACTTTACTGAAGCTAACCTTACTGAAGCTAACCTTACTGAAGCTAACCTTACTGAAGCTAACTTTACTGAAGCTTACCTTACTGAAGCTAACCTTACTGAAGCCAATTTTACTGAAGCTAACTTTACTGAAGCTAACGTCTGTCATTGTTTCTATAGTCTTGCGTTATAATCGTAACGTTACGCCGTCATGCCTGAGTGTTTTGTACCAGACTGCACACACACGAGCAGCGGATCTCGCTCGTTGTTTCGCTTCCCGGGAGCTGTAGTTCATTGAGCGAATTTCACATAAAACTAAATGTTACTCTTCTGTTTTATGACAAACTGCGACTTTCTTGACTTTCATAATTATCTTTTAAATTGACAAGCATCATATGTGTAATTCAGGGCACAGTTCAGACAGAATAAAAAGATAAGTTGTCTCTCGCCATTGACTACCATACATATTTTCTCCGAAATAAGGTCCCATGAGCCGGAAGCGGAGGGGAGGGGCTTAGGCTCGCTATTGGAACTGCCATAACCAATCGGTAACGTTTGATCGTGACGTATGTCTACAACTCAAACCAGCGCATCTCATTCTCAACGTCATCGTTCTCAGCCACTCCCTCTGTTCGCTGATTGGCCCGGTAAAAAATTGAGCAGAAGTACGTAGGAGGGCGGAGCCAGGCTATGTGTGCATAGCATTGTATTAGTCAAATTTGTTGTATAACTCCTCAAAACATTGAGAATAATGCAGAGGAAAGATCCTCTTAAGCTACGCTTAAAACGGCAGCCATCGATAGCGTCCCTGTAAAACCTCAATACAGAAAACATCCCTGTTCTGCTTTCCAAAACTCATTACTTGTGTTCCAAAGCCTAGTGAGTTGCCTACATAGACAGCCTTTTAAGGCAGAATGCTTAATGAAATAGAACCGGATGTGACTGGTTTTAGACGATACATAAGCAATGCATATCAATATCCAATTAGAGCTGTTAATCGTTAATCGTAAGATCACAATCTCAATTCAAGCACTCATGTGATCTTATTCCTAAATGACAACGATTAGACGACGAATAAGTACGATCACAGCGAAGATCTGTGTTCTGATCCAGAGAGAGTAATTGTCATATACAGTATATATAGGTATGAAACAGCTTCACAAACAGTCACAGTATCATTATTTCTGTATCATTATTTCATTATTACAATAAGTCAAATTATGACACAAGTACTGGAATAAAAGTTTATAGTTCGTAACTAAAAACTGATGTCTACTGTATAGTGATCAAAATAAAGTAAATCAACTTATTTAACACGACGCTTCAAATAAAAATGGCATCAATTACATCTTTACACCAGCAGGTGGCGACAACTGACTCTTAACTTTTTTTCATTGGATCATTAATTTATGAGATTCGTTCAAAAATGCTAATTCATCCACAAATGAAAAAAAAAGGATTTATAAGTCATTGAATCATTCACTCAAACCTAAATAGTTCAGATTGATTCAACATTTTAAATAGACTGCAGCAATTAACATTTTGTCAAAACCTCTAGTAAATTTCGTTATTTTGTTCAGTTGTCTGTTGTCTGTCCATTATAGAGTTTAAATGGCATAGCTTAGGTCTGATTTGGTGTGTGTGTGTGCGTGCGTGTGTGTGTGTGTGTGTGTGTGTGTGTGTGATGCACTTCAGGAGTGTGTTGAGTTCAGCTTGTAGTAATGACCAAAGCTCCTGTCCTGCTTCTCCCCCGTCACTGTCTTGATTAAGTGACAGTACAAGCTCCATCATATGGTTTGGTCTTCTCACTGACATCAGGATATCTAAAACCATTACTAATACTAACTAACCCACACACACGCTCCAGTTTTATTACGTATACTCTTAAAAATAAAGCTTCCAAAGGGTTTTTTTCCCCATTGAAAAACCATTTTTGGAGAACAGTTAAATTAAAGAACAGTTCCTAAAAGAACCTCTTTTTTTTCCTTAGTGTAAAGAACATTTTAATACTCTAAAATAACTTTTTCCACTATAAAGAACCTTTTGTGGAACGGAAAAGTTCCATGGATGTTCCAAAGGTTCTTAATGGAATCATCGATCCCAATAAGAACCTTAATTTTTAAGAGTGTTTTAAACAAAAATTAAAAGACTTGTCATGTTTCTTGTTTGTGAATATCTGTATTCACGCCACTTCCATTCACCAAAACAGGTGTCAGACACAATTCATTCCTAGATTAAACATTTAAAGTCATGAAATTACCAAGAATAAGATCGCAAATTCAATGTGATAGGAAAAAATATATGGTTTTAAACACCTGTTTCACAATACTGATAATACATTCGATAATGCAAAAAAAAAAACATTAGCTGAAAGATGATTTATCAGATGTGACATCACAAGGAAATATATATATAGTTCTTATTTCTTGTAAATGTCTTTACAAATTAGGTATTAAATAGCCACATCTAAGATATTTCATGAGGGAATAGTTAATGTACTGACATCTCAGTGCTTTTACAGTTTTTTTGTTTTTCAGTGCATCTTAATTTTTCTTATTTTATTCACTCAGAAATACATTGCAATAATTAAAATTGGTGTGGCATGACATTTGATGTTGACTTTAAAGTGTATTTTTGTATGACTGGCTATATAGTTCCCTAAAGCCTAGGTGTCTGTGTGTGTTTACCATGTATTATTCTTGCCGATTTTAATGTAATCCATATGAAATGTTCATGAGCATCCTTTTTTAGTTCTTCAGACACCTGAAAGATAAAGGGGTCATATGATGCTTTTAAATATTTTCCTTTAGTGTGTAATGTATATCTGTTTGTGCATATATGAGATTTGCAAAGTTACAAAGCTCCTAGTCTCCTACAATAGGGATTTATTCCATCTAACAGAGAAAGACGTGTTTGTAAAGTTGGTTCCGATCGATCGGCTTAATCGTCTGCGTTTCTAGAATCCGACTTGGGCTCAAACTGATACGGTAAAAGGACAATGTTATTATTATTAGCTTTGTGTTTGGAAGCTGAAGCTCAGGATTATGGTAAGGGGTGTTAAATGTCCAGACTCACGCTTGAGGTGTTCGGCCAATCACAACGCACTGTGTCAGCTGGCCAATCAGAGCACTCTAAGCTTTACAGAAGGAGGGGCTTTGTAGAAATCAGACGTGTGTGTGAACCCTAACCCTAACCCTAGCAGAGTACGATGCATCATTGAAGAAACCAACTAGATCGTCACGACTGTTTCCCAAAAACATATTGTCGCAAATTGGTCGTTTAACCACGTTGGTTAATGATGTCACGCACGTGGTGGAGTAATAACGTCTTTTAATGAATCTGTTTGAGATCGAATTAATTGCGCTGTTTTGCTTTAAATGACAGACATGGCATCTGAGGACTATTTCTCATTTTTCTCAGTTTTTTGCTTTATTTCCAGATTCAATCATAGGCCGCTCGTTCTTACACTAGAGCTCGTTCACACATGCGCACTCTTCAAAAACGACTCTTTAAATCTCTTGTATGTATTATAAATAAAAGATACAGGTTGTACTGAATGTCAGCTTGCTTATTTTGCTCAAGATAAGGAGTCCACATGGCATGCAAAGAAGAAACTACTCTTCTAACCACAGGTCGACGCTGTCGTTTCCTAACACACACTTTGCGATGCTGTTTGCGAATGTTTGTTAGAACTATAGTTTCGGGACACACCGACTCGTTGAACTGCTGATAACGACAGATCTTGCGACCATAGTTGGCTAACGATGCTTTCGGGAAACAAAGCACTGGGATTAGAGGAGCTGCAATAACGTACAATACAGGTGAAACTCGAAAAATTAGAATATGGTGCAAAAGTTCATTTATTTCAGTAATTCAACTTAAAAGGTGAAACTAATATATTATATAGACTCATTGCATGCAAAGTGAGATATTTCAAGCCTTTATTTGTTATAATTGTCATGATTATGGTACAGATATGAAAATCTTTTCGCAATATATTTATCTTGGATTTGGGGTTTTCATAAACTGTAATCCATAATCATGACAATTATAACAAATAAAGGCTTGAAATATCTCACTTTTCATGTAATGAGTCTATATAATATATTAGTTTCACCTTTTAAGTTGAATTACTGAAATAAATGAACTTTTGCACCATATTCTGATTTTTTGAGTTTCACCTGTATGTGAATATTAAAGGGTAACTAAACCCCTGGTCAGAGCCTGACTCCACCCACTGGCAATATTTGAAAAATGCTGGAAAAGTGGGCAGAGCCCAGCGGAGAAAGAGGGGACGAACTGAGACCGCAGTGAGGGATTGATTGACAGCTGCTGTCAAACTCGCTAAAATGGAGACCGACTGGAGTGACGCAAGTAGCTTTGCAACAGAGCGGTCATTTGAAGTATTTTCTTCCCCACCTTCATCTGATTTTTCTGCCTTTTAAGAGGGCCAAATCTGAGGTGTGTGGTCATATTTTGGCTTTTACAAAAGTCCTGAGGGAAACTTAATCGATGATGGTTACACTGTCTGCAGAACATGCACAAAAAAGTCGCTGCAATATGTTCTTTTGAGTTGAAATATTTTATCTCACTCACTTGAAATAAACGTGAAGCTTCCACGAAGAAAAGTTCGCATTAATGTTTTAAATCTTACCTGTTTATAAATCCATTTTGTACAGCGTACAAAACAATCGTCCAGACAAGATGATCACAACAATATTATCAAACTCTGTAAACAATAAATTAACTCTGATTTTATTTTCAATGCAATCAAAAACGGAGACGCAAGACGGCAAATTGTATTTGAATGAAACGAGAGAGCGCGTCCGTTGTGATGCATGGATTTGCACTGTTTATAATGCGTTGCTATTGACGACGGTCAGAAGGAAATGCCACAGAATAGAATCTTGCCTAAAAAAGTGCATAGAGCTGCTTCTTTTATTTGTTGTTTGTTAATTTTCAAATATAAAACTATCCTGATCGTTTTCAATAACTTACTCGTAATTCCAACTCCTGACTCGCTACAGTAGTTTTGACGGAACCAGATGCTTTTATACCAGGGGCTGCCAAGGGCGTGACAGAGTAGCGTCAGAGAGTATCCTACGTCAGAGAGTACCCCTACTGCAGGAGCTTTCCGTTTCACCTGAAGAGGGCAGCACTCACTTTATACCCAAATTTCAAAAAATGTACTCGAATCAAAGAACAGCATTTATGAAGCTCCATTCTTACAGATCATTAACTAAAAAAAGTTGTTTCAGTGATTAGTTACCTTTTAAAGCATGTTATCCTATTCTACTACACCCAGTAATCAAAATAATGAACTTTTAAAATAGCTTCATACGACCCCTTTAACTGTGCCTTCTGTCTGTGTGTGTGTGTGTGTGTGTGTGTGTGTGTTTGAGTTGCCTGATGCCGCTGTCAGTTTTCAGTGGGAGTGTTTCTTGTGTTGCTTGTAACTGATGGACTGATGACTTTATCTCCGTAAGCTCCAGTGTAGGTTGGAGGTGCTTAAAGACGACCGCCGAGGCCATAGGACCTTCAGTTCTCGAGTAACTATCCCAGAACCATCAACAAACTCTCTCTCTCTTTGCCTTCTTTTTGTTTTTGCTCGCCACTTCTTTGTCTTTCTTTTAGCATTTCCTAATCTTATTTTGCTTTTCTTTTTGTATATTTTGAATATATGGGTCGAATATGAGTTTGACTAGTTAACGTGAACTAACAGCATGTATTAATCTTAGTAAATATACATTTTAACATTTACTAATATATTATTAAAATCAAAAGTTGTGTGTTAACATGAACTAACAATGAACAGTTGAATTTGTATTAACTAACATGAACAAAAACTAAAAATGGTTACACTTACACTTTACAATAAAGTTAACATTAGTTAACTAGTTAACATGAACTAAGAATGAACATTATTCATATTAATTTCAACATTTGCTAATACGTTATTAAAATCAAAGGTTGTATTTGTTAACTTTAATGCACTGTGAACTAATATGTACAGTTGTATTTTTATTAACTAACATTAACAAAGATTAATAAATACTGTAACAAATGTATTGCTCCTTGTCAGTTCATGTTAGTTAATACATGAACTAATGTTAAACTAATTAACCTTATTGTAAAGTGTTACTGTAAAAATGTAGGCCTACCATAAAAGTTAATATAGCATGAAAAGCTTCCATGCAAGTTGCATAAAATGGTGATTTAAGCCTGAAAAGTGCCTATTGTTGAACCTTTATAATGCACAGCCACAAACACTGAGTCAGATTACTGGAATCCCTGAACATTTCTGCTTGTTTGTTCACTTTTTTCGAGTGTTTTGTGAGTTTTGCTGACATCATCATCTTGTTTGATTTATTATCCCCTTGCTGCTCGCTGCGTTTTGCTCTTTCAGCTGTTCTGTGTGTCTCTCTCACATGTTTCATGAGCTGTGTGGCGTTCTGGCTCTCACGCTCCCGTAACTGTCTTTCTCTCCTCCTTCGGTTCTTCACTAGATGCTGTCTGCTTCTCCTCGGGAACGTTTGACTCTATCATCCTCTCTCTTTCTCGCTGTAGAGCACTAGGAGATCTTTCCTGACACTGATTATAGGGTGGTTTTCACAAGTACAGTCATCACAAACTCCAGGAACTATCACTTCAGTCCAGAAGAGACGCGTAACATGTTGAGGTTACAGAGAGGATGATGTTTTTAAAAGGAGAAGAAAGTGTGAATGAAAGGAGAAAGGAAATAATAAGACACATGAGTGGGGTTCTATATAGAAGCCTAGTGTTCTTGACTCAATTATAAAGAACCCTTAATGCCAAAAAGGTCTTATGCCCGGTTCAGATTACACGATTTTAGCCCGATTTTGGCACGATCAGTTCGACATAGGGTGTCGTGGGGATTCGTAAACGACAACGGGCGTCGGGACGCAAGATTCGATCGTTTCATCTCGTATAGTGTGTCATAGCGGACGACAACCGACGTCGCGTCTGCGATGCTTCACGGTGAAAAGACTAGCATGTTTAATTATTTTTTCGGTCCTCCACGACTTGTTCTGTCAAGAGTGAGTGAGTGAACGAGAGTGAGTGTGTGTGTGAGTGAGTGAGCCAGAGTAAGTTTGCGCGTGTGTGAGTGAGTGAGAGAGAGTGTGTGTGCGCGCGCGAGCGAGTGAGTGAGACAGAGTGAGTGTGTGTGAGAGTGATTGAGCGTGCGTGAGTGAGTGCGTGAGTGATTGAGCGTGCGTGTGTGAGTGAGCGAGAGAGTGTGTGAGTGCGTGTGTGAGAGTGATTGAGCGTGCGTGAGTGAGTGCGTGAGTGATTGAGCGTGCGTGTGTGAGTGAGCGAGAGAGTGTGAGAGTGATTGAGCGTGCGTGAGTGAGTGTGTGTGTGTGAGTGAGTGAGCCAGCCAGAGTAAGTTTGCGCGTGTGTGAGTGGGTTTGTGTGAGTGAGTGAGAGAGAGTGTGTGTGCGCGCGCGAGCGAGTGAGTGAGACAGAGTGAGTGTGTGTGAGAGTGATTGAGCGTGCGTGAGTGAGTGCGTGTGTGAGAGTGATTGAGCGTGAGTAAGTGCGTTTGTGTGAGTGAGCGAGAGAGAGAGAGAGAGTGTGTGTGTGTGTGTGTGAGTGAGTGCGTGTGTATCGGCCTATATGTGCAAGTGAATGTGTGCGTGTGAGACGGCACGCGATGAGTGGTCTATGGAAAGCCGTTAGGGCCAAAAACACGCGAATTTTAACGCGTATTTCACGCGTATTTCACGTGTAAAATACGCGTATTTTACACGTGAAATACGCGTTGATTATGTCACTCGTATTTCACGCGTATTTTACACGTGAAATACGCGTGAAATACGAGTGACATAATCAACGCGTATTTCACGTGTAAAATACGCGTATTTCACGTGTATTTTACACGTAAAATACGCGTGAAATACGCGTTAAAAATCAGTATGAACGGGTCCGTGTCATTGGCTGCTGAAGACTTGGGTCTAACCATTTGTGTGAGCTTAGAGGGGTGTACCTTTCATAGACTAGGCTACCACCAGTTAACATTCTAGATCAGCTTATTCAGGTTTTTTTGTATAACCTATATGAATAATATATTTAAATAGCAGTTTTATGACAATTTAGATAAAAATAAAATTAACTTGTTTTTCTCCACTCATGCCTTTTTGTAAATAAACACATTAGTGGACATTCTAGCTTTAACATCAAAGCATTAACGTGTGTGGGGAAATCAGTTACAGTGGAGGTAACCAATGCAGGTTTATGATCACTGCAGGTTTAAGATACAGACCACTGTAATCAATATCTGTCTTTGGAAAACAACGGGAGCTTTTGTTGTGCTTACATTTACAGCTATAGCAAGCAGAGGGCGCTTTTTCAAACCTTTTTGTTCTGAAATTGGGCACTCAGACAAACTGTAATTAGGTATACAGGTGATATTATCAATTTAAAGGAATTTAATGACTTAAAGTATTTAAATATGTTATTTAAGGCTTTCAGGATTAGAATGGGAGCTTTTGCTCAGGTCAGGACAGGTATAAGAACTTGATTTGGCTTTCCTGACAGCAGAAGTATTTTACAGGTCACCTTGGTAATTGGTATTAAAGCAATTTATCTGTAAAAATTATTAGACACTTTGGTAAAACACCATATAACATTTAAGTAAACATATAAACATAAAAATCAGTGACGTAACTTTGTTTTAAAAAGTGGGTGGAACAGGTGGGGTGGGGGTTGCTAATAAAATGCTAAATCAGATTTATGCTACAATAACATTACGACGTCCAGCAATCGATTTAAATAGTAGGCTACATGGGGTTTAATTTGTTGTTTAATGAGATGAAGTATAATGTATAATTTATGTTGTCAGTGCCGTGTTGTCTCTAATATTTAATGTTAGAATATTTACTCTGCATTTTCTGTTTCTATAGAAAACCACACACTAATACACCCACAACTAAGTACCATTCAATCCTTGTTAATAACTGAGTTGTTGTGGTGACAAATAAACAGGTTACTCTCAAATTTCCAACATATTTTCACCAAGTCTCTTACGGACACCATGTGGCATATTTCATAACCAGCAGTTTACTGAAATGAGACTGCTATAAAGCCAACTCGTTTTTTTTTTTTTCAGTTCCCCACTTACTTTACCTTCCTCAAGCACTGACAGAACACATCCAAGCTTGTGATCATAAATTCATACAAATCATCTGCATGATAAAAGGCACAGTGGGTCAGTTTGTTTTACATATGCATTACTATTTTAAATCAGAATTGATTTCACTGAAAATTTATTACATTTAGAAAAAATGAAATGAAGCTGAACTCTGCAGGGCAGAGGGCATTGACCCTTGAGGACCGTGTTTGCCCATTGCATTCGGAGCATTCCAAGTGAACCCTGCTGATGTAAAAAAAAAATAAAAAAAAAAGTGTAAAGGGTTAAATTAGCAATTTAAAAGGGTAGTCATTGCAGTGTCACCTGTCAATCTATCTTTGTTATCATGGGCGTCAGTTTGGTTTGAAATGTGCTGGGGACAGAGACGCATTCGGAAGTGCATTTTCAGAAGTGCTGGGTACAATGACGTATTAATTTTTTTTCTCTCTTTCGCGCAGGTTATGTTTTTAAAGACGATGTCCTGTAGCTCAGGCATGGCCCCACTTTTCAACAGGCCCACCCAAAACTTTCCCACACACAAAAAAAACCTTTTACTATATTCTAATTTTGTCAATAATTATAAAAAAAAAATTGCCAAAAGCTCATAATTTGTGCTCAAGCGCACGACCGCACGCATAAAGCTTGCCACAAAGAACCGGTAAAAGTAATGATTATAAATGCGTCTAAATACGCTGTGAATGTGAATGTGCATTATACGCCGAGTTTCGGTTAGGCCTAATTTATGAGACGAACTCCAATTCACTCGCCGGCGCCTCCATGTCGTGATTCTGCTATATTTATTAAATAAATCCAGACAATTGGTTCATGAAACATTGATTAAAATTAAGATATAATTAATATAAAACGAAAATAAATGTAAAGAAAGGCAGCTGTTCTGTTTGAGGTCTCTGTGAAAGTTTTAAAGAAGTCGTTTAGTGCCGCTTTCAGAACGCTCACGTCCGTAAACGAGAACTGACACGTTGTTTTTTCCCTCATAAATGCGAACAGAAAAATCAATAAAAAATGTATTATAGTGGGTTTTTTTTGCTGGGTCAGACAATGATTGCCAAATTTCTCTCTCACATTGCTCCTCATAACCACTGAATATAATAGATATAATTCATTGATCCCAGGTTTAAATTGGTCATGTCACCATTGCTCACATTTAAGAAAAGAAATAAAAGCGTATGTGAAATCTTAAAAATTAAGATTACTTGTACATATACTCTACTTATGAAACTAAACAGTAGAAAATATAGATTTGAGTATTGCACAGTTTAATTTATTGCATTTGTATTATTGTACTATTAAAGCATTGTATGTTTAAAGATATAAAGGATATGGAGCTAAGATAAAAGGATATTAAGCTGCTGACAAGTCTGAGGTAAGTACAAATTGCCCTGAATATTAGTTAATAATATATGACACTGAGGGAGGACTTGAAATTATGACCTGGAATGGTTTCCTGAGGCTGTATTGCAGAAACAACTTCAGTCAGAGTAATATCTTGTCTTAAGTAACCACTGTGATTTCATTTTGGAACCAATTTAAAACACTGAACTTGTCAGATTATAACTTGGGGCTTAAAGGGATAGTTCACCCATTTACACCCTTATGTTGTTCCAAAGTTTCTTTCTGGAACTTCCATACTATGGAAAAAAATATTATGGAAGTCAATGGGGACCAGCAATGTTTGGTTACCAATAATCTTCAAATATTAGTAACCAAACATTCAAAGAGGCTCATGCATGTTTGAAACAACATGAGGGTGAGTTAATGAAGACAGAATTTTAAATTGAGTGAACAAACCTTTAAGATAGGACGTTTCTGTAATTTGGTCCCTGCAAGCAAGGTTATGTTGTTTTAACAGATATTCATTACAATTGCATTGATCAAGAACCACAGCTGTAAACTTTTCCACAATCAAATGTTAACTTTTAATATTAGAAATCTTGAGTTGGGTTGATTTGTTTTACAGATAAATTCCTACTTTTCCTGTAGCTCAAACAGTAGAATGTTAGCGCTTGCAAAATTCATGCAAGGGTTCGATTCCCAGGGAAAGCAAGAACTGATAAGAACGTAAATGTGTACATTGAAATGCAATGTAAGGCACTTAGGATAAAAGCATCTGCCAAATGCCAGGGACTGCAGATGAAATTTAGCTCTGTAGCTAATTCTGGGACAGTTCTTTACTGTCCATTGTCCCTGTTATAATAATAATAATATGTAAATGTACTAATATGCAAAAGGGGGCAATCTTGGTAAAAATATTTGTTCATAAAAATGCAATCTATCTATTTTCTTTGGGCTACACAAGAAAACGAAGAAAAAGAAAAGAAATAGGAAAAGAAATAGGAGGATATTTAATTTTGGTAGCAGTAAAATACTTCTGCTGTCAGGAAAGCCAAATCAAGTTCTTATACCGGTCCTGACCTGAGCACAAGCTCTCATTCTAATCCTGAAAGCCTTAAATAACATATTTAAATACTTTAAGTCATTAAATTCCTTTAAATTGATAATATCACCTGTATACCTAATTACAGTTTGTCTGAGTGCCCAATTTCAGAACAAAAAGGTTTGAAAAAGCGCCCCCTGCTTGCTATAGCTGTAAATGTAAGCACAACAAAAGCTCACGTTGTTTTCCAAAGACAGATATTGATTACAGTGGTCTGTATCTTAAACCTGCAGTGATCATAAACCTGCATTGGTTACCTCCACTGTAACTGATTTCCCCACACACGTTAATGCTTTGATGTTAAAGCTAGAATGTCCACTAATGTGTTTATTTACAAAAAGGCATGAGTGGAGAAAAACAAGTTAATTTTATTTTTATCTAAATTGTCATAAAACTGCTATTTAAATATATTATTCATATAGGTTATACAAAAAAACCTGAATAAGCTGATCTAGAATGTTAACTGGTGGTAGCCTAGTCTATGAAAGGTACACCCCTCTAAGCTCACACAAATGGTTAGACCCAAGTCTTCAGCAGCCAATGACACGGACCCGTTCATACTGATTTTTAACGCGTATTTCACGCGTATTTTACGTGTAAAATACACGTGAAATACGCATATTTTACACGTGAAATACGCGTTGATTATGTCACTCGTATTTCACGCGTATTTCACGTGTAAAATACGCGTGAAATACGAGTGACATAATCAACGCGTATTTCACGTGTAAAATACGCGTATTTTACACGTGAAATACGCGTGAAATACGCGTGAAATACGCGTTAAAATTCGCGTGTTTTTGGCCCTAACGGCTTTCCATAGTGGTCGGAAAGCAACATGTAATCTGACATGTTTCTTGTCCACGACACGACAAGATTTTAGGAGTTAAAACACGTAATCTGACACAGTGACTGTCGTTACATACTAAAAAATCGTGTAATCTGAACGAGGCATTAAATGATTGCATAATACTTTCAAATTTTGAGTTATTTCCATTTTTCTCCTGTGATAAATTCTGTTTAATGTTTAAAATTGAAACCAAAATAATTAATTCAAACTAAATCCATTGGGAACCACTGAAAGGTTCTATATATGAAGTGCCTGAAAGAAACTTTTAAGGTTCCATTTGGAATTGACAGATTGTTATCATGGGAATAGGGTAGAGATTCTTTTTAAAATCAGATGAAGTTGTATGTTATTACGTCTCTGATCTCTAATATTTCTCCTGAATCTCACTACTGGTTAAAGGTTTGGGGTCGGTAAGGTTTTTTTTTATTTTTTTATTTTTTAAGATATTTTATTCAGCAAGGATGCATTAAATCGATCAAAATGGGCAGTAAAGATTTTATAGTGTTACAAACAATCATAAATATATGCTGTTTGAACTTTCTATTCATTAAATCATCAGTGTTCGGAATTCTATTCAGAATCCTGAGTTAAAAAAAAAGTTTCAACATTGATAATAATCAGAAATGTTTCTTGAGCAGCAAATCATCATATCAGAATGATTTCTGAAGGATCATGTGACACTGAAGCTTTGAAGCTCACAAAATCCAGCTTTGATTACAGGAATAAATTACATTTGTACTAAATATTCATAGAAGTCAGTTCTTTTAAATCTTAATAATATTTCATAATTTTTACTGCCTTTTTTATCAAATAAATGCAACCATGGTGAGCAGAAGAGACTTCTTTCAAAAACATCTAACTGACCCCAAACATTTAAACAGTGATGTCGCTCTGTCTGTTTCTCCTCATTACATCCCAGAATTCTCAGCTCCGTGTTTGTCTCCGAGTTTCATAATGATTTGACAGCACCATGACATCACTTACACTGTTTTCTGCGGGTTTTATAGCAAACATCTCATAAAAGCTCCATGAAAACACAAATGATTTAAATATTAACTTTTTTCCTGTCTTCCTTTCCTTCTTTTCTTTCTTCAGGTGCAGTCACGATGCAGCAGCAAAGAAAATATCTTACGAGCAAGTAGGTCTAAAGTTTTCTCGTGTTTCTTCTGCATGTGATCTTAAAATACTCAGTATATTTTAAAACCTGCTTTTCCATTACTTTTTCCAGTGTTTTAGTTGTCTAGCCTGATAAATATGCCAATATTTTGTATCAGCAGCAGTTAATTTGCTCGATTAGTATCACAAGACAGACTTTTGACAGCATAAAATCCGGTGCATAGTTTTTTCTTTATATATGCGTGAACAAATTATAATTCTGGGACTAAACAGAAAACAAGAGATAATCTAAAATTCACTTTTTTTTACAGATTTATTTATTATTATTATTATTACTACTATTATTATTATTATTGGAGGTGAGGCTATTTTATACTAAGTGCAAATAGCAACAACAAAAAAACTATTTGGTTTTCACTAAGTGTAAATAATATTTAGATGTTTAGACTTTTGCAGTTAGTCTTTAATTAATCTTTGCAATTAGTGGCAAGTTCTATTTGCAAGTACGAGTTTTTTTTGTAGTACATTTTACAAGAAAATACTGTTTCAGTCTTTCTACTTCAAAATTTCATGTTTAATTCAATGTGCTACTTATTAATTTTGTATACATTTAATAGCAATTTCTGAGTGAAAATTGTTTCTACACCTAATTGTTTTCAGTGTACATCATAAAACAGTATACAATAGTAATATCATATTCAGTGTTTATAATTATATTTATTAAAAAAGGACAGGCTATTTACATTTAGATAGATCAAATAGATTAGATTAAAAAGACAGATTACTGTAAATAGTATATTAAAGAAACATTCATTCATTTTCAGTGTTATTTATTATAATGTATGCATCAGTATCAGCATCAGACACTAGAAACCCCCATCAGTTGAGCATTATTTGTGTATATACAGTATGACGTGTTTAGGATTGCGTGTGTATTTTTAGGTCATAGTGCGGTGGATATCACCAAAGTGGCTCGGAGACACCGTATGTCTCCATTTCCCCTCACCTCTATGGATAAAGCCTTCATCACTGTGCTGGAGATGACCGCAGTTCTGGGCACTGAGATCATTAACTACAGAGGTACACACACACACACACACACACACACCAGTGTTTCAGAGCATCAGCTCGGGTGGTTGAGATGGATTTATGTATTTCTCCTAACAAACAAAAAATACCCAAAAGCACCTCCATGGTATTGTATCTGATGCAGTCACTTTACCAAGGTGCACCAAAGTATCTTTCCCTTTCGAGAGGTCTCTCCTATTGCGTAAGTAGCTTACTCTATGGGAAAACTCCTTTTCTCGAGAATATTGAAGTCTTTATGTAAAACGCATTGCAGCTGCACAACAGACAGCAATGAGCGAGGCAGCTCGGTCATTGGCTGTGCTGCGGCAACTTGCTCGAACCAATGGCGGGGCGACTCTGAATGCGCGACCAATGAGCGCGCTTCGCGCCCGCGCGCGTCAAAGCCCGCCAAGATGGGCGTGGCCAAGGGCTATATATTGGGCGCCCCGTCATGAGAGTTCTTTAGATTTAATCTCCTTCAGCGAACACCTTCTTCGCTGGATCCTCCGGATTATTGAAAGCCTTCGCCGCCGTAGAAAAGCACACCAGCGGGATTGCTACGAGGACGCCGGCACCTTCAGCCGCCTTCGAACATCATCCTACTGAGCCATCCGGCGCGCTAGACACGCAAGTATCTTTTCAACCGGTCACCCGGCGACGTTGTAAAAGAGCAAATTTCAAAGAGGCGTTGTTTCAAATGCCTTCCTGCGCGTCGTGCAGAGACCTTCTCCCGGACGGGGATCGTCACATCATCTGCGCTCGCTTCCTGGGCCGGGACCATGCAGAAGCCGCCTTGACCAAGGGCGGATGCCCTGAGTGTGACGACCTGGGTCTCTCCACACTACGAGCTCGCCTCGCCGCCTTCGCCGTGAGCGAGCCCAGCGCCACCCCTCTGTTTAAGCCGCATATTAAAAAGCGCCGCTCACAGAGGCTTCCTGAACCCGAGCTCAGTGATGTGACGCCGAGCCAGTCTCCGCGTGCTTCACCGCCGCTCTTGACTTCCCCACCGCCGGTTCAGTTCACCCAGCCGGACCCACACCCCTCCAGCGGAGCGGCGGGCCTTGTGACTTTCGGCGCGTCCGAGGACGACGGGGAAGTAGATGACAGCTTATCCATCGACGCTGCATCTGACGACTGGCCGGGCTCCTTCGACCCCGCCCCGTCGACGCTAGCGAGCACGAGTGGGGGCTCCACTATGGACGCGGAGATTGTTCGCATCCTCTCCAAGGCCGTGAAGGACCTCGGGCTCGACTGGTCTTCTCCCGAGGAACCAACCCGAAGCCGGCTGGACGAATGGTTTCTGCAGGGGTGCCAGCAGGCCCCTCGGCAAAGGCCTTCTCCCTTCTTCCCGGAAGTTCATGACGAACTCACGAAGTCATGGAAAGCCCCTCACTCTGCACGTTTGAAGCCTTCTTTTTCTTCGTCGCTCTCCTCTGTGGACGGCACGAAGGAAAGAGGCTACGAGGGAACGCTGCCCCTCGAGGAGGCCGTGGCCAATCATCTCTGCCCGCCCTCCACCACCGGATGGAAAGCCAAGGCTTCCCACCCCTCGAAGCCCTGCCGCACTACTTCTGCTCTCGCCAGTCGCGCCTACGCCGCCGCCGGCCAAGCTGCATCAGCGCTTCACTCGATGGCGGTACTTCAAGTGTTCCAAGCCAAACTTCTCCGTTCCCTGGACGAGTCTGGCTCCGGACCCGAAGCCTTCAAGGACTTACGCAGCGCAACTGACATAGCCCTGCGAGCCACAAAGGCCACCGCCCAGTCTATCGGCCGTGTCATGGCTAATTGGACTGTTCTCAAGCGACATCTGTGGCTGACTCTAACTGAGATGAAGGACGCGGATAAGGCCCCGTTTCTCGATGCGCCGATATCCACCAGCGGGCTGTTTGGACCAGCAGTTAAAGCCTTCGCCGAACGCTTCACTGAGGCCCAAAATGCTTCACAAGCTATGCGTAATTTTCTGCCCAAGCGCTCCAGCTCATCACAGAGCAGGCAGAGACCGCCTCAGCCGCAACGGGCTAGAACCGCCCCCACCGCCTCTCAGCCCGCACCTCAGACTGACGCTCGACGCCGCTCACGCTCTCACAACCGCAAGCCGCCTCCTGAGCGACGGGGTCCTCGGCCCAAGATAGCGCTGAACCCTGAGCCTCGAAAGCCTTCCTAGCCACAGGAATGAAAAGAGAGAGTGCGTGTCTCGCAAAAGCCGGACCACTCTCTCTGCAAAATCCCGAACATTACCCAGTCCCCTCACAGGCGGCTGGAAATGTCTATACAGCAGTCAATGGGCCAGTCACAGAGCTCGCCTACCTGCAAACAAACGCCGTTTTTACGGCGACACACAGAAAACACAAAAAGAGCCTTTTTCTGCCTGTGTCACTAAGGGTTCACATGCCCACAAAGTGTCCATCCCCAGATACTGTCAAAACAGTGCCAAACTCATTCCCAGCTCAGGCTGGACGCCCCATAAATGTAGATCACGTGCCTACGGCCATGTATGCACCACTACTCACAAGCACTGTTCACACAGTTACAAATTCATCCCCAGTAAAAGCGGGAAACATTATAAAAGTGACGCGTGTGCCTACCACTGTTTATGCACCCCCACTTATAAACACTGTCCCTGCAGTGTCAAATCTTACCCCAGCTCAGGCTGCGAGTGTCACAGACACAGCGCGCGCTGTTACAGTCACACATGCGCCCATACACTCAGCTGCTGAGCGCGCGCCCGCGCCTCTGAGAGCTGCGAGCTCAGGCGATTCGCTGGCCGGGTCCCTGCGTCACAGCGGCCCGCCCCTAGCCTGTATTCAGCCCATATCTGTGTATGCAGCGGCATGGGAAAACATTCCAGATATGCCGAAATGGGTGTTGAATATAATAAAACACGGATACTCGCTCCAGTTCGCTCGCAGACCACCACGTTTTACGACTGTGGTCGAGACGAAAGTGAGAAAAAGAGTGTTCACATGTTCTGCGCACCGAGGTGCGCAAACTAATAGAAAAAGGCGCTGTGGAAACGGTTCTCCCCTCTTTGAGCGAGGCAGGTTTTTACAGCCGCTATTTTCTCGTCCCGAAAAACGATGGCGGTCTCCGCCCCATCCTGGATCTCAGACACCTGAACAAAGCACTAATGACTCGCTCGTTCAGAATGTTAACAACCAAACATATCCTCGCGCAAGTACGCCCAGGAGATTGGTTTCTCTCAGTGGATCTGAAAGACGCTTACTTTCACATTCCAATAGCGCCTCATCACAGGCCTTCTCTGAGATTCGCTTTCGAAGGACAGTCATACCAGTACACGGTACTTCCGTTCGGCCTGTCCCTGGCTCCCCGTGCATTCACGAAATGTATGGATGCAGCACTTTCCCCCCTGAGGCAGCGGGGAGTGCGAATACTGAATTATCTCGACGATTGGCTGGTCCTAGCACAATCAGAGAGTCAGTTAACAACACACAGATCTTGGATTATCAGCCATCTAGAATGCCTGGGTCTAAGAATCAATTTTGCAAAGAGCATGCTATCCCCCAGCCAGAGGATTTTTTTCCTGGGAATAGTCTTAGACTCGATGCGAATGACAGCGCGCCTCTCATCGGACCGCGCGCTCACCATCCGGCGCCTTGCAACATCATTCAGAGCGGGCGCGCGCGCCCCCGTCAAGCGGTTTCAGAGGATGCTCGGTCTAATGGCCTCAGCATCGGCCGTACTCCAGCTAGGATTGTTGCATATGCGCCCTCTCCAACGCTGGCTCAAGAGCCGCGTCCCTACTCACGCGTGGCGTTCGGGCCATTTTTTAATCAGAGCAAACCACGGCTGTGTAAAAGCCCTGACGCGCTGGAAAACCGCCGACTGGTACCAGTCGGGCGTGAGTCTGGGTGTGAACACAAGGAGAAAAATGATCACGACAGATGCCTCCAAAATAGGATGGGGGGCCCTTTACGAGGGCAGGCCTGTCTCCGGCTTTTGGTCAAACCCGGAAAAGCGCATACACATAAACTGTCTGGTGATGAAAGCGGTCGCTTTGGCTCTCAGAGCCCTGCTTCCACATCTAAAGAACGAACACGTTCTGGTCCGAACGGACAACATGACGGTTGTGTCGTACATAAATCGCCAGGGTGGACTCAGGTCGAGCTCCTTGCATACAATGGCCAGGAGACTCATTTTATGGTCCCAGCACAACTTGCGCTCGCTGAGAGCAGCGCATGTGCCAGGCGTTCTGAACCAGGGGGCGGATATGCTATCCAGAGACAAAATTCTCCCAGGAGAATGGGCTCTCAACCCTCTGACGATTCAGTGGTTATGGAAAATCTTTGGCAAAGCGGAGGTCGACCTCTTCGCTTCCAAGGAGAACGCGCGCTGCCCTCTCTTCTTCACGAAAAGCACGGATGCGCTCGCCCGAAGCTGGCAGAGCCGCCCCTTATATGCTTTTCCCCCGATCGTGATGTTACCACAGGTCATCAGTCGGGTCAGAGAGGAGAAAGACGCAGTGCTTCTAATAGCCCCACTCTGGAAGAACCAAACTTGGTTTCCAGAATTAATGCAGATGCAATCGGCACCACGGCCGATCCCACTGAGGCCAGACCTCCTCAGTCAGGCCAGCGGGATGATATTTCACCCCCGCCCCGATCTGTGGGCCCTTCATGCATGGCCCCTCAACGGGTTCCCGGGAACCTCACGGGCGGAGCACTAAAAACCATCGCTGAGGCGCGGGCGCCCTCCACGAGACGCTTGTATGCCCAGAAATGGAAGGTGTTCAGTGATTGGTGTAACACCAAGGGCCTGAACCCTGAAACATGCGAGGTTACGAACGTACTCGTTTTTCTTCAAGAGCTTCTGGAGGCGGGTCGCACCCCCTCCACGCTCAAAGTATATGTGGCGGCCATCACAGCATCACACGACCCTGTAATGGAACGTCCATTGGGAAGAAACGACCTAATTGTTAGTTTCCTAAGGGGCGCTAGGAGGATGAACCCTTCACGCCCCCCCTCAGTGCCGATCTGGGACCTGGTTACTGTCCTAAACGCTCTTAAAGGGGCCCCGTTCGAACCACTCCGAACCGTGCACCTTAAGCAGCTCTCGCTCAAAACTGCGCTCTTGCTGGCACTCGCCTCAGTCAAGAGAGTGGGCGACCTGCACGCGCTCTCGACGAGCGCTGCCTGCCTAGAATTCGGACCTAACGACTGCAGAGTTGTCCTTAGGCCAAAATATGGGTATGTTCCTAAAGTGCTCACCACTCCCTTCAGAGCACAGGTTATCTCCCTGACCGCGTTATCGTCCCCAGCAGACGAACATGACGCTAATCTACTCTGCCCCGTCAGGGCTCTCAGAGTATATTTGGAGCGTTCTGCCCCATTCAGACAGACAGAACAACTGTTTGTATGCTTCGGCGGCCGTACGAAAGGTTCCGCCGTCTCAAAGCAGAGAATCTCTCACTGGATAGTTGAGGCTATAGCGCTGGCTTATGAAGCCAAAGGACTCCAATGCCCCTGGGGAGTCAAAGCTCACTCCACTCGGAGTAAGGCTTCTTCCTGGGCATGGTCGAGCGGGATACCGATCGAGGATATTTGTGCGGCGGCAGGCTGGGCCTCACCGTCCACATTTATCAGGTTTTACAACCTACAGGTACCGACGTTGCATTCCAACGTACTGTCAGCATGATACTAGTAGAACCATGAGTTCGTATCTAGATTATGTATGTGCTTGTGTCACTCTGAGCGCCTTCTAGCCGCTCTGCATTTTTCCACATATAAAGCTCGCCTCTGCCGGCTAGTTGGATGATAACTTTGCTTTTCAGCTCAGGCACCTGCCTCTGGGTGTCATAGGGCAAAGTTCAGCACGCACAGCGTTTTGCATTGGTGTTCCCATAGCGTAAGCTACTTACGCAATAGGAGAGACCTCTCGAAAGGGAACGAATCGGTTGCTAACGTAACCTCGGTTCCCTGAGAGGAGGGAACGAGTATTGCGTAAGCTGCCGTGCTGGTGCTTGGTTAGTTCGCTTCAGTTCGCGCTCATTGGTCGCGCATTCAGAGTCGCCCCGCCATTGGTTCGAGCAAGTTGCCGCAGCACAGCCAATGACCGAGCTGCCTCGCTCTTTGCTGTCTGCTGTGCGGCTGCAATGCGTTTTACATAAAGACTGCGATATTCTCGAGAAAAGGAGTTTTCCCATAGCGTAAGCTACTTACGCAATACTCGTTCCCACCTCTCAGGGAACCGAGGTTACGTTAGTAACCGAGTCGTTTGTGAGTCTAATCTTTTTTTCTCTGATCACTTTTTTCTTGATGTTTTTTTGGCTGTTGAAAGTGAATCTTACAGTATGCGACGTATATCATATCAGTGTGTGTTAATCTGCTGTGATATTGATCCTTCTGTAATCTGATGAAATCATTGAATCTTCAAACCGTGAGTGTGTGTGCGTGCGTCTGTGTGTGTGTGTGTGTGTGTGTGTGTGTGTGAGTGAGTTAGGGCTGTCACTTTAGTGAAAAAATCCTGTTCGATTTTTGAGACGTAAGTGTTCATTGAATCGATTGTAAAATCGATTTCCCATGTCTAAAGACGTTTCTCTTTTCAACAACAAATAACTAACAAACAACTAACAGGCAATAGGACGAGCGTAAAGAGGGCGCTTGAGACGCACAAGTCAGCAATATTTCTGATGATTTATTGGCGTGAAGTTTCGTGCACAATGACAAACAGGAGTGCAACATTCAGGGATTGAGATTAACACCCTCCAACTCGCCAAATGCGGGTGAAAATTAACTTTGGCGGGAAACGCTGTCAAATCACGAGCCGATCTGGCGTGTTTCTGTGTTTACTCACTTTGCTGGGGAAGTTCGTGTAAGAGAAATCTGCGCGGATTTAGCGCAAATACGCAACTCGTGATCCTCATGATATATTAAATACAGCGTATCGCAGAATCTGCACATTTCTGGCTTACTTGAACACACACACACACACACGTCACTACGCAACAAATAACGGCGCGCTTGTTCACTTGCATTGAAGTAATAGCGAATATTAAAAAAGCATTTAGTTAACAGAAAAGACATTGTTATTTTCCAGCACCCTACATGTTCCGTGTGCTGTATTGATCTGTCCACCTAACACACATTTTTGGTAAAAAAAAAAAAAAAAAAAAGCGCCGTTAAAATCGATTCCCTATTTTCGTTTTCGATACTTGTGTTGGTTGGTCCGATCGATTGTGCAATCGATTTCCGAACTAAAGTGACAGCCCTAGTGTGAGTGTGTATTATTTATATTATATTATACCATGTCCTGAGATGGTCTCAGTTCAGTTCCCTTCAGAAAGCGTTCAGAGAGAGATTCGTCGCTACACTTTAAAAAAACAAACAAAACAAAAAACACTTGAAACTTTAACTGTAAAAATGCTACAAGTAAAACCCTGTTAATTCGCCTTTGGCTAAGCCCCGCCCCCTTTAGTTACTGTTGCTACGTCCGACAAACAAACTTCATCTGGGCTCTGGTATCAACATGGCTCATGCTGTGACAGCTCTTCCTGCTGAAATTTTATCAAACTTTTATAAAGCAGCAAATAAAGTGTCCGATAGAAGTAGGCAAAAGGGGCTGCACTATACGTTCGAAGGCTATATTCACGACATACAGGTGAAACGCAAGGAACAACAAGGCATCCAAATAGAGGCAAAAGCATACCGGTCACAGTCAAAAAACAAACCACCGCATATCCTACTAATCGAGACGGAGGCTGGGACTGACAATATCAAGGAGCAACACTGTTCATGCAAAGCTGGGTAGGTCTCTATTCATTTCTATAATCGTTATTACAAAGCAAACGGACTACGCGAGTATAACATTGTATTTATTAGCCGCGTGTGCTAGACGACACTAGTCAGGATTTGACTTTGGTTTTGGGAAGGGAAAAAAAACGCACAACCCCATCCAACCTCTCTGGGAAACGCGTATCTGTGTTACAAATGCCCCAGGCACAACGTTTAAGCATATTTTTGATAAAACTACGACGGTAATAGCCTGCCGAGACCAAAAATATGAGACGCCTGTGTTAAAGTCAATGGAGCGCTGTGAAAAAGTGTCGGACCACTGTGGGAGCTCGTTCTTGGCTGCGCTGTGATTGGTCAATCTACATTCTAGGGTGTGGCCAGAGACTATTTATATAGAGACATGCCACTTCCCCAATCCCTTAATACAACTATATAGGGAAAACCCGTAACGCCAAAGATGGCGGTTGTATGCACATGCCCCGCCCCTCCCGCTGGAAAGCCAATCATCTGCTTTTAACAGTCAAGCCGGAAAACATTTAAGCCTATCGTCTGGTTCCACCGACGCATGCGCACAGTTGAGGTTTGCGACAGCGGAAAATATGCCACTGCTTGAAAAGGCGGCAGATTTGATATGTGTTAGTATTGTTAGTAGTGTAAATATCAGACATCTCAAGTCTCCTGGAAGTTCCAGGAGTCTCCCGCAGATTAATAGCGGCTCCCTGATGACCGCAAATTAGTTCAAATCTCCCGGAATCTAGAGCGAGCGAGCAGTAGCGCGCGCACGACAGAGAGCGAGGGAACCCGTGCGCATGCGCAGTAAAAGTATAACCTGTGGGGAAAAAAGGCGTTTTAAACCTTATTTTGGGGCAAAGTCATCAAACTTTTTCAGCGATTTTTATCATATTTTATTAGTGTTTGTATACATGCAGTTTTTATGTCCCGGTGACCAGTGAAAGTGCAGTTCTGAGTCTCTGCCCATTCATTTAGATAGGAGCCTGGTCTTGTTAGTCCGAAATAGCTGCCCGGAGGCGTTGCCAAGATGGCGGCCGAGTGGCATGACTTGCCTAAAAGGACTTTGGTGTGGCTTAGCCAAAGGCGAATTGGTTAACAGCAAGTTCCCTAACTATATATGGTGGAAAAACTTTAATAGATCGATTTTAAGTAATTTTACAGTAAAATGCTCTTAAAACGTACAGACTTTGGAAGTAAAAATAAACAATCATCTTAAAATTTAGATACTGATATTCCCACAATTCCACACATTTGCGTGATTGTATTTTTTTTAAACGACTATGGCTCTCTGAAAAACTGATTGGTTAATTCTGTATTTGATTCTGCAATCAAATATTATGTTAGAGGGACACTAAAATGTATAATTGACAGTTTTCCCATGCAGGATAAACGATTTTACTGCATTGCTGAGATAATTTCAATGTCTCTCTAATTTCATGTTTCCATCTGGTCGATTAGGATCACAAGACAGACTTTTGACGGCGTAAAGTCTGGTGCATGTTTTGTCTTTATGTGTGAACAAATGAATATAATGGGACAAGCCAGCATCTAAAATCCACAATTTTTTACATTTATTTTATTTGTTTTTTTATTTTATTTGGGGAAATATGAGGTTGTTCCTGTATTTTTAAAAGGGCTGTTATGCATGCATATGATTTGCAGATAAACACACTTAATCTTACTCTCTGTGTTGTTCTTGTAGACGGCATGGGTCGAGTTCTGGCTCAGGACGTTTATGCCAAAGACAACCTGCCTCCGTTCCCAGCCTCTGTTAAAGACGGCTACGCTGTAAGAGGTGAGGACCCACATGACTGGATGCGTGAATCGTTTAACCAGCGGTCTGACAGTCCTGGTTAACTCGCGCTCTAGTGCTCGCGTCAGGACTGCATATCGAAAGCATTACTCACGTCTGCTAGAGCGACGCTTCAAACGTCTCTCAGGGGAAGAATGTCAAATGCTTCATTCATTTCTCATGGACTTTGTGCTGGATGGGATTTCCCCTCTTAAAAATGTCATAACAAGTACTTTTTTGCGTTATTTGCATATTTATGAGCTCATGAGAGAAGTTACTGACGGTCTATAAACACGTTTGTCTGTTGGGGGGAACTCGAGGTTACGGCAGCTTTCTGGCTCTTTACAGCATTAGGAAGATCATAAGTTGATATTCAGTTGCTGTAAAATCAATTCTGACTCCATTTAGTTTCCTTATACCCATTCCCTGGTCTTATTGTGCATGTTTGTTAGGGCTACACGACACTGGAAAAAACTGGCAGTGCTATATTTAGTTTTTCTGTGATTTATATATTGCGATATGAAAGCTGTTTCAACAGATGACTTGAAGTTGGAGAGTGAAACTGCATCGAAAATATTAAACAAATTACAAGCATTAGATTAATGAAATGAGATACAAATGAAATAAACAGTGCTTTATGTTTTTCAGGTAAGTCTAACAGTATTCAGGTACAGAATTTCAATAAGCAAATGTTGCATAGACTTCACTTTATAAATTAAATATAATTAATCTTTGTTAAAACTACAAAAGGGATTTTCTCTTTGTATTTTGTTGTTTGATTAACATTAATGACACAGACAGCAGCAGGTTTATTAGGCTACTGTCACTTTAAGAGCTAATGCACGGATCCAATGTAATGATACACATCCATTTTCTTTCTCAATTGTTTACGTTCACGTAAGCCACATATCACTGGGTTTATGAGGATACTCGTTGAGAAGGGTATTTTAACATTATTTGCATGTGTGTGTTCTTTCAAGAACAAATAGAGGCGGAAGAGAACGGAATTTGGTGTTCAATTTCCGAAATGAGTTGTGCGTCTTTGTGCACTGGAATGGCTTTAAAGGAATAGTTCACTTCAAAATGAGAATTCTGCCATCATAGTATCAAACCAAGCGTGCCGCACAAGCCCTGAAAAGTGAAGCCAAAACCTCTCGATCGCCCCCCGGTGGCCGGTCCCAGTATAGGTCATAAGTCCCGCCTCCCCGTCTTATTCAACGGCATGTGAGACCAACTAAACAATTAAATTACACTTCAAATATCGTTTTTTCCAAATATGGTTTCTGTCATTTACTGTAGTTTTTATCAAGCTGATGTAATTTCAAGAGTTTGTTTTTAAAATAAGTTTGTTTTTAGTTAGTTATTTGATGCGGTGGTGTGACGTCATGATTGACAGCTGTGATTGACAGGTTCTCTGAGCGAAGTCACTGAAGCACCAACAGACTTTTTTTCGGGATCTTCGGAGGACTGAGGAGATTGGAGCTTTAAATTTAATATTTAAATTTCTATAATTCATTTTTAAAAAGTGCCGGGGCGTGTGCTTGCGATTGATTCTGCGAGAGTGAGGGCGGGGCCTTGATTTCACGGCTTTACTTCCTGCTCACGACTGCGCATGTCTGGTCCCGAGATCGCTTCTGCGCAGACTCAAGTCCAAGATGTCAGCGCCATATCGGGACACTGGCGGCTTCACTTCTGACCAATGGAAGAGGGCGAAGGGGCGTCGTCCATCTTTTTTTACAGTCTATGTTTCAAACCTGTATGAATTTCTTTCTTCAGCTGAATTCAAAGGAAGATATTTTGAAGAATGTCAGTAACCAGACAGTTATTGGACCCCATTGACTTCCATAGTAGGAAAAAAATGTTTTCAGCCAAAGTGTCAATGGCTACCGTCAACTGTCTGGTTACCGACATTCTTCAAAATATCATCTTTTGTGTTCAACAGAAGAAAGAAATTCATAGAGATTTGAAACAACTTGAGGGCGAGTAAATGATGACAGAATTTTCATTTTGAAGTGAACTATTCCTTTAAGGTTTCATATACAGGTGAAACTCGAAAAATTGTGCAAAAGTTCATTTATTTCAGTAATTCAACTTAAAAGGTGAAACTAATATATTATATAGACTCATTACATGCAAAGTGAGATATTTCAAGCCTTTATTTATTATAATTGTGATGATTATGGATTACAGCTTATGAAAACGCAAAATTAGAATATTGTGAAAAGGTTTTCATTATAGCTGTAAGCCATAATCATCACAATTATAATAAATAAAGGCTTGAAATATCTCACTTTGCATGTAATGAGTCTATATAATATATTAGTTTCACCTTTTAAGTTGAATTACTGAAATAAATTAATTTTTGCACCATATTCTAATTTTTTGAGTTTCACCTGTTGAACGTTTTCCTTATAAGAGTGTACGGTGTTATATATATGTCTCTGTGTCCTGACAGCGGCTGACGGTCCTGGTGACAGATTTATTATCGGCGAGTCTCAGGCCGGAGAGCAGGTGAGAAAACATGTCGAATGTAAGATACCATTTGAGAAATCCACCTTCAAATGTGAGGAAAATGATCCATGTGAACTGCTGTAACGTGTGTCTCCAGCCCACACACACCGTGATGCCGGGTCAGGTGATGCGGGTGACGACAGGCGCTCCTATTCCCTGCGGAGCAGATGCTGTGGTTCAAGTAGAAGACACTGAACTCCTGAGAGAGTCTGAAGACGTGAGTTACAGACGGTTGATTCTTTTATTAACCACGATAATACATCATTTAAGCATTTTTCATTTATTTATATACACTTCCTTTCAAAGTTTGGGGTCGCTGAGATTTTTTAATGTTTGAAAGAAGTCTCTTTTGCTCACCAAGGCTGCATTAATTTGATCAAAAATACAGTTAAAAATAATACTAATTTTAAATTACTTTTTTCTATGTGAATATATTGTGAAATGTAATTTATTCCTGTGATCAAAGCTGAATTTTCAGCATCATTACTCCAGTCTTCAGGGTCACATGATCCTTCAGAAATCACTCTAATATGCAGTTTAAGAAACATTTCTGATTATATCAATGTTGAAAACAGTTGTGCTGCTTCATATTTTTGTGGAAACCGTACTACTTGTATATGTAATATGTACACAAAATTTGCTGAAATTAAATACTCTTATTTTCAACTCAAAATTATTCAAAAAGTCTGTGGTAATTAATTTGTCAAGCAGACATAGTTATCCACTAATAATCTGAAAATATTTCAGTTTACCAATGATTTACCTCGGCTGTCAATTATTCATTACGTTTTTTTTTGTCTCTTCCAGGGTTATTATTATAACTAAAACTAAAACCATCAACTAAACTAAAACCATTTTGTTACTTGAAATAAAATAAATGTTATCTGAAATAAAATAAAATATACAAAAACAAACTTATTTTTATTTCAGCTAGTTCTCAAGGCACCATTTCATAACAATTAATAAACTATAGCTATATAGACATATTTAAAAATATATTTATTCTATATATATATATATATATATATATATAAAATGCTTAAACAATTATAATAAATTACTAAAACTTTACAAAAACTATTTTGTCTCTTCCAGGGTTATTATTATAATTGAAACTAAAACCTTCAACTAAACTAAAACCATTTTGTTACTTGAAATAAAATAAACGTCATCTGAAATATAATAAAATAAAATATACAAAAACTTAAACTTACTTTATTTCAGCTAGTTCTCAAGACACCATTTCACAGCAATTAATAAACTATAACTATATAGACATATTTAAAATATATATGTATATTTAAAAATATTTTGAAAAAACAACAACAAAATTACTAAAACTTCAACTGAAATTAAAATGAAAATGGAAAATATTAAAATAAATAAAATCTAATTCCAAATATGAATAAAAAGTATAATAGTTTCTCAAATATAGTAAAATAACACTGTTCCCGTCTGATCCGCTCCCTCAGGGCACAGAAGAGCTGGAGGTGCGGATTCTGGTTCAAGCTCGTCCGGGTCAAGACATCAGGTGAGCTCCTGTGAGCGTTTCTCAGCGTGACTGTGTGTGTGTCTCACGTGTGTCTGACAGAGTGTGTCGTCTTCTGCAGGCCCATCGGTCATGACATCAAGCGTGGCGAATGCGTGCTGTCCAAAGGCACTCACATGGGCCCGTCTGAGATCGGGCTTCTGGCCACGGTGGGCGTCACGGAGGTGGAAGTGCAGAAGTTTCCCGTCGTGGCTGTGATGTCTACTGGGAACGAGGTGACAGGACACACACACACTGCTCTTTACATCTCCATTGTTTCTTCTAGTCAGCAATGAGATCAAATGGATAATTAACCATCATTGTCCTTTCGATAATATATAGTCATCATAAGCAGGGCTTGACATTAACATTAACCAGCCACTGTGGCTAGTGGTTTTCCAAAGTAACTAGCCACTCAGCATTTTCACTGGCCACCATTTGGACACCGATACCATAGGGGAATAACTATCATATAGATATTTTTAATAGCATCTCATAATTTGGCAGCCGGTATATTAGGCTACTGTCACTTTAAGACCTGACGAACGGACCCATTATACTGTTTTATACGGCCAATATACTTTGTGTGCACGCACTTTTGGGTGTGAGCACAAAATCTGCGGGAATGAGTAAAATGGTGCTCAATACACACAATCCCTCGCCAGATTCAAGCCCTGTACCACCAACAATATTCATCCGGAGCAAATTAAACGAGTGAGTAAAGGGTTGGTGTGTAACTCGCTGTCGGAGAGATTAGAGAGCGAGAACAAACAGCTGGTATCTTTTGTATCTATTCTGTGGGAGAGTTTCAGATATTTCATTATCTATATTTATCAAAAAATCAATATTACTGCCAACTCTAGATTGCACTTAGGTTATTATTTCAGATGCCTTTTTAAAAGACTACAAAATTTTACCCGCTAAAGTGTCTAGTGACTGCGTTACACGCCAGCGCTGAAATTATGCGGGTGTTAATGTCAAGCCCTGGTCATAAGTATTAAAATGCATTCAATTAATTAAAAATAAACCTAGTGGTTAACCCTCTGAATTTTTAAATATTTCAAAACCAAGGATCAAAACAGTATGACGTAATAAAGCCTCGTTTGCTGAAATCTTGTGACTTTGGTGAGTTTGATAGAAGCTCCGAACCACTGATGATTGTAAATGTTTTCTTTGGAATCACTTTTTCCACATTTTTTTCCAGCTGATGAACGATAAAAACAATAGCTGGGTCTGAAATCGCCCCCGATACCCTCAATATTCCCTACATTACTCCACTAATACAGACCACTTGAAAGAGTAAATGAAAACGAGTGAGTGAATTTTGCGTATTTTGTGCTTGTTGTTTAATAATCATTCGAAACTTAGCAAACTGGCAGCTCCAGTAGGAATGAAAAGATTGATATTGAAATCATTCTCGGAAACTAACATGTCTAAACCTTAATTAAACAATTTAATAAGCAATTAAAAAGGAATTTCTACATGTATGATGATAGTACGCGGTTTGGAAAATGAATGGCTGGATGATTCAGCTGCAGGCGCCATCTTCTCGTCAAACGCGTCATTCAGCATGACCCTGACTGTGCATTATGGGTATTCTCTAGACGTTGAGCATTCATCGATATCACACTCGTTATTGCGGTGCATTTTGGGATTGAATGAGGGCACTCGATAATGTCCACTATGGTTACGGACACCAATCCAAATGGCTGTTCCCTCAAAGAGTGCCCCATTTAAGGGTATAGGAGGCGATATCGGACACAGCCCATGACAGCCAATCAGAAGACATACTGCTTTAAAGAGTTCAAGCATTTAAAGCGGCAGATCACAAAACTGCAGCGCACACTTATAATAAACAGAACGACATCGTCTGCTGGTGTGGACACTAGGGCTGTCACTTTACGTTCGAAAATCGATTGCACAATCGATCGGACCAACCAACACAAGTATCGAAAACGAAAATAGGGAATCGATTTTAACGGCCCTTTTTTTTTTTTTTTACCAAAAATGTGTGTTAGGTGGACAGATCAATACAGCACACAGAACATGTAGCATGTTGGAAAATAACAATGTCTTTTCTGTTAACTAAATGCTTTTTAAAGTTCGCTATTACTTCAATGCAAGTGAACAAGCGCGCCGTTATTTGTTGCATAGTGACGTGTGTGTGTGTGTTCAAGTAAGCCAGAAATGCGCAGATTCTGCGATACGCTGTATTTAATATATCATGAGGATCACGAGTTGCGTATTTGCGCTAAATCCGCGCAGATTTGTCTTACACGAACTTCCCCAGCAAAGTGAGTAAACACAGAAACACACCAGATCGGCTCGTGATTTGACAGCATTTCCCGCCAAAGTTCATTTTTACCCGCATTTGGCGAGTTGGAGGGTGTTAATCTCAATCCCTGAATGTTGCACTCCTGTTTGTCATTGTGCACAAAACTTCACGCCAATAAATCATCAGAAATATTGCTGACTTGTGCGTCTCAAGCGCCCTCTTTACGCTCGTCCTAATGCCTGTTAGTTGTTTGTTAGTTATTTGTTGTTGAAAAGAGAAACGTCTTTAGACATGGAAAATCGATTTTACAATCGATTCAATGAACACTTACGGCTGAAAAATCGAACAGGATTTTTTCACAAAAGTGACAGCCCTAGTGGACACTAAAATAGCTATCGTTACAGTTATCATGCTTGGTGTGTACGGGCTTGTTGCTTACTTACTAAGCACTGAACTGTCTTTTCAGCTGCTGAACCCAGAAGACGATTTACACCCCGGTAAGATCCGAGACTCTAATCGCTCCACGCTGCTGGCCACCATTCAGGAGCACGGATACCCCACCATCAACCTGGGCATCGTGGGAGACAAGTGAGCGTCTTTCACCCTATCATACACTAGTGTTGTCACGATACCAAAATGATTGTTTCGATACCGATACCAAGTCAAGAATTGCGATTTCGATACTTTTCCTGAAAAGAAAAAGTATTTCTTACCAGGCGTTTCACAAATAGCCTCACCTCCTTTGCGCAGGTCTGTGCTCTTTAAATGCTGTAATAACCTAATATAAATGAATCACTGACGAACATGCACATGCTCTGATTATAATCATATAGCCCATTAGGGATGGCAACGATTAATCGACGATCGATTAATTGTCGATAATACATTTAATCGATAAAACTTATCGATCATCGATTAAGCAGGATCATGCGCGTGCGTGCCGCTCAACCGCGAAACATGTAAGCGAGCGAGCGCGCCGGTGTGGTGAAGTGTTGAGTCCCACTGAATGACACACCCCGGAGTTGTTTGGGACTATTTTACACCTTCATCATGACTATAAGTTTGCGTGTGCATTCACAGCCTTTTGTTTTGTGCAAATGTAAGTTGTAATAGTTTATTTTGTGTACGCTTATCTATATCTGATTGGTCTCATATTGGATGCATTTGGTTAAGAATTGACGTGATCTTTAGCGCGCTCAGCTCAAACAATAATGCACGACTAATGACTATTGGGACTGTCATATTACACAAGATTATAAAGAGAACACTTTTGTAATAAAACATTGTGAATTATTTGGGTTTAGATGCCATGTCGCGTTGTTCCAGGAAGAGCTCGTCAGAGACTTTGAGCGCGTCCACCACAACATATGAGTCATTCTGTATGGGACGTAACTCAGTTTAAGTTCACTTGTGCATTCACGTCATTTTGTGCAGATATAATTTTGTAATATTCTGCTTATTTTGTATATATCTGATTAACATCAAATAGGATGCGTTTCTTTGAGTTAAATAAACGCTAACAAAGTGCTCAACGGTTATTCATTCAGCGCGCGCCGCTCAAGCAGAATGCACAACTAATAATAACGATGGTTAATTTGGGACTTTCATATTACATAACATGAGAACACTATTTTATTAAATGGTTGTGAATTCATTGGGTTTAGTTGCCGTTTTCAGTGCGTTGTTCTAGCACTTCCACAACAGTCACACATTCTGACAAGCACGCATATGAGGCGGCGTTGGTGACACATTGTATTTGTCGTTATATTTATATATTAAATAGTTAATTTAATTTATCAATCACATCAAAACATTTTACAATCCTACTAAGCCTTTATTTAGATTAAAAAACATTCTTATTAATTTGGTGAGTAACATAGCTTTTTGAGCAGCATTTGCAGACCCTGTGCTGTTTGCCATTAATGCTAACGATTAATCGATTAATTGATCGTTAATTTAAACGACGATCGATCATGGGAATTTGTGAAAATTGACATCCCTATAGCCTATAGATCATTTTAACTGATGTTTTGTAAGCTTTATTTTAGCAGCTTGCAAATTATTAACGTTATCTATGAAAGTTGCGGGGGAAAGTTGTACACGTAATACAAAAATACATAAAACACAGTATCACTTGTGCTCGCACACTACAGCCATCTCGCTGTAGTGTTTGTCACATGACAGCTGCAGCTTCTTTGCTGCGTGCGTGAGGAGAAAAAACACAGATAATAGTGCGTTGCACACACCAACATGAAATACGTCTCTTACAAATCTGGAACGCGGTCATTCTTAGAAGTATCGATACTAATAAATTTAGGAATCGTGACATTTTTTATTTCCGAGAATCGCGATGCTTTTGAAGTATCGGTGCACCGTGCAACACTATCATACACACATATCAATAATCGAGTGCCAGATTTTAACTACATAGAAACTGAATTGATTTTACTAATCAATTCTTGATTAATAAACCATTTTAATTTTTGCACGGTATGTTTTTGTTTGTTTGAGAACTAAGGATTGTACAAACAATAGTACGTATAACCAGACGTGTCAGGGCTGTATAGAACAATTAATTTTCCAAATACATTTTGATGTCAGTTTTAAATAGTTTAAACAGGCTTTTTTTTTTAACCATTCGACTTTATGAATATAATAATGAGCAAATATAGCACTTAAATCAAAAACTTGATTTTTATCACTGTCCAATGAGAAACAATGAGAAAAATGAAAACATCTTCCACATTAACTTTAAAGTCCCCATGAAATCAAAGGTTTAGTTTTTTATCTATAAGCTAGTGAGCTCCAAAACAATGACAAAATTCGCATTTAGAAGATATAAGCATTCAAAACTTACAGTCTCTCACTTCCGCAAAAAATAGATCAATGATTTTGATGACATCCGTCCGCACTTCAGCTTTTCATCCAATCAAATGCTCTCTAGAATAGGAAGCTCCGCCCCCTACATTATAAATAGATGCTGAAGCTGCGTCTGAAATCGGTCTCTTGTTCACACATGTACTGTTTTCTACATGGTGAATGGCACATAGTGCACTATATAGGAGTTAGGGAATGATTCAGACAGTGTAAATATGTTTTCCATTAGGGCGAATGAAGTCTGGTTTCACGTTAGTGTCACTCGAACCACCACAGCTCCGGTTCAGAGACACGAAACACAGAGCGGATCATGTGATCGAGTCACCACAGACCAGAAAACGTATCGGACACGTTTGAATTCTGCACAGATTGCTGTATTTTAAAGCGATATGGAGGAGATCAGGAGGAGAAACGGTTTGAGATTAGGAGGAAACTGCAGCTTTACTGAGTTCAACAGCTCTGGATGAGCTGTGATAGAAACGAAACGCTATTGGCTATTTAAAAAAAGGGGAGGAGCTACTCGATATGTCCTCGATAGGTCCCGTCTTCCTGTTTCAGTGGAAATTACATTGAATAATACTGCGCGTTTCAAGGCCTTTAAAGGATTAGTTCATTTTTAAAAAAACTTTTGCTGATAATTTACTCACCCCCATGTCATCCAAGATGTCCATGTCTTTCTTTCTTCAGTCGAAAAGAAATGAAGGTTTTTGATGAAAACATTCCAGGATTTTTCTCCATATAATGCACTTTACTGGGAACCAAACGGTTCAAGGTCCAAAAGACAGTTTCAGTGCAAACTGCAAACTGTTCAAAGGGCTTTAAACGATTCCAGACGATGAATAAGGGTCTTATCAAGCGAAACGATCGCCCATTTTAAAAAAAATGAACAAAGTTTAAGTTTTATAAGCCCAAATGGTCGCCTTGCTCTGTTCTGTGATGCGCGTCCGTGACTCTCCTGTTCGAACTCGTTTATCAAAATGAACGAATCTTTTCCCGAGTCAACTCGTTCATTTCGTTCGTTGAATGAACCAAATGGCACGAAAAAAGATTAGTTCGAACAGGAGAGTCACGAACGCGCATAACAGAACAGAGCAAGGCGAACATTTGAGCTTATAAAACTTAAACTTTGTTCATTTTTTTTTAAATGGCCGATCGTTTCGCTTGACAAGACCCTTATTCATCGTCTGGAATCGTTTAAAGCCCTTTGAACAGTTTGCAGTTTGCACTGAAACTGTCTTTTGGACCTTGAACCGTTTGGTTCCCAGTAAAGTGCATTATATGGAGAAAAATCCTGGAATGTTTTCATCAAAAACCTTCATTTCTTTTCGACTGAAGAAAGAAAGACATGGACATCTTGGATGACATGGGGGTGAGTAAATTATCAGCAAAAGTTTTTTTAAAACTAATCCTTTAAGAAAAGTGCTGAGCTGAATTTTTGTGCCATCTAGTGGTCTAAAAGAGAATAAAGTCTTGCGCATCGCCTTTTACCCCGGTGCGCCCGTTGTACCCTATATATATTTTTTGTTTTGTTTTGGTATTTTGACGTGTCATTTGCAATGGTAACTGTTACCTTGGTGTCCCACAGCCCTGATGACCTGTTGAATGCTCTGAATGAGGGAATCAGTCGTGCCGACGTCATCATCACCTCAGGGGGCGTGTCTATGGGGGAGAAGGTACAAGACGTTTATATGCTTCCTATTTTGTTGGTTGCTTTGTAAAGACAAAATCAACAGCTAAATGGTGTTTTTGTAATATTTGGTTTGATGATGTTCCAAATGCAGGAATGTCCTTGTTAAAGGAAAAACTGCAATTTTAGGAAGATGCATGGAAAAGCATAACACGTCGTCCGATGATGTGCAGACTTTGAGTTTGATTTAGTAATCACTGCTTTATACTGACATCTAGTGGCTGGATGGTAGTAAGACCCGCTGACCCCTTCAGATGAGATGTATCTCACTGAGATTTTCACATCAAAGAGTTTTACACCTAAAGAAATGAGGTGCCTTGTACTTTACATAATTACAGATCTGTTTAAAATGATGTACACTCACATTAGATAAGAGAATACTGTGTTTCTACAATCAGAAAACTTTATTTGTCACACAGCAGTTATTTGCAATTGGTCCAAGTTCACTGCATCATTGAGATCATTTGAAATGGATGTTTTCACAGGATTACCTGAAACAGGTACTTGATATCGATCTTCATGCTCAGATACACTTTGGACGTGTCTTCATGAAACCAGGGTGAGTCTTTGAAGAAGCGTGTGACATCTGCGTAGAGATTGTACAAGTGATGCAGATTCAGGGTGTTTTCACACTTAAATCCTCGTTAAATGAAACAAACACTTTAACTGGATGGAAGTTGAATAGAAAAAGTCCAACAAGTAGACTTGGATGCCAGTCCGTTTATTTTATTTGATTTTATATATATATATATACATTTTTTTTTTTTTTTTGCATTTCTTAAATTTCACAATGAACAAAAAACTAGTAGGGTGCTACAAATTTGTTTCATACATTTGAGTGAGTTACATAAGTCCATTTCCATTTTATTATATTTTTATTTTATTATATTATATTTGTTTAGAAAAGTAATAGAATAATAGAAATAATAATTCATAGAAATGAATAAAAAAATGTATATATTTTATTACTATCTACTTTAACTGGATCGAAATTCATTAGAAAAACTCCAAAAAGTAGCCAGTCTGTTTAATCCATTTTATTTTATTTTATTTTTAATTTTAATGGTTTTTTTTTGTTTGTTTTTTAAAGTAATAGAAATAATAATTGATAGAAAGTAAAAAAAAATTAAATACATTTTGTAAAAACGTAGCAACTTCTTTACATGGATCGTGCATTTTTGCATAACGCTCAGAAACGCTCTCCTGTATGTGTAGTTTACGATACCAAAAATAGGTGTGCCATTATGGGTACCTGTAATGAGCAAAAATGCTTGTATGTTTGTTTAATTTAACTGAAAATAACGTAAAATAGAGTGCTTTGTATTCACAATGCACATTTATAGGTGAACCCCATTTCACCACAGACTTAAAGCGAACCTGTATTCAGACCGTGTCTTAGTTCAGTTCGCTGAAAGCGATCTCATGCGGTATAAGCTTGTGACCTGCTCTCAGCTTGAAATAAACCCAGTGTGAAAACACCCTGATGTTGAGTGTCAGACTATGAGAATCAGTCCACGCGGGTTTTGAGCTCTGGTTTGTCTTCCGTTAGTCTCCCCACAACATTTGCCACTCTTGATATGGACGGGTCTCGAAAACTTATCTTTGCTCTGCCAGGTAGGGACGGTGAGAGAGTTTATTGGTGTATTTTTCAAAACACATACTAGTCTGTAATTTATCACAGATTTCACAATTTTTTTTGTCTATTATGTTTCTTCAGTTTAATGAGCACCGTCTCTCGTGCTTCACAGGTAATCCCGTGTCAGCGGTCGTAACATGCAACCTCTTCGTCATTCCTGCCTTGAGGAAGATGCAGGGAATCTTAGACCCGCGGCCCACCATAATAAAAGCCCGGGTAAGACCATTACCAGAAGAAATAATAACAGAGGACTTTTACACACTGTAAAAAAAAAAAAAAAAAATCTACAAAAAAAGTTATTTTATATTTAGATTCTCAAGTATTTGTCCAAAACTTTACCATAGTTGTCCCAACTTTCCAAATTGAGTTATCTAAACAAACACGTTGAACGTTAAACAATGTTGTGCCAGTTCCCAGCATGCATTGCAGCTTGAAAAATTATGTGGTAACTATTATAAAAAAAATTATCATTCCTTTGCATTTACTGGCTTAATTTATGCTGCTGCTGTTGTCTGTTATTTAGCTGTCATATTACTGAATTAACATTTGATTCAGCATCATTACTCCAGTCTTCAGTGTTACATGATCCTTCAGAAATCATTCTAATATGATGGTTTGCTGCTCAAGAAACATTAATGATTATTACCAATGTTGAAAACAGTTGTGCTGCTTCATATTTCTGTGGAAACTGTGAAAAGAAAATAATAATAATTGGATTCTTTGATCAATAGACAGCTCAAAAGAGCATAGAAATCTTTTATAATATTATAAATGTCTTTACTGTCACTTTTGATTGATTTAGTGCATTCTTACTGAAATTAAGTATTAAAGGGGTCAAATAATGCCATTTTTGTACAAGCTAATATGATTCTTTAGGGTCTAAATTAAAAGTTTGTAATATACTTTAATTAAAAATTCTCATTAGTATTGTAAGAAAACACTTATTTTACCTGGTCAAAAACAGCTCTGTTTTCAGCACGCCGTTTCAGTGCATATGCCTTTAAATGATAATGAGCTTTGCTCACCCCGCCTCTCTGTTCTGCGCGCAGGGGAAAACATATAAGGAGATTAAAACAGAAACACTGGATGGATTTTTATCATTATATGATGGTCGTGTACAGGCACTGCCAACACACATTTCAGTACAATCAACTTGTAAAAGTGCATGTACCATTATATGACCCCTTTAAGTTCTTTCAAAAAAGTTAAAGACCCTAAACTTGTGTCAGTGCATTAACTTTAAATCAGTAATTTCAATAATATATTGACAGCCCTATTCATAATAAATACATTTAAAAAAACTCAAATCTGCTTGATTGTTTGCAGTTGTCATGTGATGTGAAGCTGGATCCACGTCCTGAGTATCACCGCTGTATTTTGACGTGGCACCATCAGGAACCTCTGCCATGGGCACAGAGCACAGGTAACACACCTATTATCTCTCTTCTGCCCGAGTGACCAACAGATTTACTGACCTGCGTTATATGATATCTCCTTATACTCTCTTATTTGTCTTTGAGAACTATTTGGATTCGTCCAGGAGTGCGTGTCCTGAAAGCATTGTTATCCAACTATGGTCGCAAGTTGCGTCGTTATCAGCATAGTTCAACGAGTCGGTGTTTCCCAAAAACATAGTTGTGTGGTCTGAGAAAAATGAGAAATAGTCCGTAGATGCCTTGTCCGTAATTTATAGCAAAACATCTAGCATTAATTCGATCTCTAACAGATTCATTAAAAGACGTTATTACTCCACCCCCTGCGTGACATCATTAAAGGAGGAGTACAATGGTGTTTCATGTATTCAGAGTTGTTTACAGTGTTAAAGAGATGGATTCTCATGCTAAACATGGCCAAAGTTTAAAAATATATATATTTCGGACGAATAACGGATTATTTCTGTGCCGAAAATCTTACTTCCGCACATCAACGCGCTTCAATAGGAAATCATCGGCAGCGCTGCATAGGATTTGTTCAAGAATGTCTTTAAATACATTTGTTTAGCTGGCCGCTGTAGGTGTCTGTTTGTTTATTGTAAAACCAAATCATGTCCTCATAAACCACGAGTAAACACACAAATGTTGTAAGTTATAACTCGCGCATGACATGGTGTGCTAAAAACACTGCGCTTAAGTTCAAACCATTTCTACTTTTAAAAAACTCCCGCCTCAGTCGGCATCAAACTACACTTCCCACATGTACACCTTCATTTGTGTTCCGTAGACGAACGAAGGTCTTACGGGGTTGGTACAGCATGGGGGTGAGTAATTAATGACTTAATTTTCATTTTTGGGTGAACTAACCCTTTAACCTCGCGCACGAGCAGATCCGTTTCCTCGCTAGAGAAGCGTTCAGTTTTTCCGCTTGCAAATTCCTACATGTAAATAGCGAATCCGCCATGGCGCGAACGCAACTGGCTTTTAAAGGGAATGGGAGATGAGACTCTGATTGGTTTATTTCACGTTACGCCCCAAACACACCCATTACTCATTGAGAGAATAGGGACAACCCTTTTAGACCATGCTCCGGGTGCGGCGACCACTTTTCCTGTCGTTAAACTAGCAAAAGTGGATTCGGACACACCCTAAGTGCACTTGTGCCCTGTGCTTTAGACCATGAGCTTAGATCGTTAAAATAGGGCCAAGTGGCAGAACTTTCAGCCTTTTCTTCCTCTCTCTCTGTCTTTGTCCAGGGAACCAGGTTAGCAGCCGACTCATGAGCATGCGCAGCGCTAACGGACTCCTGATGCTACCTCCCAAAACCGAGCAATACGTGGAGCTGCACAAGGGCGAGGTGGTGGACGTGATGGTCATCGGCCGTCTATGATGACAGAAGCGGCCAGAAGGACAGAGAGTGACGGGTGGTTCACGGTGCATGTTCACATATCATTGACTGTAATATGCAACGGCACAGCTAGTTTTTATTGATTTGGATAACGCTGAAGTATAGTCAACATCTTGATCACAAAACTAGATACATATGAGAAAAAAAATCTATTATTTCAAAGAAAGAAAAAATATAACTTTTAAATTATAAAATCTAATTATAAAAAGAGATTTATTCTGTATTATTATTATTATTGCATTTTTCTTGTCATTATTATTAATTATTATTATTATATTAAGGCAACTTTATTCTTTTCATTGCAGTTGCTTTGTGTGTTCAATGCTAGATCTTATAGCTGTAGCATTTTAATAGAAAACTGTAGGTGCCTGCCCGGAGATAAAAAAAATAAAAAAGAAAGAAAGAAAAGAGAGAAGATTATTTCCCCCGTTTTAACGTAAAAACAGACAAGTAAATGAAAAATGACTGCTTTTGTTTTTTTCGGACATGGGGAAGAACACAACAACTTGAAATCCGGACTCTGGAGGGTGGCACTTTTTGTCTTACGTGTCATTGACGTGACACTTTTACTTTTCCTCCCATTAGTAGGCATCATTATGACATCACAAAGAGCTTTGCTTGTCGTTTATCTCGTGAGTCTTGTTTGTGTGCGCAGTGCCAAACGCGTGGGTGCACGAAAGTCGTGCCCGGGGGAACACGGGCCTGGTCACCCAATCCCTGAAGCTTCCTTATAATCACATGACCTGGTGTAGCCCCGCCCCCCTCCCCCAGGGGGTGGAGTCACAGGCGAACATTTTATTTGAATATACTTTAAAAAGAGGAGAGAAAAAAAACAACAGCTTATTTAAGTGCTGACTGCCTTTTTAATCAACTACACAAAAATGTACAGTAAATAAAGAACAATTGAATTGTACAGATAAATGTGACCAGCACTCCTGCGGAATATGACCAAGCAATGAGGAGACATTGAACAAATCTGTATAATAACATTTTCTGTAATGATAAGAACCTAATGAGAGAGACTACAATAATAAAATCCTTGATCATTATATAAAAATAGCATTGTGGAATTTTCTTGTAATAAAATGAATAAAAACATAATTCCTTAACGTGTGTGATTATGGTCTACTAATTCACCAGTGCATTCATTCACTAATTCTGCTGTTTTATATATATCATTTTTAATGAGCTGTGTGTGTGTGTGTGTGTGTGTGTGTGAGAGAGAGAGAGAGAGAGAGAGAGAGAGTGGGTGTGTGTATGTGTGGGTCTTCATTATTATATTATATAAATTATATTATATTATAATAAATAACCAAAAAAGCATATGATTGGAAGGATGTAGTCAATTTGCAGAAAAAATTAAATAAAAATGAAGTAATTTTATTATTATTGAAAAGGTATGCTTTTTTAGGTAATTTATTTTGTTTTGTTTTTTTCTAAAACTAAATTAAGGTACTGCTTCTTAATCTCATTTCATTAAATCATAGCTTTTTTGGACTCTCTCTCTCTCTCTATATATATATATATATATATATATATATATATATATTTATTTATTTATTTATATATAATATATTTACTTTTATAAAAAAACATGTTAAAATTTTTTGTTGTGTATATAATCATTTTATTTTTACATTTTTTCTCAAAGTGACTGCATCCATCCAATCATATGCTTTTTTGGTCATTTAAAAATTGAAATAATATATGTGTATATATTTACATTTTTAAATCACCAAAAAATCATATGATTGGATGGATGCATGCAGTCAATTTAAAAAAAAAAATGTTTTCATATCTGTAAGCCATAATCATCAAAATTTTAACAAATAAAGGCTTGAAATATCTCACTTTGCATGTAATGGGTCTATATAATATATTAGTTTCACCTTTTAAGTTGAATTACTGAAATAAATGAAGTTTTGCACGATATTCTAATTTTTCGAGTTTCACCTGTGTATACAACTAAAAATTTAAAAATATTTTTTTACAACAAAGTTA
Organism: Tiaroga cobitis; assembly: GCA_030578255.1. NCBI lineage: Eukaryota > Metazoa > Chordata > Actinopteri > Cypriniformes > Leuciscidae > Tiaroga > Tiaroga cobitis. The sequence goes on from CM060610.1 coordinate 4,519,121, forward strand.
TTGCTCCAAAGAATTTGAGATTTGATGTCAATTTGTAGTCTACACCACATGAAATAAAAAGACCCGGATGAATGATAGCAGTAGCTGTAGACTCAAAGCGTAATTGCAGACGTGATGAAGATGATGATGATGATGATGAGATGTTGAAGCAGCATTAACACCTCAGTCTCGTGGCGCTGACGGGTTTACAGGAGATTACTGAACTCATGAAGTCACCGCTGATCAAGTTTATCCTCAGACACCTGACCTGTGGACACACTTCTACTGGACCTCAGTGAAAACACCACTGGAATTATCACTCTATTGACCTTTAACAGTTGAGGAGACCCGGGACTCCATGCACACAGTGAGTAATATGTGTAGCTTTGTTTACATTTATAGTCATTTACTTTTATGATTGCGTTGCGTTTGGTTCATGTTGGGCTTTAGTATTTAGTGACTGAAAGGGCAAAGATTCAAACGTACAAGAAAGTACACGAGGAAAGACGTACAACATTTGCTGTTATATAAGTGTATCTAGTCGGACACATGAGTGGCAATTACTGCTGGATTTATGTTAGAAACGGTTGCAAGTAATATAATAACCGCATAAAATCAAGTGAAAAGATAAAATGCTGACCAGAATGAAATATTTCACTCAATCCCCTGCAAAAATGTACTATAGTATCCGCAGCTTCTGCCAAAGTACCTTCGCTTTCTTTCTGTCATTAGATTTTTTACCTAGGCTATTTCATTGATTTATTGTGGTTTTAGTAACTGTGAGATTGTGTTAATGTTTGTAAGGGATGTTTGGTCAGCATGAAGTTATTTATAGGTGACTGTTTGTTGGCTTATAAAGTAGATCAACGGTCCTGTAATTAGATGCATAATCTGACGATATTAATCTAGATTGACATTGTGTTTTAAGGTGTAAAAGATACATGAACAAAACAGATGTCCATTTGAATCCTCTTTAATGTGTAAGGTGGGAGGAACTGTGTGTGTGTGTGTGTGTGTGTGTATGATGGGTAGGTTTAGGGGTCGAGTTAGTGTGTGTGTGTGTGTGTGTGTCTGATAGGTAGGTTTAGGGGTCGGGTTAGTCAGTGTAAGTAGAGAGAATATACAGTTTGTACAGTAAACCATTACGTCTATGGAATGTCCCCATTTAGATAGCTAGTAAACGTGTGTGTGAGTGATTCTGAAATTGGCAGTAAGTAATCTCAGATGAACAGATGGTCGTTTTTCACTGCCACCTGTTACTTTAAACACAGCTGAAAGTCTGAATGTGTGACTGCTGAAACTTGATTGGTTCCTTCAGAGGAAGTAGATTTCACCCAAAGTTTTGAAAGTTGCCTGTATTGTGCAGTTTAGTGGCGCCAAAATTACACACTTCACCTTTAAAGGGCTCATATCTGCAGAAATGGAATCTTTTGAGATAAGAGTTTCTAATGAAATCTCATCACATAACCGTCCAAATCCAAAACAAGTTAGTTTTATGTCATTTATATATACAATAGTGGCCGAGAGTGAGCCAGCCTAGGAAAATTGGCATCTTCAAATATTATTAAAATGATTAAAATGCTAATTTTGTAAGCATATTGTGCAGTTGTGCATTGATAACCCAATGAAACATACCAAATTGTGGCGACATCATTTTGGCCAGGCTGTCATTTAAAGAATTTATGAACACATGCAAAAACAAGAGAGAACCAATTAAATGATAACTGATTATGACGTTGTAGTCAATTTATGCTTTTTGCTGTGAGCTTTTTGTTTTCTATGATTTTTTTTTATTTATTTTTTTTTGCATAGTTTGCCAAATAATTTATCAGATAAACAAGTTTAGTTTAGTGTTTTGTTCTTCCCTCGTACTTAAAAAAAAATGTAAATATTAAAAACAAATTTGTCTTCGGACATGACTTTTGGCCACCACTGTACAGTATGTGTGTATATTGTTTCAGGGTATGAATATGCATCAATGTCTTGTGCTCTGAACTCTTGTAGTTTACTGTGTCGACCTTCACTATAAAACAGCCATGTTAACGTTACACATGAACGGAGACATGACGGAGGACAGAGACGCGGACGGTCCTGACAAACTCATGGCTCAATGCTGCAGCGACCAGACGGGAGAATCCCGAGACACTCCAGAGATGATGAAGGAGGAGGAAGAGGCTTTTGAACGGGAAACTGATGATCTGAACTCTTCCTCGGGTCAGGAGTTGACACAGAGCAGCTTTGAGGGCAACAATCATCCCTTTTTTGATGTGATGGACGTTGCCAAGTCGAGCACAGAAGAGGAAACTGCAACAGGTGAGAGACACTAGAGGGTTAACGGCTATCACATGTTGAACAACCTGCAACGGCATCATGTTCAGGAGCGATCGGGAATAGTCTGAAAGACCTGAAGTAAAAACTTAGAAAATTAGCACAGATTATTTTACAGACATACGCTGCCGTTCAAAAGATTTTATAAAGAAATTAATACTTTTACTGCATTAAATTGATTAAAAGTGACAGATGTTCTAGAATATTCCAATTAATTTCAATTTCCATTCAATTTCAGATAAATGCTGTTCTTTTGCGCTTTCTATTCATCAAAGAATTCTGGCCATTTTGTTTTTATCAAGGTTTCCGCAGAGATATGAAGAAGCACAACTGTTATAATAATCATAAATGAGCAGCAAATCACCATATTAGAGTGATTTCTGAAGGATCATGTGACACTGAAGACTGGAGTAATGATGCTGAAAATTCAGCTTTGAATAAATTACATTTCACAATATATTCACATAGAAAACGTCATAATAATATTTCAAAATTTGTACTGTATTTTGGATCAATTAAATGCAGCCTTGGCGAGCAGAAGAGACTTCTTTCAAACAGTAAAATCTTTTGAACGCTGGTGTAGTTCAGCAGGATCTCTATCACATCATGTGATTGTACACTCCTCCAGAGACGACCTCACCTCTGTACTCTTAACCTCAGGTTTCTCAGGATTGTCCCTATAAGAAGTGCACTGCGCATCCCTTGGGATAAACATTTCTGCTAAATGACTGACGGATTACTCGCAAGATTATGTTGACTGGTGACAAATGTCAACATTTCATTTCACAAAATTGAAATTTATGCAATGATTTTTAGGCAAAACAAGGTGTATATATAGCATGTAAATATGTGGTACAGTAAAAAGCCTTGAAGGTGAAGTGTGTAATTTTTGATATAATCTTTTCTTTTGTCTTGTTTTCTGGACATCAAGAGAAATGTAAGAAAAAATGGGGTTTAGGAAATTAATCTTGTTTTCCCTTTGAATTTATTTTTGACCCATTTGTTTTTCTTGCGTTCAGTCAAAAATATATATTGTGGCCATGAATTAACAATTCGTTCCCACAACTTGCTAATAAGTCAGCAAGTTTTACTAATTCATTCGCTCGTTTTAGGTGAATTGTGTGCACAATATAATAATTTCTTTCCCACGTTTTAGTTAAATCGTGGCCATTTTGTACTAATTTATTCCCTCGTTTTGATCTAACTAAAAGGATCTGTCACAAACTGCTCTGAGACACAAAGGTTGTGGATCCAAATGCAGTATTTATTGAACAGGGTAATCCAAAGACGTAATCCAAAGTACAGGCAGGGTCAAACACAGGCAGGCAGTCCATAGGCCTACAAACAAACACAACACGGCAGAGAACGCGGGCAAAAGAGTAATCCACGGAACAGGCAAGAAATCCAAAAACCAAGAGACATGACACACAAGAGCCCTTGCACACTGAGTCCAAAATTCACGTCCGAAATTTTTGCAATATGACCATGTCAGTCACGCTTGCACACTTCCTCCGTATGGCAAGCCGTTTTAGCTTTTATTCATTTCCAGGATATGAATTCTTGATATCAACAATTGTATTTTCACTAGTAAAATGTCACCATAGGCTGCCATTCAAAACCAATCGTTGATATCAAGAATTGATTTCTTACTAGTTGAAATTCCAATTTCACATATCAGAAATACAATTATTACTAGTAAAAACCTTTATTCTTGATATCAAGAATTCAATTGTTACTAGTTGAAATGTCTATTCTTGATATCAGCAATTGAATTGCTGATATTAAAAAATGTAATTGTTGATATCAAAAAATGTAATTGTTGATGATATCAAGAATCCATATCCTGGAAATGAATAAAAGCTAAAACGGCTTGCCATAGACTCCGACACTTTCGTCCGTCATAAAAAAAATCTAATCGGGTTCGATTTTCTGCGTTTTTCGCATCCGTAGCAAGCAGTTTGAAAGGTGTTTTGACAATTCAGAGCCACCGAATCACGAATACGAATACTGAAAAACGCATATGAAAATTTCGGACTCAGTGTGCAACGGCCTTAACACTAAACAAGACTTCACGGATAATGAATGAGAAAACCAGGCTTATATGGGGTGAGCTAAACAAGAGAATGAGACACCGTCAGGGTTGCCAGATTGAAAACATCCAAGTACCGTACCAGAAGCTCAAAATGATCGTATTTGGGGGGTGTAGCTTTCATGAGGCACACACGCAAGGTCTCTCGCTCCCTCTCTGCCGTGCTCTCTCACCTTCGCTTTCTCCTCACAATCATGACGTAGATCCACAGCTAGATCAATGAGTATAGAAGCACAATGACCTCCGATTGAAGCGTCACAAAATTCTGAAATTATCGTACATTATGGAATTTTTTTCATTATTGATCGTACATCGTACAGAGGTCAAAATTATCATACAAATACGATAATCGTACGTCTGGCAACACTGGACACCAATGAATGTGATAATGGATGAAGAGTCCGGGCAGTGGGTTATGGGAGATGTAGTTTGTGAGGGAATGACAATAGTCTGATGTGGAGTGCCCTCTGGTGGTAGCCTAGTTAAAACCAGACCATTCTCAGTTGTAACTGAGTTATGGTCTGGCAAAGCGCCATAGACAAATCGTTTCCAGAGGGGCGTCACCAACGGACGTCGCGGATAGACCTAAAACCAATCAGAGCGATGAAGGAGATGACGTATGCAGAGCGGCGGAGAAACATCTCCGAGTGTTGTTCTCCGCTCGGTTTTTAACAAAAAGGAAACGTTCAAAACGCTTAAAACAGACGCGATAGCTGATTCGAACAAGTGATGTTCGACGGCGGCATCCATCTTTGTAATGTAGGCTACAAAATCTGCTTAAATCCCAGCGCTGTCGTCATCGTGTAAAGCCCGCCCCAACGCTTCTGATTGGTGCCTCGATTTCGACGGATTGGAAATGGGCTTGAATGAGCTCTTTGCCAGACTAACTTTCAGAGCAAATCTACTCCCAGGCTACTCTGGTGGCTCTCAAGGGTTAGGACTCCAGCTGGTCACCATTACAGGAACGAATTACAACATGGCCACGATTTAGTAAAACGATGGAACGAATTAGTAAAACGTGTTGACTTATTAGTAAGTGGTGGTAACAAATTGTCAATACGTCACTTAATATGCTCCATAATACGTCACTTAATATTGATAATTTTTTTCAGAAATTAAGTCATTTTGTTACTCAAGTAAATGTACCTTGGTTTAAGAAATTTTTTATATTTGCACTAGAAAACAAGACAAAAATTGTAAGCAAGAAAACATTTACTTTTTGCAGTGGTAATTGAATAGTACACATAAAATAGTTGTCATGGTATGTCATTCACAATTCTTATTGTTTTTGACAAACTATCTCTTAAAGTCCCCCTGTAGCTGTAGGAAATAATTGTATCCCTTAAAACTCATCTTTTTAAGACGAAAATGAGATATTTAAAAAAAAAATCCTGTGAAAAAAAAAATCATCATGCCTTAAAATAGCTTGAATGTAACTCTACACCCTTTGCAGAGCCATGAATATGCTAATTAGCCCCGCCTCCACTCACTCACGCTAGGTGAACTTACTGAGGTAAACGCTGCACAATGGTATTGCTCTTTACAACATCGGACACACAACGGTAACTAATATGATTAGCCTTTTGCTTGACTGTGTTATCAAACAGCTAATAATGTGTTGCTAATGTTACACAAACTATGTTCCCGTTCGCCATCTCAGTCTGCCTTCTAACAATCATCAGAAACGCTTTGAACAACTCAGAACGTCAGTGGAGAAAGGCATATAGTTCATCATAACATCGTAGATCATCGTAGACATCATACACCCTCTATATTGCTAAATCTATCAGATTTTTCATATCAACAAAAAATATATACCGGGATAACTTAGCATCTCTCGAGACTCCCCTGTTAGTTCGCTGTTAATGATATACTAAAGCCCGCCCACACGTTGATCTGATTGGTTACAAGGTCGTTTGTGACGTCAGAAACACCAGCGATTTCAAACCGTGTTTCTGAGACTGTCTTTGGTTCACTGCAGTTTTAAGGAGAAAATATTCAGCAATGCTGTCGACTTATGAATTTACACATGGTTTGTCTTAAAGCATATTAAAAACAACATTAAAGAATTATAAACAACATTAAAGCAACACCAAGTAACTTTTCCTCTGCGGTCACCCTACAGGTTGGAAGCGGAATTGTCCATTACCGCTGTCGTAAATAATTTAGCCAACCGCATCCTACTGTCGCACGCACACTCGCTGTTTATCCAGCGCCGGCTTTGGAATGAAAGATGTTGGATGGTTTCATGAAAGTATGATGTATTGCAACATCAGAAATGAAGAACAACAAAATAATGACTATTGTAACGCTTGATGTAAAGCAAGTCAAATTTGTAGTTTTCTTATGTATCATTAGAACTACAGAAACGCGACCCGATCTGGCAATCTTACATAGCGTGGATATAGCAGATATAGGAGCGCAAAGCGAATCCAGAAGTGCCTTATGACTTGATGAACCACTGAAACGATTTTGGAAACATTATTTTAAGGTAAAAAAAATCTTACTTGGTGTTGCTTTAAAAGCTGGATTTTCACCACAGGGGGACTTTAAGGAAAACAAAGTTTTCATTCAGGCTGTGCTTTGAAAAGCTCAGAAAGGTTGTTGTTGTATTAGAGACCTTTAAAAACTTGTCTTTTTAAAAATCCTTATTTATTCATTTAGAAGTGACTGGAAAAGTCATTGAAATGCATTAGTTAAAAGGCGTGGGAAACCAAGGTCGTTTTTTGTTGGTGTTGTTGTAAAATGATTATCAATGGCGTTCCCTCTGTGTTCTCAGAGCTGGCGGATCTGCTGGACTCTCTGCGGTGTCTTCATCTGTGTCTGACTGATGCTGAGAGTCAGGAGGACCTTCATCTGCTGGTGGAGCTCCTGCTTCGGACAGACTTCCAGCAGGCGTTCGTCATGCACCGCAGCGTAGCTCTCGGCATGAGACGCCTGTGCCCACCGTACCCGCTCACCACACACGCTCAGCAGCTCAGAGACGAGGTACCACAGCTCTACTCATCTGCCTAACACTGGCCATGTAGTGGAGTAGCGCGCTCAGATAACAGGGAACGTTCTGGTAAGGTTATGCTTCCGGTAACGTTAATAGAAAGTTTGTTTAAAGTTAATCTTTTCTTTTAAAGGGGCTATATGTAAGAATTTTCACGGATTAATTGCTTTTTGTATTGCCAACAGCGTGTAACAAATCTTAAAAAACGAGACCTTCCCCGACTTCTTAGGTCGTCTAGTCTGAGTTGGTTTTAAAGGTGCTATATGTAACTTTTCTTCTAAAATGAATCCTTCTTTTATTGCCTGTGTGTGAAGGGGTTGTAATCACACATTACAATGATCCACTTGTCGGGTTTTGCTATTACCTCTGGAGGCCAGTATGCCTATTTCTATGTGAAGTCTCCGGGTCGGATTTTCTTCGAAATCCATCGGATGTGACGTGCATGCACCCCTTCAAATAAAGTGTTACCGATTTTTTTTTTTTAAATTGGAGAGTGAAGGTCACGTAAAACACATTGCATTGTGGGGTATGATCCTCTATGCACACTGTATACTATATTGTATACTGTACCCTTGTAGTAAGTACTATGCATTTTATATTGCACTAATAGTAAGAGTAGTAAACCATTCTGAACTTTTTTACCTTCTTATTCTGTGTCCCATTCAACTCGAAAGAATGCAACAGCGAACAACTCTATAGTTAACAGGTCACAAAGCTAACAATTAGCTATTTTAATATGCATAGATATGCAAGTAACTCACAAATATAGTTTAATTCACAAATTTAATTTAGTTTTTTATCTATATTTTTTTAATTGAAAGTTTGAGGTCGGTAAGTTTTTTAAACGTTTTTGAAAGAAATCTCTTCTTCTCACCTGGCTGTATTTATTAGCTAAAAAAACGGTAAAAATTGTGAAATAGTATTCTATTTTTTACGTTCTATTGTAATGCATTTTAAAATGTCATTCATATTTATGCTGGCATAGCTGAACTTTCAGCATCAATACTCTTCATTCTTTGATCAAAGTTCAAAAGAGCTTTAAAAATAGAATAGAAAAAAATAAAATAAATGTAATTTTTATTATGATTTATTTGAAATAATTCTTTTGTAAAATTCTTAATGACTTTAATCTCACTTTTAATCAATTTAATGCATCCTCGCTGAATAAAAGTATTAATTAAAAAAAAACGGTGGTGCAAGTCTATTTATAATCAAATATATGTGTTTACATTTAATAAAATGTTTTTTTTGTTTTGTTTTTTTGCACAGAGCTAATCGCATGAGAATGACCACAATGGAAATAAGTTAATGCAACTTTATTATGTCATCATTGACAAAGAAGTTGTAATACAGTTGTATTGGTATTTTTCGTTGTGTTAGGAGCACACCAATGATGCCTTAAAAGGCTGTTTATTCAGGAAGCTCACTAGATTTTGCACCGCAGCTTATATGTAAATCTGTACTTTTTTGAGGTGTTTGTAGTCATTGTACTCGAGCAAAGGCACCCGGGGTGCTTAATAAGGACGTGGTAATTGGTTGATCTGCCCTATGGCAAAGCATGAAGCTGGAGGAAGCCATTGGCTGTTGGGAATGTAATCCGTCACTGGCTTACAGACTGAAGTGTGATGCACTAAGACTTCCTGGAGGTCAGAATGAGATCTAATGGATTATTACAATCAGTGTGTGTGTGTGTGTGTGTGTGTGTGTGTGTGTGTGTGTGTGTGTGTGTGTGCTGATTAGTTTATTGTCAAATGCAACACAGAGTTGCACAATTTCATCACTTAATAATGAAACTAGCATGAATATATTTTTTACAATTACTATAGAAACATGTATTTAAAAAACTAAATATGATTTTTTTCATTTTGACTTTAAAATACAAAAAATGGTTGAATTTTTATCATGATTTTTGCCTCAACAATTTTGAATGTTACCATTTTATAATCAGATCTAAAATGAAAATTCTTTTTGTTTGTTTTTTTTTTAGAAGCAAACTGGAATGACCCTAATATATATATATATTTTTTTTTTTATTTTTTTTTTTTTATTGTTTTACCTAATCAGAATGGTACGAATCTTGGTAAAGGTTTTGGCACTTGCTATGTGAACACAAATAAAAAATCATGGACATGATTTGAAAAGGTTGAATAGTCCTGACAAAAATAGTCACACACAGTATGTGTGTCACACACAATGCAAAAATGAGCGCATTGGACGTGAAATTCATTTAATCTAGTGGAAACTTTTGGTACTGCACCTGAACAAAATCTTACTGAAAGCAATTTTTTTTTAAGATATCAACCTCAAATTTGGAGCACAGCGTGTTTAGATTTATTGCTTTGATTTTTTATTTGACTAAAAAAACTGAAAATATGAAATAAAATTACAATATAATAATAAAAATCTGCCATTTTTGACCACCACTCGAGCACCAGAGGGTTAAATTTGTACAATTGGGTGGTGCAAAATGTGCATGAAATGTAATGAAAATGTATTTGACTTTCTTTTAATGATCGATAAGTCATAGTGATGCTTGTCTACAGGCTTAAAAGGTCTAGATTAAATCTGGCTAACTTTACTCATCCATGTTCTTGACTCGTGTCATTGGTCCACAGGTGGAAAGTGTCCTTCACTCCAGTAAACACACTGAGGCCACAGAACTAACAGGCCTGTTGACTTCACCACACCTACAGGTAAATGAGGGTAATGTCACACAGCGTCTACTTGTTGGCATCTGTATAACTTTCCTAAGTTTTAATAGACACGCACCGTTTGACATCAGCAACACATATGGGAATTTTCTCCTCATATTTAAAAGCTGATAAGCCTTTTATTTTGCTCATAAATGCATAATTCATTCATCCATTGCTAAATATGCAAGATGATATGGTTAAATGCAAATAATTGTTTGCATTGATAACACTTTACAATAAGGTCCCATTAGTTGCCTAAATGAGTAATACATAAGCATAGCATTGTTATTGCTGTCTGACCACCGGACACATATATTATCAATCGGCCATTTGATCAAAGAATCAAGATCTGATCTGCTGTCTAACATGTTCAGGCCCAAATCAAACGCTAACAAGGGCATGAAAACAACTTCCCCGTGTCTATTTGTACACACCACAGGTTAGATCCAATTATCGGCCTTAGAAATAGATACCTGCCACAGAACAGGGCACAAGATTATTACCCTCCCTGCATAACAGAAGATATTCACCACCTTTCCCAGCCCTCCCTCTGCTTTCCCTCACCACACGCACAGCGGGCATTTAAAGCAGTCCGAGTTAAACTCTGTCTCTCTTCCTACTGTATGAAAAATTACAGGTAAGAGGTGATGTGATGATTGACAGCGCTGTGTGGAGATTATGGAGGATCGGATTTTATGTTCAGGTTAAGCTGTGCATCGTGTTTGGCAGTCATGTGTTGAGAAACTGATGTGGCCAAGGGTTATTATTGTGGGGTACGGTACGCCTGTCAACTTCAGTGAGGTAAAGCGGCAACCCTGTGTCAGGGGGTTTCAATGTGGGACAGAGTCTTTAACGAAATGGGCGGGGACTTGCTTGAGTGCTTCTCAGCTTGAAAGAAGATTGATTGTTTGCTTTTTTTTTTTAAAGTTTAAGGCAGGGCTTGTATTCAAGCATAGAGATATTCTACATAACTTGATTTTTACATTTTCTGAAGACAATAGGTGCTGAAGTTGCCACCAAGATGCTAGGGTTTTGAATGGTTGCTAGGGTGTTGCTATGCAGTTGAGTTATTTAAAATGTTGCTATGTGGATGCTTTGGTGTTCTGGGTAGTTATAAGGGTTATGCTAGGCTGTTGTAGGCTAGGTAGCTGCTACAGAGTGTTTTCTGTGCTTACTATGGAGTTGAGAGGTGGTTGCTAGGGTGTTGCTATGTATTTGCTAAGGTGTTCTGAGTGTTTAAAAATGTTATGTGGGTGCTATGGTGTTCTGGGTAGTTTTAAGGGTGTTGCTTGGCTATTGTTAGGTAGCTGCTATATGGTGTTTTCTGTGCTTACTAGGTAGTTAATATGTGGTTTCTATGGTGTTGCTATGCAGCTGCTAAGGTGTTCTGAGTGTTTTAAAATGTTGCTATGTGGTTGCTATGCAGTTCGGTTGTAAGGGTGTTGCTAGGGTGTTTTTTCTTTGGAGTTTGTAGTTGGTTGCTAAGGTGTTACTATGCAGTTGCTAGAGTGCTGAAGGGATTTTTTTTTATGTTCAATTGCAGGAGTGTTCAGGGTGGTTGCAATGTGGTTGCTAAAGTATTGCTATGCAGCTACTATGGATGATTCCTTACTGGCTCAAGTCAAAAGGGTCGAGGCCGACATCTCCATTCACCAGTGTTGATGTTCATGGTTCTTCCTCAGGCCCTGATGGAAGCTCACGACTGTATAGCCGAGCAGGAATCGGATGTTGAAGCTATTGAAGATTTGGACCAGGATGAAAAGACCACCAAACTAGTTTCCCTGGAGAAAACTCGTGACATGCCTCTGGTAAGAGTCATTCATCTACATTCATTGACAATTATAGTCTCTAAGAGCAACAATGAACGTGTGTGTGTGTGTGTGTGTATATATTTTATTATAAAACGGTTAGTTCCAATCCTTGATTCTGATTGGTCAATAGCTGTGCTTTATTCACGATAAAACACGGCTATGACCGCTTCACCCAACGGTTCTATTTATCACTACGCCCTTAGCAACACCCTTAGCAACCACACGTATCAACATAAACATAGAAAAAAATGTAAGAATTAAAAAGGCTAAAATGTTTAAAGTAAATTTCGATTTACTAGGTGGCATGACGATGGATAAGTGGTTTGAGGAACAATTTGGAGAGACTTCTACAAATATGAATTTTTATCTATCAAAATGATCTATTTATCAAATATTTATTTATTATTATCTCTTGTTAGGCAGCATTTTAGCAACTAAATTAATAACATTAATACAATTTATTAAAGACCTAACTGTTATCTATCAAAATATGTGCCCTTGTGTTTTTATTTAGGCTATGTAAATATTTAGTTAAGTGGAGAGAGAAAATAACGGAATAAACAAAAAAATAAACGTTTTCTCATGCTGAGAGATGAGCTATGCCTATTTGTGTGAGGAAATTTCACAAATATTGTGTTGTAAAAAATAAAAAGAATGAGACAAAATTTGAGAACGGTTTGTTGGTTTTATTTGAGCTTTCATGCATATTACACATTGGAACGTTGTTGCTGTTCACGGTCAGGGACTATTTTTTTCTAGCGGAAGGAATGCTTTTATTGATTTAACTTCATGAAAGTTGCACTAATACATTTTTTCCTTACTTTAATATTGTGTGGTAACCGTTTTATAAAAGCAATAAGGTACTCGAGGAAAGTGCCGTTACTTATTCATGAGACAGCACAGCCTCTCGTACCTTATTGCTGACTTATTTTTTTATATATTTATTAGTATATATATTTTCATAATAGTTTTTACTCTGATTTTAAACTATAAATTTAAATGCTATATTCAAACCGTACGTTTGAATTCCGTTACATTGATTGTATATAGACATTTGATTGTGTTTCTGTATGTTTAGGGTGTGACGGTTCGTAATGAACATGACTGCGTCATCATCAGCCGGGTGGTGAGTGGAGGAACAGCCGAGAAAAGCAAGCTCCTCAGTGAAGGAGATGAAATCCTAGAGATCAACGGTGTTTCAGTTCGTGGGAAAAGTGTTAATGATGTTCACAACATACTGGTGAGATCTAGCAGGTCCTAAACTCTTTAAAACGCCTCATACTCTTTAATCATAATAATTTGCTGGTATTGACTACCATTCAATAGTTTTGGGGTCAGTAAAAATCAGGGTTCTCAAGTTTTATCAAAAGCTTGGAGTGAGATCACATGCGGTTAGGGGAGGAGCCCTAATGAAGCCCCGCCCCCGCCCATCCCCGACCCCCCCCCCCATTTGACCCATTGTTCATAATTAACCAGCACAAATTGAAATTATAACAATTGGTAAATCTGATAAATGAGAGCAATTCATCACATCAAATATACTCTTTAATGTTACATTTCAAAATTACAAATACAAAACATAGAATGATAAAATATCTTTTTGCTTTTTCCCTGACATCTTTGAAAAATACAAATGCAATGGCAAAGATTAATGTATGTTTTGACAGGATATAAAATATTACCCAGAGCACTCTGCTTCAATACATGTAGCCTTAATGTAACTAGAAAGACTATTAATAAAGTATAATATACACTCACCTAAAGGATTATTAGGAACACCACACTAATACTGTGTTTGACCCCTTTCGCCTTCAGAACTGCCTTAATTCTACGTGGCATTGATTCAACAAGGTGCTGAACGCATTCTTTAGAAATGTTGGCCCATATTGATAGGATAGCATCTTGCAGTTGATGGAGATTTGTGGGATGCACATCCAGGGCACGAAGCTCCCGTTCCACCACATCCCAAAGATGCTCTATTGGGTTGAGATCTGGTGACTGTGGGGGCCATTTTAGTACAGTGAACTCATTGTCATGTTCAAGAAACCAATTTGAAATGATTCGATCTTTGTGACATGGTGCATTATCCTGCTGGAAGTAGCCATCAGAGGATGGGTACATGGTGGCCATAAAGGGATGGACATGGTCAGAAACAATGCTCAGGTAGGCCGTGGCATTTAAACGATGCCCAATTGGCACTAAGGGGCCTAAAGTGTGCCAAGAAAACATCCCCCACACCATTACACCACCACCACCAGCCTGCACAGTGGTAACAAGCCATGATTCTGGCCTGGTTGCGAAGTAGTTGTAGAGTTTTTGACTGCATCAATAATAATGTATACGATGGGCTATACCTTCTCCATCACGGCGTGTGTTCGCGCGATGTTGTTGGTTACCTAGTAACGAACGTACGGTGGCCGAGAATGTTCCGTCAACTTCTGTGTGTTTGCGCATCTGTTGCCTAGTAACGAACACAATCTGGCCGAGATACGTGCTGGCGGCAGGAATCTTCACTTTGTGTGTCTGCGCCTCGTATACAACGTTATATATAAAGCTTGCAGGACAACTTGGTTGGCATTGCCTTTTCAGCGTGAGAAATGCACAGTGTGGCGTGTGAACTGGTTGAATTGCGTGTGTCTCACGGCCAATGCGTGAGACTTGAGAACCCTGGTCAGTAAAAATGGTTTAATGTGTTTGAAAGAAGTCTCTTATGCTCACTAAAAATCTTGTGAAATAATATTACAATTTTTAAAATAGCTGTTTTCTATGTGAACATACTGTAAAATCATCATTACTCGTGTCTTCAGTGTCACATGATCCTTCAGAAATCATTCTAATATGTTTTTCTTCTTCTTTTTCTTTGTTTCTAGTCCAGCATGCATGGCTCCCTCACATTTCTGCTCATCCCAAACTCTCAAAACAAACTCGCTCCTCACAGACCGGCTGTGGTACGACTTCATCTTCATCATTTCTTCATCTTCATTCCTTCTTTTGAGTGTGTGCTGCCTTTTCTAGGGGCCTTCTGGGATTTTTGTATTTGACTCTGTTTGAAAGCCTTGTGGGCTTCTTGTTACAATGCATTCTGGGATTGCCTCATGCGTGAAGTATATCTGTGATCAGGGTTTGAAACTAACTTTTTCACTTACCGGCCAATTTTGCTACTAAATTTGAAAGTTACCAGCCATTCAGAATTACTACTAGCCAAAAATAAATATATAAATGAATGTCACAAGTTTTATATATATAATACTGTATATATATATATATATATATATATATATATATATATATATATATATATATATATATATATATATATATATATATATATATATATATATATATATATATACAGTATATGTAATTTTTGGATTTCATACATACATTTCTTATTCAAACAAAATCCGGTCATCCAGCCATCTCCTCACTTCCTCTTTCATTCTCATTCTTTTCACCAAAAATTGATTTTAGGTGGACAGACCAATACAGTACTGTACAGGAACATCAAAAAAATGTAGGAAGCAGCAATAAAAACAGCAGCAATAAAAGCAGCAGTAGATCTATTCTGCCAAGACCAAACATATCAACATTTTCATATCCATTACCAAACACTCCAAGAATTGTCATGACAGTAACTAATGGCGCTTTTCCACTGCTGGTACGGCTCAGTACGGCGCGGCACGGTTCGGCTCGCTTCGCTTTTCCACTGCGTGGTACGGCTCGGCTCGCTTTAGCTCGGTTTGCTTTTCCACTGCAGTTAGTGCCGCTTCAAAGTGTGTGGGATTGTAGTCTGATCATTATAGTTTATCCGCTCCTCGGCAACCAACGAGAGGAACGTCTGCACTTCGTCCACTGACCACGATTCAGCCATTTCTTTTTTGGAAGTTTACTTTCTTTCTTTTTTCTTCAAGGAAAGTAGTTTTAAAGCAGGCGCTACAGCGGTGGCTGTTACTGGCTATTTAAATCTAGCGGGTTTGATGTCTCGCAAATACAATGACGCTGGTAGTGACGATTCTGTCTGACCAATCAGTGATCTGCAGTGTTCACGTCACATTTTAGTATCGGTACGGTACGCTTGGAACCTCAACAGAGGTGGTGCCATTTAAAGCGAGCCGTACCGTACCATGCTGTGGAAAAGCGCCATTAGTTTCTTCATCTAAATGTGTCATTCATCTCTCATTCTTTTTCTTTACAGATGCATGTAAAAGCAAACTTCAGCTATGACCCATCTGAGGACCGATACGTGCCGTGCAGAGAACTCGGCCTGTCCTTCCAAAAGGGAGACGTCCTCCACGTCACTAGCCAGGACGACCCCAACTGGTGGCAGGCGTACAGGGAAGGACACGAGGACCAGAAGCCCCTCGCTGGACTCATTCCTGGTCAGGGTCTGCTTAGGACAAGTAGTAGAGCGCCTACTGAGTTATGGGATATTACAAATAATAAATGAATCCATTGAAATAAAACCATCTTAAATATTTATCATATATTTGCAGTGATTTTGCGCCTATAAATTGGTCATTAAGTTTAAACTCTGATTCATTGATTTCAGCATTATTTTAGTATTATTTATGTATTCATTAATATTTGAATTGGTTTTTATATTTTTAATATTTTTAAAATTTCAATTTAGATTTTAGAATTTGTGCTTTTGTCATTTGTATATATATATAAATTTAATATATATGTGTGTGTTTTTATTTCCTTTTTATTTCAGTTGTAGAAATTGTAGGCCTATACTATAGAATTAACTCTTTCCCCATCAGTGTTTTTTTTCAGTTCATTTCAATTTAGATTTTAGAATTTGTGCTTTTGTCATTTAAAAAAAAAAAAAAAAATATATATATATATATGTTATATAGTTTTTATTCCTTTTTATTATAGGTTTAGAAATTAAGCATATACTATAGAATTAGCTCTTTCCCCACCAGTGTTTTTTTTTTAAGTTGCCAGCCAGCGCCAGCATTTTTTAATCATTTTCACAAATCTATCATGACCCCCAAAATATTTTGCTGTATGAATATCTGATTCTGAACATGCAATATATCAAAAGAAAGAACATGCTTTAATAAAACATATTCTAGCTTGCATTCTTTTTTTTATCAACACTTTAAAAGCAACATTTTAAACAAAAAGCTGAGAAAATCACGTTTTTGTCCAAGATTACATCCAGATCGGATTCAGATCGAGTCCATCAACCGCCCAAAGCTTCTTAATGTTTGATAATCGTGTTATTTTACATATATGCATAAGCAATGCTTCTATGGCTTGTTTCTGCTTCTTCGCCTGTGTTGTTTTGATCTGCAGATTCAGTACTATTTCAGAAGATGAGTAATAGCGCCCCCTACCGTATACCAGTGGATCTAACTTTAATAGTTTTTATAACACTGAATGATTCAGTGATCTCTTGAAATTGAAATCACAGAATTCTCTTTGTACTATTTTTTCATGTATCAAAATGTTACGTTATGTTATGACATTTTGAATTTACTTGGCAAAAAATATAAATAATTAAAATAAAAAATATTAATGAATATATTAAATCATTTCAGAACGAATTTTGAGATATTTAATGGATATGTTTAACTATTGCCCAGTTTTAGTTTTAAACACTATTTGTTCATATGATTGTTTGGAGTTATTTTCATAGTCTTTCTCTAACAAATGACTAGTATGTGTGTTGCATATGTCTAAGACGAGGCATGTTGTATTCTCTCAAGGGAAGAGCTTCCAGCAGCACAGAGAAGCCATGAAGAAAACCATCACAGACAGGAATCAGGAGGATAAAGGTGAGCTGGACAATGTTCCCCTTCCAGAAATCCCTGCTAAAACGTGTATATATACTCATAAACATACAGTACATGCTTCTTCGAGTTCGCATCCTCCTTGGAATCTTTCAACGTTGCTGTTGAAACTAATGTGGAAAGTTCGTCAATGATAATAGTTATTCTTTCTTTAGGGAAATTTTGGTGTGCTAAGAAAAGCAAAAAGCAACGAAAAAAACTATTGTATAACCCTAATAAGAATATTGGTGAGTATGATCTTTTTAATTCTTAGTCATGAATCTGAATTTATCCTTGATTGTTCCTGGTCTTGCACTGTTAAAAATTACTTTTATTTGAAAGTTTCACGTTTAATTCAATGTGTTACTTGCCATTTCTTTGTCATTATGTGTGAAATTTACTAGCAATTTCAAAGTGACAATTGTTTTCAAGTAAATCCATTCTTTTTCAGTGCTTTTTTGGTTGCTTACTTGTGCAAATGAGTGATGACCCAACATCAAGTCCCTATTCACAGCTTGGGTGCAACTTAAGTATGGGGGATTTTCCCCACCCGTTTAACTTGGTAGAAACTGTACATTTGATGAGTCTGATGGGTACGAGCCGATGTGTGAACGGTTAAACACTGAGGAAGCTTGTTGGTTAATTGACAGCTGTTCACAGAGGGAGGTTTCTTCTTTGCTTCTTTTGTGATTTCTTGCATGCCTCTCCACACTAAAGATGGGCCAAATGAAATAACAATGAAAGCAGTTCTCATGCCCTGGTTGCAATTTGCATTAAAAAAGAAAAGAGATACTCAGAAGGAACATTTACCTTTAGCTTTTGGTATCCAGCATTCACCCTTTGTCTCATGTTGTGGACCTTCATTGTTTGGGAATTTCTCTGAGAAATGTTGGATTTAAAGGGTTAGTTCACCCAAAAATGAAAATTATGTCATTAATGACTCTCCCTCATGTCGTCCCAAGCCCGTCAGACCTCCGTTCATCTTCAGAACAGTTTAAGATATTTTAGATTTAGTCCGAGAGCTTTCTGTCCCTCCATTGTAAATGTGTGTACGGTATACTGTCCTTGTCCAGAAAGGAAATAAAGACATCATCAAAGTAGTCCATGTGACATCAGTGGGTTAGTTACAATGTTTTGAAGCATCGAAAATACATTTTGGTCCAAAAATAACAAATACTACGACTTTATTCAGCATTGTATTGTCTTCCGGTTCTGTTGTGGATCCGCGTTCACGAGTCCGCAGTGACGCCGCTGACGTAAGACGCTGCTGACGTGTCTCTGGTGCGTCCGTGTGTGTTCGGGTTCAAATAAATATGGCTGGGCAATAAAATGCAAGTCTTCCTCTGTGTGGAAATCCTTAGACATGTTTGCAAAGATTGTTTTGTTTCCAGCGTGCGTCTCCCTCAGACTGTGAACGAAGCTCGGGCGAACCAGACACACGTCAGCAGCGTCTTACGTCAGCGGCGTCACTGAACGCGGATCCACAACAGAACCGGAAGACAATACAATGCTGAATAAAGTCCTAGTTATTGTTATTTTTGGACCAAAATGTATTTTCGATGCTTCAAAACATTCTGACTAACCCACTGATGTCACATGGACTACTTTGATGATGTCTTTATTTCCTTTCTGGACAAGGACAGTATACCGTACACACATTTACAATGGAGGGACAGAAAGCTCTCGGACTAAATCTAAAATATCTTAAACTGTGTTCTGAAGATGAACGGAGGTCTTACGGGCTTGGGACGACACGAGGGAGAGTCATTACTGACATAATTTTCATTTTTGGGTGAACTAACCCTTCAATCTTGAGCTGATTTTAATAGCCCTACTCTAGACTAATGACATCTATACTTTGCAAAATATCTCCAGTAAGGAACATTTGTCATTGTTCAGAGCATTGCCGTGAGGATATCCTGACCTATGAGGAGGTGTCACTCTACCATCAGCCGCCCGAACGCAAGCGTCCCGTCGCACTGGTTGGTCCACCGAACAGCGGACATGATGAACTGAGACAGAGACTGTTGTCCTTAGAGCCGGACCGGTTCACCGGTGCTGTTCCACGTAAGACTGTGCTTTTCTACAACCACACGTAATATGCATCTGCACGCCGTCAGCGTCTTCACAGATTCGTGTTTTTGAAGTTTACGCAGAGATGATAAACAGGGTTCGTACAGATACTGTAAAATTAATTTCAAGGACTTTTCAAGCACTACTTTTTTGGTTTTCAAGGACTACAATCAGAGATCTCGCGTATCAAAAAGGTAAATGGATAAATACATTTTTTTTAACTAACTTTAGGTAACTTTGGCCATTAAAAGGATACTGTAACAAAGACATCGCTTTTCTCATTTAAACTAATTTTTTTCTCTTATGAATATATGATTGACCTGAAGAATGAAAGCTGTGTCATATACTTGAATATTTATATGAAGAAATATGACACTCATAGCCATGTGAAATGGCTCTGTATGAATATCAGACGGGTGAGAACAGATTGTTTTATCAATAAAATTAAACGCTATTTTCTAATATAGCCTATAGTCTATCAATAGTTCAAGCACATTTTCAAGTACCTTTTCATAAATATGGCTGATTTCTAGGGTTTTCCTAGACTTAAATTTCAAAAAGTCATATCCAAGCACTTCAAGCACCCTGTACGAACCCTGGATAAAGTTTTTCAAAACGTTCAACACTTGCACCTGAAGTGAATCAATCAAAACTAACTTTAGCAGGACAATAACTTTATTCTAGAGCTGCTGTAAAGCCAAAACAATCTCTGTTACTGTAATGTCCTATTATCACTGTAAAGCTGCTTTGAAACAGTCTATGTTGTTAAAAGCGCTGTATAATTGAAGGTGACTTGACTTGAACTTTGGCATAAAGTTATTTAACATGAAACTTAACCACAATAGCTCACTAACTACATAAGCAGCATCTATACAAAAATGATATGTCAAAAGAGACTGGTTTGGAAGGTTTTACATACACTTGTAATCATTATTAAGATTTTTAAATCTTTCTAAGAAGTCTCTTCTGCTCACCAAGGACGGATTTATTAGATGTAAAATACAGCAATATTTTTAAATATTATTTCAATTTAAAATAACTGTTTTCTATGTGAATATATAGTAAAGTGTAATTTATTCCTGTGATCAAAGCTGTATTTTCAGCATCATTACTCCAGTCTTCAGTGTCACATGATCCTTCAGAAATCACTCTAATGTGATGATTTGCTGCTCAAGAAACATTTCTGATCATTATCAATGTTGAAAATAGCTTTTGCTACTTGTTGATACGTGATACGCTACAATTTTCCCAGTTTGAGCTAATAAGATTGTATTTTTCTATGTACATTTCTGTAAAGCTGCTTTGAAACAATATGTATTGTGAAAAGCGCTATACATATAAATTTGAAGTGAATTGAAGATTAAGATAAAGAATAAGCTAGAATGCATTAAATGTAATTGAAAGTAAAGACATGAAACCCATCTCTTCTGTGAGCACTTTACCTCATAAAAAAATGATATCCTTTCCTTTTCCTTTAATCCTCCCTTGTCTATCTTAAGCTAATCTAAGCAATGTCTGAAACTTTGTATTTTTAACACTTCTTGAGTTGTTTGCCTCTTCATGATGAATCGCTTGCTGTGTTCCTCATCTGTAAGTTGCTTTGGATAAAGGTGTCTGCTAAATGATTAAATGTAAATAGTAGGAAATGTATTGCAGTTTCCACAAAAATATGAAGCAGCACAACTGTTTTAACATTTTTAATAATAATAAATGTGTCTTGAGCAGCAAATCATCATATTAGAGTGATTTCTGAAGGATCATGTGACACTGAAGACTGGAGTAATGATGCTGAGAATACAGCTTTGATCACAGGAATAAATTATATTTAACAATACATTCACATAGAAAACACTTATTTTAAATTGTAAACATATTTCATTGTTTTAACTGTATTTTTTATTTAAAAAATACAGCCTTGATGAGCAGAAGATACTTTATTCAAAAACATTATAAAAATCTCAATTATTCCAAACTTTGGAAAGCAACTCATCACATTGTAAGCATGCACATAATCCTGTTTATATGCAGCTTTCTAAGCTTTGGAACAGAATATACAACCATGAATTAATGCATACAAACAGACATTGTTTATACACTGCCTATTTTGCCATACTGTGTATCTTATATGTGATTATGCACGCGTTACAGACACCACACGAAACCCCCGCACACATGAGCTCAACGGAAGAGAGTACAACTTTGTGTCACGACAGAGCTTTGAATCTGAACTGGCTGCAGGGAAATTCATCGAGTCGGGCGAGTTTGAACAGAACCTGTACGGCACACATACGGATTCACTCAGACAGGTTGTCAACTCAGGAAAGATCTGCCTGCTGTGTCTGCAGCCCAGGGTAAGACTGACTGACCAAGGTTTACTTGTTTTACCAAGTACAAGAAGGTTTGGTTTGCCGAATGACCTGCGATGTGAATAAAATAAAAAAAGCAAACTAGAAAGGTCAGTCAAGTAATAAGTACTAATTGACGATATGCAATAACACTGTGCGATTTACAAATTACATAACCAGCAAAATATGAAACCAGAGAGGAAATATAGCCTAATGTATATAAAAAATACATTTAAAAAATAAAATAAAAAGCTGTGAAAATGTGAACTACACATCATCAAATAACTTTTATTTAATCAATTTAATTTATATGCACTATTATAAAAATGAATACTTATAAAGAGCAAACTTTATTTATCTGAATATTTTATTCATTTGTTTTTTTTTTTTTATAATAGTTTATTGTGAACATTATGACACAGCCACCAAGTCAAGGCAAACAAAAGGGCAAAAGCAAGAGTCAAGACAGCATAATTACACAAAACAAAACTGCTGTAAAATAATAAATACTTTACATGGAAAAATATAAAGATTTGGTGTTGGTTCTTTTTCTCAAAATAATAGGGTCTGCTTTTTTCCACGTCGCATAACTGATGATCTCAGCCTTTCCTAGGCACGTCACTCACGATTGTGGTCCAATCAGATCGCTACGCAGTTGGTGGGGGGCGGGGCGTGTGCAGAATCCTTACTGAGTCTGCGCGCGTGTTCTGCAGCAACTGAACCCGGTCCGAGGAGGCACTGAGGCAGTGTCTAGATTCCTCCGCCTTTTTTTCCTGCTCGAAATGGCATCGCCGGAGGATGTCGGAGCGAAAAGGCAAATGTTTTATGAAATCGAGTGTGTAATAGAAGATTGCGATACTGAAGTTGGATACAAGCCTCTGTCAGACAGCGATGAGCTCGACGATTCGGCGGAGGAGGAGGAACCGCGCGAAGAAGAGTAAGTAATACGTCACGTGTAGTGTTTTTTTTTTTATTGTTTTTTTTTTTTTTACCTGTTCTAGGGTAGTAGACGATGTGTTTTATTGCTTACTAAAGATAAAGAATGCATTTTTAAAGATAGATAGAAAAATGCCGTGCTTGAATGACACCGAAGTATAAAATCATAGTGTAAAGAATAGTGTTAAAGACCCCATGAAATGAACTAATACACACTAGAGGCGTAACGGTACACAAACATGACGGTTCGATAACGTTACAGTAGGGGACAAAACTAAACAAAACTTGCTAACTTTTTTCTTAATTTTTTATTAAACAGTTGTTTATTGAACAAATTGTCTCTCTCTTTAAATTATTAAATGATAATTAAAAAAAATATATCTCTGCTAATGCTGTAAACTATTTACTGGGAGCACTTTCTTGCACATTACTGCAATATTCAAGGGTACAATTAACAGAGCCCAAACTATTAAAATTATATTTTTAGATATAACAATCAAAACTCAAATAAAAAAAAAACATAAATTGCACACAAGCCAGGTTTTGTATTAACTAGCCTAAATTTAATTAGAAAATTATTTTTCTACTCCAATTTGTTTTTGAAATAAAATAATTTACACAGTTACTGTTATCATAACTTGTTTTCATGACAAATTTATTGAAACATATATTAAATAATTAAGACCTTACTAACAGGTAAAGTAAATATAACGTATATATAAGCTACTATAGTGCATTTATTTAGTGAAATGTTCCCCCCAGGAGTTTCATTTCTCTAGTGAACTAACATGCTGTGGACACTACATGACTTGCCTGAGGTATATGAAATTAACCTTATACATTCATTTATTGCTACATTATAACTGTCCTTTTCATCTGGGAAAATGGCCAAAATCCAAATAAAGTCATCTTGCATTCAGGGGCATATCCATATTTTTTGTTTAGTAAAATTCTCTCTTCAATAAGAATGCCCAGTCCTCTAAATATTGAAAATAGTTGTTCATGGCTGACATAAAATAAAAGCTACATGAGGGATTTGCCCATCGATGTGCCCCACCCCAAATTCTTGTTCCAATAGGAAATATGTCGATATATATAAACTGCATCTATAAGAATATTTCTGAAAATCACAGAGATGACAAATTATGCATATCACTGGAAAAAAGCGCAATGATCATGTGTGCCCAAAATGGTCGATAATACATGGAGCAAGCAGTCAGTTTCTCCATTAATTATACTCTTTAAGATGGATCTGACACTGGTAAAACATTGTTGCTATGCAACAAAAATAGCAATCTGCTGTGGGAGCTGTGCATGCATAAACTCTGCAAAAAATACACGTCTGGTTTTGAATGGCAGTCAATGGGAAAAGATGCTCTTTGCATCCAGACAGAGATACAGCATTGCAAACCAGCCAATCTTTGACCCTTTTTGTAAGCTAATCATACGAACATCCTGATCTTACAACATTCTTCTTATAAGAGGTTTTTTTTTTTGTACTAGACTCAAAATATTGCCATGGCAAACAACATTTAGGCAAAAATAAAATAGTAATTTTTCTGATAAAAATTGTGATTGTGATTTAACAGGTCACAAAGCTAACAATTAGCTATTTTAATATGCATAGATATGCAAGTAACTCACAAATATAGTTTAGTTCTCGAATTTAATTTAGTTTTTTATCTATATTTTTTAGGGGTGTCACGATTCTCTCTGTCTTGTATGCGCTTCATGAGGCACACACGCATGAGGTCTCTCGCTCTCTCCCTCTGCCGTGCGCGCAAAGCGGTTTGGAGCACAGTTTTTTCTGTCTCACATGCGCGCTCTTGCTCGCTCTCTCTAGATTCTGGGAGATTTTGGCCCTGTCCCAAATGGTGCACTTCATGCGGACTTTCGCTCTCGTGGGCTTAAATTGCGCATACTCACCGTGTCTACGAGTCCGTAGGCCGTCCCATTTAGCATGTTAACGCTCTAAAGTGTGCTCAGCAGCGCCCCCTTTGTACCCTTGAAGCGGTCTTCCACGAAACCCGCATAGATGCAAGCTCCACGCACTTTAACTACCCAGGAATCCTTGCGAAAGGCCAATCAGACGACGGATGGGAGGAGATTTCGCTCATGGACAATTGTTAACATGGCTGAGAAGAAAATATTTAAGTGTAATTATCATTACGGTTTTTATGACAAGTTTATACAAACATTATGATCATCGACCAGTGGTTGATGTCTCAAACATAGGCTAATAATAGCGAGCTGAATAATACGATCGCATTATGATTCATTAAATAAATAGAACAGAATGTCAGGGCTTTACTGAGTCATATGTAAACACAACAACAATAGGCAGCATATTTCCCCGAACCTGTAGCTCCTGTCCATAACAACAATCAGACCGTCTTCCTGTTTCTGGCGTGACGATCGAGTCTGTCCCAAAAATACCTCTCAGTGCGCACTCGCGCTAAGGGCCCTATACTGCCCTACAAAGCAAAAAGGCAGTAACTGCATTTTTTGTCAAAAATGAGTTATCATTTTCATGACATTCAAGGCATCCTTTGTTATGTGACAAAACATCTTATCTCAAATGTGTGTCGTTTTGGAGAAAAATGGTTGTCGTTTGTACAGTAACTGCAAAAAGCCCTTAGTGAAACAAAGCAAGAGTACAGTAACATCCATTACTGTGTTCTTGTTATGTTTTATCTAACAAAAAATAACCGTGTTTCTGCGCAGTGTAGTTACTGTTGCCATGGTGAACACACAGCTGATGTTCGGGCATCCTCACGGGACGATTTTAACATTTGCGATTTCACCCTTCTAACTTCCCCAAATTGTCCCCCTACCAAACTACCGCCCTCCCCTGAAAGAATGAAAAAAAATATTCCAGAAAGAAAAAAAAAGGTGCAAGAGCTCCATGTAGTTTAGCGGTTACTATGATTTTCGCAATATAGCAGTTCAGTACACTTGAAATTAAATCGTGATAGACTACTGTGTGAATATTAAACCGCAATAATAGTACAATTTAAATACAAATCCTACATGTTCTGTGAATAAATGGGGCAGTCGACGCGCAGTTTCATTTAACACACACACACACGCGCGCGCGCTGAAGCATGTGTGACGCTCGAGCTGTTTTTTGCATGAGGACACGACTGCATGAACTTACTCTCCAGACTCTAGATCCGCTTTTAAAGTCACTTTGTGAGCATTTAACCGCTTCATTTGAGAAAAACTATCGTCATGTCATAAACACAGAAACAAAGGTCTTCACGGCAACCCGTCAAAATAAAAGTTCGGTTTAACTTGACAGAAATATAGGCCTATTACTGTTGTACAGTAGAATTTAGAAACGTCTCAATGTAATAATAATACTAACACTAATACAAATAAATTAAGATTAAAACTAAATTTTTATTCAATGTTTTAATTTTAACAGTAAAGCTCATTGTGCAGCATGTTGTTTGACAAAAAATGTTTAATTTCATATGATTAAAAGAAATGTAGGCTAATTAATAATATATTACAATTTTAATATATTTTATTTGAAATATTCATAGAATATTTTTTAAATATTGTATTAGTTTAATAATAGTTTATAATAAAAGTTTCATGATTTCAATTAATTAGACATGATTTTTGATTACAAAAAATTTACACCACGTATCCGTAACACACCCGCTCCGCAACACTAGTTTCACAACACAAAAATGTGGAAAAAAATGTCCAAATGGTTCCAATTATTTCAAATACAGTGTATCTAACACACCCAGAGCCCAAGTTGTGGCAAAATAGTCTTTGGAGAATCTGTAGTTACTGCCTTTTTCCTTGGTTTGGTGCCACGTTTTTGGTAAGTAATACAAAGCAAGAATACAGTAACTGCAAAATAGGGGTAAAATATCAAATTAAATATGAGGATTGATATGTACAAAGAATAAGCTAATATAATGACCTGTATAAGGTCAGATCCCTGAAGAAGGCGAGAGCCATCCTGGCTGACCCCAGTCATCCCTTGTGGGATGAATTTATGCTGCTGCCATCCGGGCGCAGATATAGTCTGCCGCGATGCAGAACAAACAGATTAAAAAGGTCATTAATTCCAACTGTTATTACCATTGTTAACAATACTCGGTGAGTTCAAATTCAAATATTAATTATGTTCTTCTGTGGTTGTGTTTATTGTTGTTGTTGTCGTTGATTAATATATTTGTTACTGCTGGCTGTAATCTAAATTGCCCCTCTGGGATAATAAAGTTACCTTGACCTTGACCTAAAGTCACAAAACAGCCACATGTCCAATAATCTACCTTCAACTACTTAGGCTGGATGACAGGATAACTTTAAAGGCATTTTTCTCTGTTCTGCACTCTGCGTAGTTACTGCCTTTTTGCTTTGTAGGGCAGTATAGGTCTTTACTACATGACGTCACCGATGTGTGGACTCTGAGGAAGTGTGCCATTTGGGACAGGGCCTTTAACTAATTTGCGGGCATCAGGGAGCCGCTATCAATATGCGGGAGACTCCCTGGACTTCCCCGAGACTTGGGATGTCTGCAAAGTAAACTGTGGCTTTTTTGAAGCGCGAACGTTGTCAACATAACTCACTGGAAATCCAAAAAACTTCCACACCTGCGACTTCAGTGAAAGAGGAGGGGGTTCAAGTTCTGTCGATGGGTCTCCTGCATCTGCAGTTGCCATGCTATCTATTGAATGGCTGTAGATGTTAGAGGAGGTTGACCATAGACTCGCAGCACTTCAACACGTGTTTTTTCCCGCTTGGCACGCCGACCGGACGTGACATGGGGGCGTGGCAGCATCGACGATTCCATTTTTTAATTCGAAGTTCGAGGTTGTGGACTAATTTCGGTCGATTTTGATTTAAAATCGAAATCGTGACACCCTTAATATTTTTTTAATTGAAAGTTTGAGGTCGGTAAGTTTTTTAAACGTTTTTGAAAGAAGTCGCTTCTGCTCACCTGGCTGTATTTATTAGCTAAAAAAAAACTGTAATAATTGTGAAATAGTATTCTATTTTTTACGTTCTATTGTAATGCATTTTAAAACGTCATTCATATTTATGCTGGCATAGCTGAACTTTCAGCATCAATACTCTTCATTCTTTGATCAAAGTTCAAAAGAGCTTTAAAAATAGAATAGAACAAAATAATATAAATGTAATTTTTATTATGATTTATTTGAAATAATTCTTTTGTAAAATTCTTAATGTCTTTAATGGCACTTTTAATCAATTTAATGCATCCTCGCTGAATAAAAGTGTTAAAAGGGTTTTGCTTGTTTGTAGGGCAGCATAATTTGGAGACAATTTTTGTCATTTATCTCTCAATATGATTATAAAGTAATAATAATAATAATTATTATTATTAGTAGTAGTACTACTATTAAATAAAAACAAAAATAAATGTTACTGTTGTAATGTTTCAGTGTAAAATATAAAATTGAGTAGAACTGTAAAATTACAGTACTAATATTTATGGCAGTCTAAATTCATTTTCAAACGTTAAACCAAACTTTTATTTTGGTGGAAATTGAAGGAAGCCCTTTTGTGTTTGACAAAAACCTGTTTATAAGTGTTGCTTCATTACAAGTTCGGCGCATCTTGCCTGTTCAAATTAGCCAGGTTAAAGCCAGACCATTCTCAGTTGTAACTGAGTTATGGTCTGGCAAAGCGTCATAGACAAATCGTTTCCAGAGGGGCGTCACCAACGGACGTCGCGGATAGACCTAAAACCAATCAGAGCGATGAAGGAGATGACGTATGCAGAGCGGCGGAGAAACATCTCCGAGTGTTGTTCTTTGCTCGGTTTTTAACAAAAAGGAAACGTTCAAATCGCTTAAAACAGACGCGATAGCTGATTCGAACAAGTGATGTTCGACGGCGGCATCCATCTTTGTAATGTAGGCTACAAAATCTGCTTCAAAATCCCAGCGCTGTCGTCATCGTGTAAAGCCCGCCCCAACGCTTCTGATTGGTGCCTCGATTTCGACGGATTGGAAATGGGCTTGAATGCGCTCTTTGCCAGACTAACTTTCAGAGCAAATCTAAATTTGCCGGAAGTTGTCTGGGTTTTCCCAGGCTATGTTCAAATGCAAGTTGTAAGCTACCGTGCAGAGATTAGGGGTGTGCGATATTGTCAAAAATGATATCTCGATATTTTCTGGGATTTTGTCGATAACAATGATTAGACATATATACAGGTGAAACTTGAAAAATTAGAATATCATGCAAAAGTTCATTTATTTCAGTAATTCAACTTAAAAGGTGAAACTAATATATTATATAGACTCATTACATGCAAAGTGAGATATTTCAAGCCTTTGTTATAATCTTGATGATTATGGCTTACAGATATGAAAACCTTTTCACAATATTCTAATTTTGAATTTGGGGTTTTCATAAGATAAGCCATAATCATCAAGATTATAACAAAGGCTTGAAATATCTGACTTTGCATGTAATGAGTCTATATAATATATTAGTTTCACCTTTTAAGTTGAATTACTGAAATAAATGAACTTTTGCACGATATTCAAATTTTTCGAGTGTCACCTGTATTTTGTTGAGTGTGTTATTGTGCTGGTATTGGCAGGTTTAGGGCAGCCGTGGACAGCTGACTCCTAAAGTTTTTGATATTCTTCATATTCTGTGCGCTGGGTAGTTTGCAGCAGTGACAGAAGTAAAAATTTAAAATAAGTTTAAATTGATTTTTACCTTTTATCTGCATTTTTACCTTTATAAGGACAGTGTAGATGCAAATCATTAAGCATTGCTTTGACTTCTACCGTCGGGCGGCGAGTATCAACAAGCAGTCCAGTAATTCCTCGTTGAAATCGTTTATTTTCGGATATTTTAGTTTTATTTTAGTTATCGTTTTGAACGGCATAAACACAGCCGTCAGCACGTTTACATTGCTGTTGAAAACTGGTTCGCTCCCCCTGCCGCCATTTCCTGCTACTAGTTAAATGTGTATATATAAATATAATAATTTAATAGAAATAAGCCCATACATAAAATACAAAAGTAAAAAATACAAATAAATCAACATTTATCATAATTATTTTATAAATAAAACAAAACCGAAACATTGAAGTGGTCGTAACGGGCCGTTTTTTTTGTTTCAAATTTTAAAATGTTTTGATTTTGTAAAAATAAAACATTGACAATATATAGGCTACAATTATTTTTAAATTGAAAAGATGCTTTAAATGTGAAACTAAAACCACCAGTAGGTGCCGGCAGGTGACTGTTAATGAGCGAGTAATTGAGTCATTAATTCAACCGATTCGTTCAAACTGCTGATCGTTTCAGAAACGAAGCATTTGACTTTCTTATTGTGTGAGTCATTGAATAATTCATTCAGCCGATTCGTTCAAATGGACTGATTCATTCGAGGGTTAGTTCACCCAAAAATTAAAATTATGTCATTAATGACTCTCCCTCGTGTCGTCCCAAGCCCGTCAGACCTCCGTTCATCTCCAGAACAGTTTAAGATATTTTAGATTTAGTCCGAGAGCTTTCTGTCCCTCCATTGTAAATGTGTGTACGGTATACTGTCCTTGTCCAGAAAGGAGATAAAGACATCATCAAAGTAGTCCATGTGACATCAGTGGGTTAGGCAGAATGTTTTGAAGCATCGAAAATACATTTTCCAAAAATAACAAAAACTAGGACTTTATTCAGCATTGTATTGTCTTCCGGTTCTGTTGTGGATCCGCGTTCACGAGTCCGCAGTGACGCCGCTGACGTAAGACGCTGCTGACGTGTGTCTGGTGCGTCCGTGTGTTCGGGTTCAAATAAATATGGCTGGGCAATAAAATGCAAGTCTTCCTCTGTGTGGAAATCCTTAGACATGTTTGCGAAGATTGTTTTGTTTCCAGCGTGCGTCTCCCTCAGACTGTGAACGAAGCTCGGGCGCACCAGACACACGTCAGCAGCGTCTTACGTCAACGGCGTCACTGAACGTGAATCCACAACAGAACCGGAACACAATACAATGCTGAATAAAGTCCTAGTTGTCTTTATTTCCTTTCTGGACAAGGACAGTATACCGTACACACATTTCCAATGGAGGGACAGAAAGCTCTCGGACTAAATCTAAAATATCTTAAACTGTGTTCTGAAGATGAACGGAGGTCTTACGGGCTTGGGACGACATGAGGGAGAGGCATTAATGACATGATTCTCATTTTTGGGTGAACTAACCCTTTCAGTAACGAAACGTCGCTGTGTTGAGAATAGCAAAAAAAAGTCTTGCTAGCGTTGTAGTTTTTTGCTTCTCCGTTTCGTTTTCAACCGTGAGGCGATTTGTTCCCTTGGTTTTTATGTTTTCTGTTGCCTAAAGTACAATGAACCTCTTTAATGTGATATAACAATTTGAATTAATTTGTAACCACTAAGTGCATGCATATTAATTGTATTCATTATATGTTACAGTATTGATTCCTCTGAAGAATGGGAGCCTCTCATACGTTCAAAACTAAAGAGGAACGCATCCTCCTCGCCTTCGTCGTCCTTACCACGACGAAGAGGACGACCACCTAAAAATGCTTTGAGTCCTTCCGCGACGGCACCAGTGATGGACAGCGCACCTAAACACACCCCAGCTTTCTCTTTACCTCGACGGAGAGGCAGACCTCCTAAAGACAAATCTAAAATCAAACTCTTTCCTAAACCCTCCTCGTTTGCCACAATAGTCCCTAAACCCCCACCTTTTGCCACACTGATCCCTAATTCTGCATCCGGCATTAAATTCAGCCCTAATTCTACATCCACGTTTACACTAGGCTCTAATTTCACTCCTATAACCCTTTCCAGTCCCACATCCTCCATTAAACTGAACCCTAATTCGACACCCATACTCATCCCGAATGCCACATCCACTTTTAAACTCAGCCCGAACTCCTCATCCGCTTCGAACCCGGCACCGATAGCCACACTCGTCTGTACACCCACATCACCGGGGATGCTGTTAGACGGGGACGCCAACGAGATCAAGGCGGTGAAGGAAGAGGAACTATGGGAAGAGAAGTGAGTAAACATAAATACAGATTTTTTTCTTTTGATTTACAGGTGTAATGGGACCCAGACACATTTCAGTTTTTTTTTTATTTTTGTCATCGAGTAATTTTTTTGAAAGAAATAATACATTAAGTCAGCAATAGGGTTGGGTTATCGTTTGAATTTTACGGAAGCGTATTGCATTCACTTGAGGAAAAAAAATCTACTCTGTTTTTCTGAATTAACAAATTAATCATCTCAGAATTACGAGATTATTTTTCATGAAAAAAAGTTTTTGCTCTGTTTATCTGAATTAATGACTTGATTATCTCAAAATTATGAGTAACTCATTAATTCATAAAAACAGTGTGAAAAAAATGTTTTTCAAGAAAAATGTATCTCATAATTCTGACAGAGTAGATTTTTTTTCCTCAAGTGAATGCAATACGCTTCCGTAGAATTTTAACGATTCCGATTTCAATTCTGCTTATCGATTCCTAATTTCGATTCTAATAAGGTAAAAAGTAGGGCTGTAATCTCCCAGTCGATTTATTGGTCGATACGTTCTGGCTCGACCTAAAATCTGATTGGTCGATCTGTTGCCGTGTTAATTTCATCAGGTGGAAAGCACTAATTGCTAATGGGGGTGTTTTCAGCGCACCCCTGTTTCACAGGTAACAGTCTGTCTTCAGAACACCCCCCCCTGTTTTCACTTTTTTTGGATTAGCCCAACCCAACGCCTAAACCTAATGCGTGATTGCGCTGTTTGTATTTGTTTTGAGCCTATGCTTTATTTTTCAGTTATGCACTTTATTTCGTTTCGGCTCTCGTCTTGATCTGGTTTGTTTAATAAATATAATTTTTTATTATATTGGACATGCCTTTTGTGTTTAAGAGTAAAACCTTTAAGTTAATAGTCTATTCATGTCTGAAATTATAGTGTCTGTCAGTTATTATAACATATGACAAAAACAATTGTCTAAATTATGTTGCATATTCCTCAACAGTTCTTGTGCTGATATCACTAGTTGACACAGTACTATTTTCAGAAATCATAGGCTATAATATTGCGGAGGTGCACGTGATGCAACGCTGTCAGAGCCGACAGACTCATTTCAGTGCAAAATAATGAGGTCAAAACCGATTTAATATACTGCAAATAGCCTACTAGTTTTTATGTTTATTTATAATTCATTTAGGCGGACAAGGCTACCAAGTACTGCGCAGGTTTTTTTTATGTTTTTTTTTATTTTTTTTATAGTTGAAATTTCAGGACTTCAGTCGACCAAGATTTTCTTTGGTTGATTACAGCCCTAGTAAAAAGAAAACTGAAATATCATTCACTTTTAGTCTTATTGCAAAACTTTTATTTGTAGCTGAATATCATGAACAAAAATGAACAGGCTAAAGAACACTTACACAAGGAGCGTTTGCCTGTGGTCTGAAAATAAATACCATAGAAAAACAACTAGCCTAACTAATTTCACGCATTATTAAAGACAAGTAAACACTCAGTAATTAAAAAAGAACAAATAAAAAATGAGCAATCGCAGCAAATAAATACAACTGAGCAAAGATATGATTGAAATAAAGTGTTTTAAAGGGGTCATATAATGCCATTTTTTAACAAGCTAATATGATTCTTTAGGGTCTAAATTAAAAGTTTGTAATATACTTTAATTAAAAATTCTCATTAGTATTGTAAGAAAACACTTATTTTACCTGGTCAAAAACAGCTCTGTTTTCAGCACGCCGTTTCAGTGCATATGACTTTAAATGATAATGAGCTTTGCTCACCCCGCCTCTCTGTTCTGTGCGTACACCGTTTGAACACAATAACCATAATGCGTTGTTCAGTATAAACGTGGGATTATGAATTATATTGAGAACGTCATACATAGAAAACATGCCGTAATGTACCCTGAGTGTAAACCTTAGACGCATTCATTGTGAAGCGTGCAGCTAGCGATTTGCAAAGATTAATATAAATATTAATATAAAGTTTAATAAAACGTTACTCACTTCAGTTCTTCTGGAGGTTCAGCAGGAACACGAATATCTGGTACCGATCCTTTTTTCATGAGCAGCTTCTTAGCAAAACCAGCTTTATACTGATCCTCGTTTATAAAGCAGTCTGGTGTGTGAAATGATTCGCTCAAACATGAGAGCATTGACGTTGCTCGTGGGGAATATTCCCTTCAAAAACAAACTCAGCCACTGCGTCTTCAGCGGTTCGGATTTAGGAACATTAAAATGACTGTGTTCGTTATTACACCCAAGAACAGAACACCACAGTCGCTTAGACGCCATTCTGCTCATAGACAGTGCTCCAGCGTATCGACAATGACCGCGCCGGTCCGCACGGACTATGATTGACAGCTCGCTCACGAGCGAGGGCGGGTCTGTGTTGAAACGCTGCTGTCAATCAACAATCGTGGGAGGGGCTTCCGACCGTGTGACGTCACACGGTCGAATGGCTTGATTTGAGGCAGGGGAAAACATATAAGGAGATAAAAAAAAAACACTGGATGGATTTTTATCATTTTATGATGGTCGTGTACAGGCACTGCCAACACACATTTCAGTACGATCAACTTGTAGAAGTGCATGTACCATTATATGACCCCTTTAGGATTTTCAGATATTCAGGTTCAGAAACTGTAATCAAATGTAAAATGACACTGGAGTTTATAAATAAAATATACATTACAAATATAGTTACAAAAGTTATTAAGTCAAAACGAGTGAATTTTCTCAGTCTTTTGTTGTTTGATTAGTGTAATTATAGAGACGGCAGCAGGAATATTAGTGCTGTCACTTTAAGAGCTGTACGGATCCAATACACTGATACACACGCCTGCAGCACAGAAAACAGCGCACGAGTCGACTCACGCTTGAATGGTTTAAAGTCATATTGAAATGCTCACAAAGGAATCGATAAGAGGAATCGAAATTTTTATTTTATAGCAAGTATCCGATTCCAGATTTGAAATCGATTTTCAATTCCCAACCCTATTAGGGCTGTCACTTTACGTTCGAAAATCGATTACACAATCGATCGGACCAACCAACACAAGTTTCGATTTTAACGGCCCTTTTTTTTTTTCAAAAATGTGTGTTAGGTGGACAGATCAATACAGCACACAGAACATGCAGGATGTTGGAAAATAACAATGTCTTTTCTGTTCACCAAACGCTTTTTAATATTCGCTATTACTTCAATTCAAGTGAACAAGTGTGCCGTTATTTGATGCGTAGTGACGACTGTGTGTGTGTGTGTTCAAGGAAGCCAGAAATGCGCAGATTCTGCGATACGCTGTATTTAATATATCATGAGGATCACGAGTTGCGTATTTGCGCTAAATCCGCACAGATTTGTCTTACACGAACTTCCCCAGCAAAGTGAGTAAACACAGAAACACGCCAGATCGGCTCGTGATTTGACAGCGTTTCCCGCCAAAGTTAATTTTTACACGCATTTGGCGAGTTGGAGGGTGTTAATCTCAATCCCTGAATGTTGCACTCCTGTTTGTCATTGTGCACGAAACTTCACGCCAATAAATCATCAGAAATATTGCTGACTTGTGCGTCTCAAGCGCCCTCTTTACGCTCGTCCTAATGCCTGTTAGGTGTCCGTGGATTTGCCTATGTTGAAAATGGAAACGTCTTTAGACTTTTATTTTACAATCGATTCAATGAACACTTATGTCTCAAAAATCAAACAGGATTTTTTCACAAAAGTGACAGCCCTAAACCCTATTCAGCAAGGATGCATTAACTTGACAATAAAGACAATTATAATGTTGCAGAAGATTTATGTGTCAAATAAATCCTGTTATTTTGAACATCAAGGAATCCTGAAAATAAATGGATCACAGTTTCCCATTGCAGGAATTAATGACATTTTAAAATATTTTAAACCAAGTAGAAAAAAGTAACATTTGAATAAAATTTCACAAGATTTTTGACCAAATAAATACAGGGAAGCATAAGAGACTTCTTTTAAAAACATTAAAAAATTGATTGTGATGCGAGCATGCATATGACGTGTGTGTGGTTTGTGTTGCAGTGTGGATGCTCCTGAAGAATGGCCAGTTCCACAGGAAGAAAGCCTTGAGTTTTCAGAATCACCGAATGCAAAGAGGCAGCGACTCTCATCCACATTCCCTTCCGCCGCCATGACACAACAGAGAGGCAGACCCTTAATACACACCTCACAAACTACCCCTAGTCCTCTGACTGAACTTGCAGCCATAGCCACTTCTGATCATGCAACCACTTCTCAAATGATCACTACACTCAGCTTTCAACCCATTCCCACAACCACTGATGAACCATTGACCTCTATACCCATCCCAAAACATGAACCCACCCCTAATCCTGCACCCATCCGGCCTCGGGTCGACAGCGACATCAACAGTGACCATGATGTTGTCTTTCACGACAGCGATGGGATCAGTGATTCAGGAAGGGAAGAGGAACTGTGGGAGGAAGAGTGAGTAAGGAAGTCTTGCATTTTTTGTAGTTTTATGCAATTATGATTTACTCACACCCTCATGACTTTCAAAACCTGAAGGGCATTCTTCTGGAGGTTCAGCAGAATGTCTGAGGGGTCATTAACACTGAACAAAAGGTTTCAAGATATGTTTTTTTGTCCTTGCATAATTGCATTATATGTTTTGCACCCCCACAATAAAAACTAGAGCTTTGATCATAAAACTTAACATTTAAATATCATCTTACTAAGACTCTGAATGAATTAAGTGTTTTTTCCCCTTCCAGTATGAGCTTCATATTCTCTCCTTTGAGCCATAAAAGCTTGATGCATCAACAAACATTCAAATATATTTAAACTTTTTTTTTTCTTTTTTTTTTTAATAAACTTCCATTAAAAAAAATTTGGACTATTATTTCACAGGGCTCAACATTAAGTGCTTGTCAAGTGTTGGTGTTTTTTTTTTTGGATTAAATATAATTTATAATGAACCAATATTCCCATTAGTGTTCTTTCAGCTTTTACATACTTAAATCTGCAGAATTTTTATATTCACCCCATGGTGTGCGTGTGCTTCATCTTTCATTTTAAAGGCTTAATCAATAAATTAAATGATAAGGTAATAATAAGACACTATTGGGCTGTTACCAATCAAATTAAATAATTTAAACTGCAAAATTACAACTGCAATAAATGATGTTATGAGCTTAATGTTTTAAATTTTTGTAAGAAATGTTGTAAAAAATGCAATGATACTTTTAAACATGATGCTAAACCAGTACGCGGCGGCAAGTCATTTAATAAGCGAGTCATTCATTCAACCGATTCATTCAAAATGTTGAATCATTCAGTAACAAATCGCCGCTGTTGCTTTGAGAATGTGAAATAGTTCTGCTGTGGTCTTTGTTAAAAACTTTCCGTTTGCGAAACAAAACCTGTCAATATTGTGTCTAAAATGTAAGTGACTTAATATTTACTTGTTTATTGAACTATAAAATCAATGTAACTGTTGCAGTCATGATAATATTCAACAAATATAGAACAATAATAGAAGAACAACTGTTAAAATACATAAACAATCATCTTATGTACATTATGTATCTAACAAGTGCCTGCAGAGGGTGCCAACGGCTTGATGTTGTTACACTTTACAGCAGATAAAATCCTTGTTTAATATTTGCCAAACAACATTTAATCCAAATGTTTACTTAATCTTTAATACTTCGACACATCTGTACGATAGAAATGCTACAGCCAGTGTGATTTCGTGCACAAGAAAATGTGGACATCAAAACACTCAGAGTGTGGGACTTTTATTTTGAAATTTCAACGAACAGTTCGCATATTTAGAAACATGATGTATTCTCCTGTGTTGACTTATGCTTATAAATTATTTACCTTTCACATCTGATGAAATAGCGCACATTGCGTTCCCAGATCAACGTTACAAACAACCTATACTCGCAGCATTTGCATAGATAGAGTTTGAGATGCTCCACGCATGTAAATGATAGCAGTTTGTGTGGAGCAGCATTTACTGTGAACAGAGCCGCTCTGAGACGCAGGCAAATAATTAAAGAGCATATTAAACCGGCAGACCATATATTTATTTAATTGAATCGCAGTCTGTGAATTCACAATAGCACTATGCTCTAGTATGGTTTTTAAATGGTTTTAATCTATCCAGCCTTAGAATATGGTCTAATAATGCGGTTCATGGATTCTCATCCGTGGAATGAGCCACTTCCAGTATTTTGCCAGTTACTCAACACAGGGAAATCGAGTACTCTAATTTAGTCGAGGAATCGTGACAGCCCTAGATTTCCCAATGAAAGTCTCTCAAAGAGACAGGCGTGAGTGTCAAAAGCGCAATCTTGCTACCAGAAATATCAATCGCCGTTTACACTGAATGTAATAAAATCAGAATCATTCTCGCGTTTCGATGCTGCCTAATATTTTTTTCTTTTCGTTTCTGAAGTTTTAATCAGGCTAATTTTCCAGTCGGGACAAGCATAATGTCATAAAGCATAATGACAAGCGTAATGTCGAGCCCTGTTTTATATGTCCAGCTTTACAGTGTTAAACATGTTTACTGTTGTTGTTGTTGTTGTAACCAGTGTGTGGGTCCATGCACATGTCATGGATTTGTTTTGTGTTACAGTGTTGATTCTGAGGAAGATTGGAACCTTCTACTGGAAAGTTCACCTGCTCAATCACAACGGAGATGCAAACCCACTACACCTACCTCACCACGAGGCAAACTCACTGTTTCCACTTCTGAATCATCTCCTGAAGCCACAGCCACCATTAAACCTGCCCCTGAAGCCACTTCCACAACCCTTAATAATTCCACTCTTGAAGCCACACCCATCCCTTGTCCAGCACCAACCTTACCGCGACGGAGAGGCCGGCCCCGTAAGCATGCTTTAAAATCCACCCTCACACCTGAACCTACCTCTGAACCCGCTTCTCTAACACCGGCTGCTGATTCGACTCCAATAGCCATCTCTGATCCCACCCTAACATCATGTTTGGAGCCTGCATTCTCCACCAACTCCGAACCCAATCCAGAACCCGCATCTACCACTGAAGTTATCCCTCAACCGACTTCTTTAGAGAGATTAAAGCCCGCTGCAACTTCTTCACCGAGTCAAGCCAGAGGCAGGTCATCATCTGCATTGGATTCACCCTGGGTGAAAGTAGAAAATTACAGTAAGCCAGATAAGTGGCTTGACATCAACGATGAGGATGAGGAACCGGTACTCCCGAATTTCTCCCCTAAGCGTCCTCCAGGTCCGCAGCTCATGACGGACTCATCGTACACACCCTTACAGTTGTTCCAATTGTTTTTCACCAGCTCTACCATCAAGACAATCGTCAGAAACACCAATAGCAATGCCGAAAAGAGGGCAAAAGCTGGAAAGAAGCTAGAAAGAAGTACCTGGGTACCTCTAACCGTAGCCGAGTTTTACTCGTATGTGGCGTTAGTAGTCTACATGGGTCTAGTGAAAGTGAAGTCTATTGCGGACTACTGGGCTCAAAAGCAAATGTACAATTTACCCTACCCACAATCCGTCATGTCCCAAGCAAGGTTTCAAGCCATCTCCTTGAATCTTCACCTTTGTGATCTTCAGGAAGATGAGGAGAACAACAAAAAGAAAGGCACCCCAGGTTATGACAGATTGTTTAAAATCAAGCCCCTGTATACAGACGTTCTTTCAGCGTGTAAGAAACACTTTCACCCCAACAGAGAGATTTCGGTGGATGAGAGAATTGTCGCTACCAAAGCAAGGATAGGACCAAAGCGACGTATGAATGACAAACCAACTAAATGGGGTTACAAACTCTTCGTTCTTGCCGATTCGTTGTGCGGGTACACCTGGAATTTCTTTGTGTATGAAGGAAAGACGTCTACGTCATTGGGTAAAGGCGTCGGGTACGATTCCGTAATGAGACTCCTCGATCACAAAGACCTCGGCAAAGGTTATAGGTTATACACAGACAATTTCTACACCACCCCGACCCTTTTCTTGGATTTGTTGCAAAACAGTATTCTCGCTTGTGGCACTTTGCGTCAAACCTCCAGTTTACCGGAGACCAACGACCTAAGCGAAAGATCTGAAAGAGGATCCATCCGCTGGTGTCGACAAGGTCCTCTTCTGTTTGTCAAATGGATGGACATGAGAGAAGTCCTCATGTGTTCAACAATTCACAAGGCTTTCACGGAGGATAAAGTCACCAGAAACACCAAGGGTGTCGATGGTGTGTGGAAAACGCGTCCAATCCCTGTTCCAGCTGCTGTGAAGGACTACAGCAAATATATGGGAGGTGTTGATCTCTCGGATTGGCTTATAGAGTATTATAATGTCCTCCACAAGTCCACAAATTGGTACAAGGCCTTCTTCTTCCATTTTCTCGACGTCGCAGTGGTCAACAGTTTCATCCTCCACCAACGTTTGGCGAAAGCTCAGAACAAGACCCCTCTCACCCATAAATTGTTCAGGGAAGCACTTGTGTCAGAGTTGGCAAGTGTTGGCCGAGGCAAAAATCCTTCTTCACCTGCTGCCAAAGATCCCTGGACATCTGCATCCAAAGAGTCCAACACACCGTTCGCCATAAGAAAGTCGGCACATGTGCCTTCCAGCCCTGTCGAATCGAACATGTACTCGCCATCCGACACAGAGTCGCCACCCTCGCCCGCACAGACGGAGCAATGCTATCCGGAGTATTTCGGTTCAGATGCTTCGCATGGGAGGAGATTATGTGCCATGTGCAAATTACAAGGAAATAAAGTCAAGACTCCCATTTACTGCTCCCACTGCAAGGTGGCATTGTGCTTCGTTTCGTCACGTAATTGCTTCAGGAAATGGCACATAGAGGGACACGTGGAAGATTCATAGACATGTTGCATGTTTGGTGTTTTTTTTGTCCTTTAATGGCCATTTTTTCATTTTGTAGAAACTTGTTACTTGTATAGGTATGACTGTATTAAATACAACTAAAGCGATATAGTCTCTTGTTTTTCTTGTATTTATTATACAGTGCATGCATGGGCACTGCTAAAATCCAATATTCATTTTCAAAAGAAATGTTTACTAGTATTTAAAGACAAAGAGTCTTTTTGTACATTAAAATACCTTGTATCACAGTTCAATGTGCTTGATTATAAGTTACTATAAATTTATTTTTATATTTTCCATTTTTTATTTTAATTTGAGTTAAAAGTTTGACACTTTTGTCTGTATAGTTATTTTTTTATTTTTTTTTATTTTAGTTTAACTAAATGAAAGTGAGAAATGCCTTGGCAACTAGATAAAATGTCTAGTTGATAATGATAAAACGTTTCCATTTACGTGATTTCAGTTTTGGTTGACTATAATAAAAGTTTAAATTGATCATAATTTTTGCAGTTCTGTTTGACGTTAGTGGAACAAAAATTACAAACTTTGGCTTTAATGAGAATTATTATGTTATTATGTGCGGTTTGTTTTGCCATTCAAGATTCATCATGAACAGCTCGTTTTGTACTTTTCCCATTTTAATTCCCAATTAGCTGTAGGTAAAGCACACATTATGACAGGATTCATGTATTATGACATTGCTCGTACATTTTTAATAGTCATTGGTGTTTGTTGAGTTAAGTAAAAAAATTTTGATCTC
Organism: Tiaroga cobitis; assembly: GCA_030578255.1. NCBI lineage: Eukaryota > Metazoa > Chordata > Actinopteri > Cypriniformes > Leuciscidae > Tiaroga > Tiaroga cobitis. The sequence goes on from CM060610.1 coordinate 4,560,808, forward strand.
CAAACTTCAAAAATCAATTGCAGTTTGGTCTTATTTAGTTCTCAGTTAAATAATTATGTTTTGGAGATACTTTAGGAAAACCTGCCAGGTAGGTATTTTCACAACCTTGATTTATCACTTTAATTATAATTGACTATGACTGAGTTAAAGCGACAGTTCACCTAAAAATGAAAATTAATTCATTAATCATTGATTGCTAAATTAATCATTGACACCCTCATGTCGTTCTAAACCCGTAAGACTTTAGTTCATCTTCAGAACACAAATTTCATCTTTATGATGAAATCTGAGAGCTTTCTGTCCCTCCATTGACAGCTACGCAACTACCACTCTGACGCTTCAAAAAGTTTATAAACTAATCCATATGAATTGAGCGCTTTAGTCCAAATTTTCTGCATAGACTCGATCGCGTTATATGATGAACAGATTTAACTGAGTCTTTTATTCACATATAAAAATTGATCCGCGAACACAAACAGAATGCGTAACACACGAGAATGAATCTCATTGGTTCTCACACGTCAAGCGAACATGCTTAAAGGTAGCCTGGCAAGCCAGACCTACATCAAGATGTTAGGTCTGGGAACTCACAATTGGCATACCTCAATCCGAGGGGCGGGATAACAGTTGTCTTTCAAAATCCCTCTGCACGCAATAGGATAGCGCTACAACCAACCAGGGGTGCGTTTCCCAAAGCCAACTATGGTCGCAAGTTCCGTCGTTACCAATAGAGTTCTTTGGAAATTGCGATCATAGTTGGATAACGATGCTTTCGGGAAACGCACTCCAGAGCAACGAACGGCTGTGGCTGAGTGAGTCCCATGCGTTTTCCCACCAGTGGAGCTAGTTGATATATTAAACTTTTGCCGTATCGGGTCGTCAAAACTCCGAACACATCTTCCTTTTTTAAGAATGACTTAGGTGACGTTCTCTTAACTCCAAGTCCTCCAGAGTCGCGGCCAAAGCCGATTCGAAAGACCGCTGTTCGCCAGCAGCATTGTTTGTTTTCAAGTAGCAGGGAAACCACCTATGGAAATCACGGCGCAGAACCGTCACAACTCTGCCGTCATTGTGTTAAGCCCGCCCACCAACTCTATACACCATGTGATTGGCCTGAGCAGGGTTTGGTTTTTCCACTTCGAAAGCCAACGGAGAGTTGCTAGACCACACTGGCTGCAAAATAATTTTTGCTGCCGCTAGGGTGCGTCTAGATTTCTAGGCTAGCTTAAAGGGTTAGTTCACCCAAAAATGAAAATTAAGTCATTAATTACTCACCCCCATGCTGTACCAACCCCGTAAGACCTTCGTTCGTCTTCGGAACACACATGAAGATATTTTTTATTAAATTTGAGAGGTGGATCACTCCTCCATAGGCTCCCTAAGGGAATGAAACTTGACGGCCCAGAAAGTCAATGAAGAAAATGTTTAAATATTCCATTTAACAACAGTGGCTATAAGTTTATCAAGCGACGAGAATACTTTTTGTGAGGAAAAAAAGTCGTTATTTTTGTTTTATTTCCGCACAAAAAATATTCTCGTCGCTTGATAAACTTATAGTTGAGCCACTGTTGTGACATGGAATATTTAAACATTTTCTTCATTGACTTTCTGGGCCGTCAGGATTCATTCCCTTAGGGAGCCTATGGAGGAGTGATCCAGCTGTCACATTTAATCAAAAATATCTTCATTTGTGTTCCGAAGATGAACAGAGGTCTTACGGGGTTGGTACAGCATGGGGGTGAGTAATTAATGACTTAATTTTCATTTTTGGGTGAACTAACCCTTTAAAGGATTAGTTCACCTCAAAATGAAAATTTCCTGATAATTTACTCACCCAAATGCCATCCAAGATGGTCATGTCTTTCTTTCTTCAGTGGAAAAGAAATTAATTTTTTTGAGGAAAACATTTCAGGATTTTTCTCCACACAATGCACTTCAACGGTAACCAAATTGTTGAAGTCCAAATCAATGCAGTTTCAAAGGGCTTTGAAGAGCTTCAAACGGCTTTGCACGATCCCAGCTGAGGAATAGGGGCATATCTAGCGAAACGATTGGTCATTTAAAAAAAAAAATTCAAATGTATATAGTTTTTCACCACAATTGTTTGTCTTGTGCTGGTCTGTGCGCCAGGCATTACAAAATCACGTTGGAAAGGTCACTCTGTACGTAGACGCCACCCCATTGTTTTAAACATCCAGGGTACGCACACGAAAGGACCATTTTAAACAATAAACTGACACAAAGACATAAATATGTCATTCAACACAATAACATTTGAACAATCCTCCTTCTCCACGCTTGTAAACAATGGGGAAGTACTTCCGCCTACGTCCAGCGTGACCAGCACAAGACGAACAATGAGGTATCCCTTTAATACCTGCAAAAAACTGACGGACTTTATATAGTGACGGATTAGTCATCTGCACAAAATTATCTAGAAAAGCTTTGTTGCAGATTTATTTTAGTTTGAAAAACAAATCCATCTTTAAACTTTAGTAACCGTTACAATATATTGAGCACATTTCATTATTTAGACCATCTGTATTTGTTTTGTTTTGTTCTCTTGTTTACATTTCACTTGTTTGTGTTTTATATTTCATAGTCCCTGCGAGCGCTATGTTCCTCAGATCTTAAACCCTACATCATCTTCATCAGGCCTTCTCCTCCTCTTCCTCAGGAGCGATTCTCTTCCCTGCTGGCCAGAGGAGTGAAGAAACACATGGTCTTCATGTTAAACATCTTTTTCCAGATCATTTACGCTAGCAGTCAAACGTTTGACACATCCACTCAATCTTAATCTCTTCATAAAACTAAAAGTGATGCCATCTTTCGTTTCTCAAAGAAACTTTCAGTGATCACTTCTTAAAAGAACACGAGAAACATTTTAATAATCTAAAGAACATTTTGTTGAATAGAAAGTTTCAATGATTGTTCATGGAACCATCCAATACAGAACCTTTATTTTTAATTAGTGTAGGTAATTATTAACAACTTAATAGTGACTTTTTAAAAAAAAATGGTAATTATGTAGTGACCAAAATATGTTACACAAATAGAAATGGTGCATTCTGGGATGCTTTTTAAATACAAATGAACCGGTTCACATGTATGATGGGCACTATCTGATCCAAATCCTCCTTTTAAAAATATTTTCTAAAAAGAAATGCGGAGGAACAATCAATTTTTGTCTTGAATAATAATTTCGAGCATTTAAGCAGGAGCCTTTAGTTAAAAATGCTTTTGGAATGAAATTAATGTACTGTATTTCAATAATGTTTTTTTATTTTATGTAACATTTTGTATTTTTAAGGCATTTTTTGGTATTAAATTATATTTATGGAATAGTTATGATTCAATTGATCACTTTTTGAGCATAGCCCTGAAAATGACATTTCCAACTTAAAGTGTGGTAAATCTTGAATGCTTTGGAGCACTCACTTAAAGGGTTAGTTCACCCAAAAATGAAAATTAAGTCATTAATTACTCACCCCCATGCTGTACCAACCCCGTAAGACCTTCTTTCGTCTTCGGAACACAAATGAAGATATTTATGATTAAATGTGACAGCTGGATCACTCCTCCATAGGCTCCCTAAGGGAATGAATCCTGACGGCCCAGAAAGTCAATGAAGAAAATGTTTAAATATTCCATGTCACAACAGTGGCTCAACTATAAGTTTATCAAGCGACGAGAATACTTTTTGTGCGGAAATAAAACAAAAATAACGACTTTATTCGACTATTCCTTTTCTTCCTTGTAGGCCTGAAACGAGACTTCAAGAGATTTCCACGACGCATGCGCGAGAATTGCGATCTCCTTCAACTACTTCAGTTCAGTTCTCGCGCATGCGTCGTGGAAATCTCTTGAAGTCTTTAAGTTTGGTCTCTTTTAAAGACGACACTTGGCAGATTATTGTTAGAGTGAAAAAAAGGTTAAAACATTTTTTAATTTTTTAAAAATTTTATATGAAATATATATTTCCCAAAACCCATTTTACTCTGAAACTGTGAGAAAATCAAAGCCATAAATCTAAGCAAATTGTGCTCCAAATTTGAGCTTGATATCTCAAAAAATCTAATTTGGTTTTCATTTTTGACCAAAAATAGTTTTTTTTTGGAACCATTTAACCTTTTTGAATCATGTCCATGATTTTTTTTTTTTTTTCACATAGCAAGTGCCAAAACCTTTACCAAGTTTCGTACCATTCTGATGTAATACAAAAAAAAAAAAAAAACGAGAGGGTTAAGATCATGAGAATTGTTTTTAAATTGGTAACGGTTTCATTTAGTAAACTACATTACTTAACATAAACTAAAAATGAGAAATACTTAAAGCATGTATTATTCTTAATTAATATTATTAAAATCAAAAGTTGGATCTGTTATTATTATTTAATGGACCTGGGCTTACATGAACTAACAATGAACAGTTTATTTGTTTTAACTAATGATAACAAAGATTAATACTGTAACAAATTATTTTTAACCCTATTAGTGTGTCCAAGCCTTTGACTGCTAGAGCATATGTGTGTGTGTGTGTGTGTGTGTGTGTGTAATGGAAAAAACTCTCTTTCATAGATTTTGACAAACCAATACTTATGAAGTGTTTAATTGTGTTCCCTGCCATGTGTCGTCCCGCAGCCCGAGGAAGCGAGAGAGACGGTGGAGAAAGCCCGTGAGATGGAGCACACCTACGGTCACTTGTTTGATGCCGTCATCATGAACACTGAGCAGGAGAAAAGCGTCTCTGAGCTTCTGCGAGTCATTGATAAACTGGACCTCGAGCCGCAGTGGGTCCCTTCCGCCTGGGTCAGCTAAAATAAAACGCTTTTAGTGGGAAATATGATGCATTTTCAGTGTTCAAGGCTAGAAATATCATAATGAGGATGTATATGTGTATATTCAAAATGGCCTACTATAAAACTCATACTTTTTTTTGCAGTATGCATATTATGTACCATATGCAATCTTTCTGTGTGATGCAGCATCTGCTTGTGCGATATTTTTTCAAACATTACCCAAAATTGGAATTAAAAGTCTAATGAACCTAATTGTGAGATTAGATTACTATATCATTCTCTTAGTAAACCATACTGAGGTCATCATGGGTCATGACATACATATACTATATATATATATATATACGTATACTAGAAATCATGCACAGTATGGAGTTTGTTAGATTTTCATTTCGAACATGACCGAGATGCTGCAATAGGGACCTTTCCATACGTTTTCTTGATTTCCGCAATGTTGTTTTATTACCATATTTTGTGTTTGTAGTATTTGACCTGTAACATTTCCATAACTTTAATAAAAAGCATAGAAATTCTAGAAATTATTTTTTAAACGTATATGACAGTATTTTATATATGTATGACAGTATTTCAGCATATGAAAATATTTCTTAGTCCATATTTGTGAGCAGTTTCATAGAGAGTTACAGGAAAATTCTGTCATCATTTACTCGCCCTCAAGTTGTTCCAAACCTGTATGAGTTTCTTTCTTCTGCTGAACACAAAGGAAGATATTTTGACGAACGTCAGTAACCAGACAGTTATTGGACCCCATTGACTTCCATAGTATCAATGGGGTCCATCAACTGTTTGGTTACTGCCATTCGTCAAAATAAGTGTTTGTGTTCAGCAGAAGAAAGAAACTCATGCATGTTTGAAACAACATGAGAAAGAGTAAATGATGACAGATTTTCATTTGTGGGTGAGCTATTCCTTTAAGTCTGTTTCCATGTTCTTATATCAGTAAAGTGACATGTTAATGACTTGTTGAATGTATAATTTGACAGAACCCAAGCCAAAACTAATATTAAAATGGTTTTTAATTTAAAAAGTAAAATAAAAATTGTGATGTAGTTTAATGGTATTGTTGACTACAACGCAACATTTGCCTTCGGCCGTGAATCAAGTTTGAATTTTCACTCTTGTAGTAAAAAAAAAGTTGTTTTTTGTCAACATGCACTTGCAACTCAGTTTAAGGGTACGTTCTCCAAACTCAAACGGCTCCACAGTCTCCAGATGAAAGGCGATGAACCTCATGCAAAATAATCAACAGCAAATGACCATTTACAATATTTATTGAAATTGAATTCACAGGAGCTTTAAGTACACACTTGCACGGAAGAGACTGAGCGTGAAGAAGAATCTGGGCTGATGTTAGTCAGGGATTGTGTCAACATCACAGAGTATTCACACTAGCTAATAAAGTAGATCGCACTGGTTTCACACACGCATGCAATAAGACTGGAACCAGAACGAGTGTCAGAAAATGTGCACAACTCCATGGAATGATCACTTGAATTCATTCATACACTTTAAACTGTATTTTACAGGTTTCTGTTCAAACATAAAAGCCATTATGCTAGATAAACAGTTTCTGGATTCAGACCTGCTCATTTTTGATATTCTATTCACCCTAAACAAAACAAAAGTGACATAGCACCAACATATACACAAAACAAGAGCTTCCTCTTTTCACGAGACATGTAAAGCTCAGCCTTACAGGCACAGAATGAAGAATAAATATGATGCGGTGGCGTTGTGGGCTCATTCGAACAGCATGTCCTCGTCGGCCTCTACGGACAGCATGTTGGAGGGCTCTGAGATCGGCCCCAGCGCAGCCAAACGCTGCGCGATCTCCTTCTCCGTCCTCTCGCGGAGCTGCTTCTTCTTCTCCTGGATCTTCTTCAGCCTGAGATTAAAGGGTTGCTGGTTATTCTCAACATCTTCTTTATGACTCAATATTTCATTTGAGCTTCTAAAGGCATTCTATATATACACACATATATATATATATAGTCAAACCAAAATCTATTCAGACACCTTCAACATTTCTCACATTATCACAGTTTATTCGCTATAGTTTAGAAAATGGTAATAAAATATGACAAGAACTCAGAGTTATGAACTCAGTTGATATTTCACTGGTTTTGTCCGTCCTTCTGTTAGACTCTCACAATGAATTATGTTGAATATCTGTCAGCTGTTAAATTTAACTACACAATTAGATAATACATATTTAGGTCAACCGATTACCAAGCAATGCTTCATTTTGTTCAGTCTGTGTGTAAAGGTCACATTAGCAATTACAGAAAAAACACTTCAGCAAAACATCATCAGGTCAAAGTGTCGGAATGATTTCTGATCCCAAATGTTTATAAATTTTACTGGTAGTCACTGTATGAAGAATTTTGGGGTATATGTCAGTTTACTTTATTTTGCTCTCCTCACTTATATAAATGAACTATAGTGTCCTGCACACACTAGTAAAAAAAAAAATCAAAATTATATCTGGTGTCTGAATCATTTTTGGTTTGACTGTATATATAAATATAAACACAATAAAGTAGCATACAACTGTTTGAAACATTCATATGTTTACATGCACTCATTTTTATCCATCCGAATTAATCTAATCCGATTTGAGATTCTGAAAGTCCTGTTTTTGTGAACCCTAAATTTAGCTATTTGATTCACATTTTCATTGACTTGTGCATTATACAGTCTATGCCCTCAGTGTCTCTTTACGCTCGGTTTCTCTATCGGTTTCTCTATCGGATAGGTGTAAAAGTCCGGCCGCTCAACCGGAGGGAGCGTTAACGTTAATCCTGTCAGATCGTCCATGCATTGAGTGCGCGTGTACGGGTCAGCCAATCTGTTCTGTCCGTTAAAATTAACTTTTGCAAATAACAATCGCGGTCCTGGACACTGAGTGACCTTGCACATTAAGATAAAATCGGATTTTCTCCAGTCATTGTAAAAAACAAGCTAACAATACTTGCTAACTAGCGTTAGGGAAGCGGCCAGAGGGATCGTTCTGCCTCCACCTAAGCTCCGCCCACAGAAAAACATCACCATGTTTACCAACTGAAAAGGGGTCTATAGCGGTCACATAACATCGCTATATTGCACTGCAGTCTCACCTGTAGAATTCCTCTCGCTCCCGTTCATCCAGCTCCGTAATGATGTACGTGAGTGTGCGCTCGATCCTGGGAATAATCACTGAGAGGAAAAACACACAAGCATCACATGATCTAGTTGTTTTATAAAGAGGACCCATTATGCTTTTTTCCCATGTTCATCTCTCTTAACCCTTTAGGCGCCAGAGGTTTTTTCCTAAAACGTTCGATTTTGACATCTTAATTTCAAAAGGCTATATCTTAAAAGTGATAAAAGATAGAGACTTTCTGTAAATTAGAGATTTACATATTAAGGATGACCCAAAGTTTATGTAGGGATTACATTTTCCTATCTAATTTGCATATTATGACATCATATGGTGGTGGCAATCCTGGATTATAGAATTTTCATGAAAAGTCACATGTTTAAATGATAAAATGCAGCACTTCTTTCCCCCCAAAATGTCCATCACCTTCTGTATGCTATATTGCACAATACTGAATGCTCAGGTATATAGTAAGTAGTAAACAAACTGTGTAAATCATTACTAATAAATGGTAGAAACAAACCGAATGCATGTAGTGGTTGGCCTTTTGCTATAGAGATTTTCCATTTACTAAATACAGTAGGCACTCTGATTCCATGTATGGGGCACATATATATTATTCATATGACACACAAACACAAGTAGACAAGACCTGTTTAGTTCAAACGCTCACTCGCACAGATCATGAGTGAGATGATACGAGCAGCGCGGCCAGATCTGCCTCGCGCGCGCGTCGAGTGTGCACAGCTCGTACTACTGTCATTGTCATTGCGACTCCTCACCCTGCCTCCACGTTGCCTCCTAACTGTCCTATGAATACTTCGACCTCGTCTAACATAGCCAGTGGCATTAGACAAAGTCTCCACCACAATACTGTCGCGTATGAGGGGCTCTGATAAAATGGCTCACTCGCACACTAGCTCCGCTTTTGATCGCACTGATTCAATGCGCTCTAACTCGAACATTTTGTATGGAAACATGACGTTTTTTTGATTCGGGGATGAAGTATGACATGTCTGCCATCCAGTGGAGGGGAGGTCGAACGAAATTTGACGCCCAATTTGACAAAATCGCCCGTTTTATTCAGTGCCGCATCTTGTCGAGTAAACTCGACCGTGGCGCCTAGAGGGTTAAGTGTGTAATGTTGCTGCTCCCTGAAACGCCTCCATTGTAGTCTTGAGTTTCTTCCGGGAACAAACACGTCACAAAATTCCTCATTTAAATAATTCATACGCAGAATAAAGGGGCGGGGCCTGGTTGAGTTAGTTAGTAGTGTGTTGAATAAGGGTGTCACCTTTTAAAATCGAAATCGACCGAAATTAATTCACAATCTCGAACTTCGAATTAAAAAATGGAATCGTCGATGCTGCCACGCCCCCATGTCACGTCCGGTCGGCGTGCCAAGCGGGAAAAAACACGTGTTGAAGTGCTGCGAGTCTATGGTCAACCTCCTCTAACATCTACAGCCATTCAATAGATAGCATGGCAACTGCAGATGCAGGAGACCCATCGACAGAACTTGAACCCCCTCCTCTTTCACTGAAGTCGCAGGTGTGGAAGTTTTTTGGATTTCCAGTGAGTTATGTTGACAACGTTCGCGCTTCAAAAAACCCACAGTTTACTTTGCAGACATCCCAAGTCTCGGGGAAGTTCCCGGGAGTCTCCCGCATATTGATAGCGGCTCCCTGATGCCCGCAAATTAGTTAAAATCTCCCGGAATCTAGAGTGAGAGAGCGAGCAAGAGCGCGCATGCGAGACAGGAAAAACTGTTCTCCAAACCGTATACCGCGCGCACGGCAGAGAGGGAGAGAGCGAGAGACCTTGCGTATGAGCCTCATGAAGCGCATGTAAGACCGAGAGCATCCTGATTGGCCGGTTTCGGCTTTAAAAAAATAAATGTAAAAGTCGAGAATCGAATCGAGCCGTGACCATAGAATCGAGGATTTGGAGAATCGTGACACCCCTAGTGTTGAAACTGCCGGTTATGGTAAGGGGCCTAAACACACTCGAAGCACTTGACCAATCACAACACACTGATCCAGCCGACCAGAAGGAGGAACTTCATAGAGACAGGAACTAAACAGGGATGTGTTTCCCGTACAACGGTGTAACTCGTGCTTAACTACCATAGTACAATGCATCGTTGAAGAAATCAACTAGATAGTCACGACTGTTTCCTGAAAACATATTGTCGCAAATTGGTCGTTCAACCACGTTGGTTAATGATGTCACGCAGTGGAGTAATAACTTCTTTTAATGAATCGAATTTAATAGAGGATGAATTAATGCTAGATGTTTTGGTTTGCAGTTATTTTGCTTTATTTCCAGATTCAATCATAGGCTCGTTCTTACACTAGAGCTCGTTCACACATGCGCACTCTTCAAAAACGACGCTTTAAATCTCTTGACAAACTAAAAGACGTAAATGACATTTGTATGTTTTCTAAATAAAAGCTTGCTTATTTTGCTCAAGATAAGGATTTATTGAGTCCACATGCAGAACCACCGCTCACTATACGCAGAGTACGCAGTTTGCATAAGGCACCAACTTCCACGGGCGGCACCATCTCGATTGCTCAAAAAATAAACATTTTATTCTATATTAATATTTACATAAATATAAATATAAACATACAGTAAATATACATATTTTGTAAATGCATTTTACGGTGAATTCCCGCATTCACGGCTCGCACGCCCCACACGTTTGTGGCTGACTGCATATATGATCATAATTGATGGACAGGGCAACAATGCCCGGGAAAAAACATCAGCAGTCTGGCGCTGAGAAAAGAAAAAAATCCCAAGGTGAAGCCCGTGCATCACTTTTAGGCATGTTTACAAACCTGTGAAACTGTTTTGGCTGTTGGCATTAATGAGGGAGATTCATTAAACGTGTTTAAGGTCGTTAAATAACTTCACCACCATCAACGCATCTGCC
>CM060610.1:4576706-4666706 GCA_030578255.1 Tiaroga cobitis
ATCATAAATCCTAGATGACGCACGACTCCAGGGCATTCAATATTTTCTTAGTTCGTGCTTTGACATTATATATAAAACCATTAACTCATAAAATATGTATTTATCAGATGCTGTCACTCAGTTCTTTTCATCCACGATTAAAAATATGAAATCTGATTTGACGTCACGAGCCTCATACTCACATTCTAGAGGGAAATACGTCGATCCGTTCTTTTCCCGACATCTTTCTTCTTTAATTTAAACACTATATCAAACTACTGAGACGCTTTGCCGATGAAATCGTTCAAATATAGCGTCCGTTTATTTAATATCACGATTAAATGATTATAATACCATCGCTATGACCCGAGCTACAGGACGCAGGATTTGATGATCAGCTGACTGGAGGTCATGTGATTCCTCCCGAACGCGGCGATTGGTCGCGTCGAGTCCGTGCGTGTCTGTAGCGGCTAGCGGGATTCACATTACAAAATTGAGGTCGACTGTAATGCAATCTGTTTGTTTTGGATTTAAAAAAAATACAATATAATATATAAACCTAAAAATATGTTGTCTCTTTATATTACTCAATATTTTATTTATAGTGAGATGATTTTATACTTTTATACTTATGATTTTATACTAACAACGAACATCATAACGACAGGAACAAACAATCAGTATTTTTAAGTGATCGGCTGCTATATAAAACCTTCTCTAAAATATTCATAATATAAGTATTTTCAGAGCCCGTCTACATTCTCTGGTATTTTCTAGACAATATTTTGTTTGCCCTGATGAACGCCTGCGTGCCAACGCGTTGGTGAAATAAACAGTATTTTTTCACCCACACTCTAATTATTTTGACCTCTCAACTTCACAAGTGTTGCTGGTGTTGTTAAAATAAACAACAACGTTTTTTCCTTCCACGATGCACCTTGTTGATTTTTCGAACTTGCCCCAGAATAACCATTCAACACTAATATAACGTAAGTGACTTTTATTTTGAAGTAAAGCCATATTGATGCAATATCCCTGTTATTCGCTTGTTGCTGCTCGCTTCATTCTTTCTCGGATCGCTGGATCAATGGCCAACTAACAGTCGCCGAAATACTAAAGTTTCTAGATATTTGAGGGTTTAAAGTGAGCAGTCTGTGACACCTGTCAGGTGGGATTGAGTTACCTCCACATCCGTGATGGTTCTGCTTATGTTGAGCTCATGTTTGGGATGATATGAGTGTTTAATTGCTGCTGTCACAGAGCATGTGCCGCACGCGCTCGTATAGACTGACAGTTAAATGGATAGATTTACGGAAAGACAAGATTAATAAATACATTAACAGATGCCTGAATAGATAGATTATTGTATTCTATTTTAACTATAAATACAACAATAAACCAATATAAATAATTAATTATGCAACTTCATTAAAAAAAAAACCCGTTCCCAATCAAATTTGACACTTTTACAATATTAATTTATTTTTTACAGTATAAACTGGGTCTTTATAGGTGAAATATATATCTGTCTTTGAAAATTTGGGAGGAGGATGATCACATTTGGGTTTCTGTGTCAACTAAAGACTGAAAACCAATAGACTATAATATGTTTTTACGTTTTTATGTATATTGTTATGTTGGGTTGGTGTCTTTGTGTGTGGTGTATATTGAAGCCAAAGACAAATTTCCACTAGTGGACAATAAAGGAACTAAACCATGTAAACAAATCAGACATCAGATCTTTTAAAAATGAATGCAGTTAGTCTAGTGCTATTTAAAGTAGCGCTAGTGTTTCGATATGATCTCAGCTCTGCTTGTTTTTCTTGTGTAGAGATGCCGGGCCTCAGCTGTAGGTTTTACCAGCACCGTTTCCCGGAGGTGGAGGATGTGGTGATGGTGAACGTGCGCTCCATCGCAGAGATGGGCGCGTATGTCAGTCTGCTGGAGTATAACAACATCGAGGGCATGATCCTGCTGAGCGAGCTGTCGCGCAGGCGCATCCGCTCCATCAACAAACTTATCCGCATCGGACGCAACGAATGCGTGGTGGTCATCAGAGTGGACAAAGAGAAGGGTAAAATAAATAGCCTATTAAGTATTTAGGTAGGAGCGAAGGGTTTTTTCGAAAACCGGCTGATTTATGTTGTTCTGTCGGAGTATAGTGTTGGTTTTAGTGAATATGATACTTGATACTTCAGCTTTAAGTATTTGGTACTGTGATAAACTAGCCTGGGTTTCCCCATACTGCCTTTGCGCAGCGCGATTTTATTCACACTGCTAGGTAGTCTGGATACCATGGACCAAATTTTCGCCTCAGCGAGGGGACCAATCACAGAACGGGCAGGGAGCAGCAAGACGATGACGACGTCTATGCGACACACCGAAGCAGTGTGTTTATATCTATGATCAAACATGACAGCAGACGCGAAGTTACCTTTCGATGCAGCCTTGGATATTGTTCTAAGTAGTTTAGAACGCAAATAAATCTCTGACCCATCGTCTTCTTCCTCGTCTAATTTGTTTCGCTCTACATACGTCATCTGGGATGATTGAAACGATTGGCTATGAGCTACGTACAGGCGCATTTGATAGACATTCGTAGCACCCAATAAACGGCCCTGGGCATTCGTAAACCACGCCTCAAATACGAGAAAATGAACATGCGGTTCCCAGACCCCGCCTCAATCTCAATGAGACGTGGTCTGACGTTAGCCAGGCTAGTGATAAAAAAAATCTGAATAGCTGTTTAGTGTTCAGAAACAGAAAGTAGCACAGCCTAGTGATGGCGCTTTCGAAACACTGCTTCTTGAAGCTTCGAAACATTTACAAATCCTTTGTTTTGAATCAATGGTTTGGAGAGCATATTAAACTGCCAAAGTCATGTGATTTCAGTAAACGAGGCATTTTTACGTCATAACTGTTCAAAATTTCAATGGTTCGCCACTGGGGGAAATAAAAGCAAACTGGAAGGATAAAAGTCTTCTTTTATCTTCAGTTAAAGCTCCAGTAGGTAACTTTTGAAAACATGTATTTGCTAAAACTGTCATTATGTCCTGACAGTAGAATATGAGACAGATAATCTGTGTAAAAATCAAGCTCCTCTGGCTCCTCCTAGTGGTCCTATTGCCATTTGCAGAAATACACGCTCCCGGTCAGAAACAATCAATGAGAGCCAGGAGGAGTGTCTTAGCAGTGTCAATCACGCTCGTGTACGCGCTGATCACACCCCTCTCTTGCACAGCGCGAGCGCCGGAGCGCGAGCCGTCGTTCAAACTCAAGATTGCCGGCGTGCTGCAGCTGTGCTTATGACGGAGAAACAACCTAAACTGCCAATTCTCCAGTGACACCTGCTCATAAAACAAAGAGGTAAAAGGAAAAAGACTGATGACGATAAACAACCGAAAAAGAAAGAATTACACAGAGCCCATTGACTCGGTGTCAAAACTCTAGCCGCATAACATGTAGATAAAATGTCACGCACTCTGCTAAGCAACAATTGAAACCTGCTAATTCACTGGCTTGTCATGTTGCTGAAATAATGTACTAGCACACCTTATCTAGCATTATATATCGCTAGAATAATTACTTACATGCTGTAACGTTAGTTACCGTTATATTAACGTTATCTTACTAGCTATTTATAACTTATAGAAAGAGTGCAACGTTATAAAGTTACATGTAGGCTATTGGAAAATACATAATGATTTGAGGACCAAGTTTGTAGTCAAAGTATGGGCAAGCCATAGTCAATGTAAAGCATATTATTGACGTTTAGTCCCTATTAGTGAATGTGCCATATAACTATTTAAACAGGGCCGTCATCGGTGGCCCTGTTTACTAGCCTGCGCGTTCACGACAGGCTCCGCTGTGGAGGACGAGCTGTGGAGGGAGGGCTGTAGCGCAGCAGAGAGCAAGGGGGGGGGACCTGGAAGTTGTGCTTGTTCAAATTTTCAGGCTAAGTCAACGTTTTCTCAAGACTCCCTACTGCAGCTTTAACTTCATCTCAGTTGTAGTTCTTGTGTTTCTGCTCGTCTCTTCTCTTTTTCTGTTCTTGTATTTTCTCTTTGCTTCGCTGATTCTGCTTGTTAACAGCAGGCGTTCATCACTAATGCTCAATCACTCCAGTTCTGGCCTCTTTACACTGGCTCCCGGTGGAGTTTAGGGTGCAATATAAGGTCCTTTTAATGGTTTATAAGGGTCTACACGGACAAGCCCCTGTCTATGTCTCCGAGCTCTTGCAGCGTCACTGCACCTCCAGACCATTAAGATCATCGCAAAGCTTACTGTTAAAGCTTCCGAAATCTCGCCTGAAAACAAAGGGAGATCGAGCTTTCTCTGTGGCTGCACCGAGGCTTTGGAATGGTCTCCCTGTTTACATCAAGTCTTGCGATTCCATCGAAGGTTTTAAGTCTATGTTGAAGACATATCTGTTTACTGTTGCTTTTAATTGCTTTTAGCTATATGTGGTTCTGAATGATTTGTATCCATCTATGTCTGTTTTAACATTATTGAAATGTGTATTCTGTAAAGCACTTTGGTCAACTCGTGTTGTGTTTAAATGTGCTGAAGAAATACATTTTTATTATTATTTTATTATTATCGCTTGATTAATCGCTTGATTATCTCAATAACTCCAACACTGATTTAGAGTTGCGTTAACACTGTAGTGTGGACAAAATAATAAACACTGAGTAGTACTTTAACACTGAGGGTTTTGCTGTGTGGCTCTTGAATGGTCTTGGTTTTGGTCTTGATTACACCTCTGTGACGGAGTGTTGTAAATTTTAACCGGGTGATGGAAAAGTATTAAAAAAATTCATAACAAGGAATTTTTTACTGTGTTTTGACCATGATAACAATACCATGCATGTTCATTATCGCGACACAACGTATTACTGTATTTCGGCACATCTTATATAGAGTAAGTGTTTAAATGCATTTGGCCCAATTGAGATTGTTTTTCTTCGACAGGATACATAGATTTGTCCAAAAGAAGAGTGTCTCCGGAAGAAGCCATCAAATGTGAAGATAAATTCACCAAATCTAAAACCGTGAGTGGTTGTTTTTTAAAGGGGTGGTTGATTATGATTTCACTTTTCTAACTGTAGTTAGTGTGTAATGTTGCTGTTTGAGCGTAAACAACATCTGCAAAGTTACGACTCTCAAAGTTCAAAGCAAAGGGAGATATTTGCTTTTAAAGAAATCGTTTTTTAAGGACTACAACAAACGGCTGGTAGGAACTACACGAGCTTCCTCCCGGGTTAGTGACATCACTAACCCTAACATTTACATAAACCCCGCCCCCGGGAACAGCAGTCCATGTTGAGAAGAGGAAGAGCTGTTGTAGTCGAGCACATTTGTGAGTCCGCTCAAACTGTAGCATCCGTCTTTTCACATGCAATAGAAAGTCACTCTGTGTGCATCTCACAACAGTTCCTATACGAGCGATTAATAGATTATCCTGACAGAATATGCTAATTGAAGATAGTTTACTCCACATCAGCAACATAAATTCATCAACTAACCATTCAGAGACGTCCTGTTGCATTCTACATGTTGTCACTTCTTCTTAGTCTCTCCATCTTTGCCTGACTCCGGTTTAAACATAAAAGGCAGAACAGTTTTTGACATTTTAGCGTGTCTCTGCGTGAGGTAATCGGAGCTGCTAACACACACACACTATTGAAACTACGCCCACTGTGTCGGGAGCTGCAGTTCATTTGCATTTAAAGGGCCAGACACAAAACGGTGCGTTTTTGCTAACCCTCAAAAAGTGACAACTTTAACATGCTATATAAAAATATCTGTGGGGTGTTTTGAGCTAAAACTTCACATACACACTCTGGGGACATCAGAGACTTATTTGACATCTTGTGAAAAGGGCATTATATACCACCCCTTTAAATGAAAATAAAATTATTATTATTATTTGTGGTTTGAGGATGTTGTTGCTGTGCTGCAGGTGTACAGTATTCTACGGCATGTCGCTGAAGTGTTGGAGTATACTAAAGACGAGCAGTTGGAGAGTTTATTCCAGCGCACCGCATGGGTGTTTGACGAGAAATACAAGAAACCTGGATATGGCGCCTATGACGTCTTCAAACAAGCCGTGTCGTAAGTGTTCGTCGAGTGATGAAGGTGCGTTCATGCCGTGTCGTAATTACCACTTGTTAAAAAGCTAGTAAAACTCGTAATTACTAGGGCTGTAATCAACCAAAGAAAATCTTGGTCGACTGAATTTCCGAAATTTCGACTAGAAATCGACTAAAAATAGAAGGGGGGGGGGGGGGGGTTAGATTAATTAGCTGCGCAGTACTTGGTAGCTTTGTCCGCCTAAATGAATTATAAATAAACACAAAAACTAGTAGATTATTTGCAGTATATTAAATCATTTTTGACTTAATTATTTTGCACTGAAATGAGTCAACGGCTCTGACAGCGTTGCATCACGTGCACCTCCGCAATATTATAGCCTATGATTTCTGAAAATAGTACTGTGTCAACTAGTGATATCAGCACAAGAACTGTTGAGGAATATGCGATATAATTTAGACAATTGTTTTTGTCATATGTTATAATAACTGACAGACACTATAATTTCAGACATGAATAGACTATTAACTTAAAGCTTTTACTCTTAAACACAAAAGGCATGTCCAATATAATAAAAAATTATATTTATTAAACAAACCAGATCAAGACGAGAGCCGAAACGAAATAAAGTGCATAACTGAAAAATAAAGCATAGGCTCAAAACAAATACAAACAGCGCAATCACGCATTAGGTTTAGGCGTTGGGTTGGGCTAATCCAAAAAAAGTGAAAACAGGGGGGGGGTGTTCTGAAGACAGACTGTTACCTGTGAAACAGGGGTGCGCTGAAAACACCCCCATTAGCAATTAGTGCTTTCCACCTGATGAAATTAACACGGCAACAGATCGACCAATCAGATTTTAGGTCGAGCCAGAACGTATCGACCAATAAATCGACTAGTCGACTGGGAGATTACTATGGAAGCTTGTTTCCGCCACTGAATGAAAAAAATTTAACTGCGCCACTGAAAAAAAACAGGGCCACTGCGACTTTTTATCTCACAATTGCGAGATATGAAGTCAGAATTGTGAGAAAGTCGCAATTATGAGAAATAAAGACAGAATTCAGACTTTTTATCTCACAACTCTGACTTTTTTTCTCACATCTCGTTTATATCTCGAAATTTTGACATCTTTTCTCAGAATTGTGAGATATAAACTCGCAATTGCAAGTTATCAGGCCTGACTGACTTTTTTCCCCTCAGAATAGTTTATATCTCACAATTCTGACTTTACAACACGCAATTGCGACTTAATATCAATCAATTCTGACTTAATATCTCGCAATTCTGACTTTACAACACGCAATTGCGACTTTATATCAATCAATCCTGACTTAATATCTCACAATTCTGACTTAATATCTCACAATTCTGACTTTACAACACGCAATTGCGACTTAATATCAATCAATTCTGACTTAATATCTCGCAATTCTGACTTTACAACACGCAATTGCGACTTTATATCAAGCAATTCTGACTTAATATCTCGCAATTCTGACTTTACAACACGCAATTGCAACTTTATATCAAGCAATTCTGACTTAATATCTCGCAATTCTGACTTTACAACACGCAATTGCGACTTTATATCAAGCAATTCTGACTTAATATCTCGCAATTCTGACTTTACAACACGCAATTGCAACTTTATATCAATCAATTCTGACTTAATATCTCGCAATTCTGACTTTACAACACGCAATTGCGACTTTATATCAATCAATTCTGACTTAATATCTCGCAATTCTGACTTTACAACACGCAATTGCGACTTTATATTGGCAATTCTGACTTTACAACATGCAATTGCAACTTTATATTAAGCAATTCTGACTTAATATCTCGCAATTCTGACTTTACAACACGCAATTGCGACTTTATATCAATCAATTCTGACTTAATATCTTGCAATTCTGACTTTACAACACGCAATTGCGACTTTATATTGGCAATTCTGACTTTACAACACGCAATTGCGACTTTATATTGGCAATTCTGACTTTACAACACGCAATTGCAACTTTATATCAATCAATTCTGACTTAATATCTCACAATTCTGACTTTACAACACGCAATTGCAACTTTATATCAATCAATTCTGACTTAATATCTCGCAATTCTGACTTTACAACACGCAATTGCGACTTTATATTGGCAATTCTGACTTTACAACACGCAATTGCGACTTTATATTGGCAATTCTGACTTTACAACACGCAATTGCAACTTTATATTAAGCAATTCTGACTTAATATCTCGCAATTCTGACTTTACAACACGCAATTGCGACTTTATATTGGCAATTCTGACTTTGTATCACGCAATTCTGACTTTACATCAATCAATTCTGACTTAATATCTCGCAATTCTGACTTTATAACACCCAATTGCGACTTGATGTGACTGCTGTACCACCTGATTCATATCGCCATTGATAGTGTTGCCATAGAAACGCATAATTCGGAAGAAGTGAACAGCTCCGTGTAGAACGTCACATGTTGTCGTCTCATAATTACGGTAATTATGACATGGCGTGAACGCAGCATAAACAGAGCAAGACTTTAAACTGAACATGGAAAATGTTTAGCTTGCTTGGCTTTTGTTTGTTTTCACAGTGATCCCGCCATCCTGGATGGTTTGGATTTGACTGAGGAAGAGAGAAACGTCCTCATCGACAACATCAACAGACGGCTCACTCCACAGGCCGTCAAAATAAGAGCTGGTATTTTATTATAAAAATTCATTGCACTCTTCACAATACAGATAGTTCGAATGCAAAGTAACAAAGTATTTTAATTTACCCTTTTAAAGGGTTAGTTCACCCAAAAATGAAAATTACGTCATTAATGACTCTCCCTCATGTCGTTCCAAGCCCGTAAGACCTCCGTTCATCTTCAGAACACAGTTTAAGATATTTTAGATCTAGTCCGAGAGCTTTCTGTCCCTCCATTGTAAATGTGTGTACGGTATACTGTCCTTGTCCAGAAAGGAAATAAAGACATCATCAAAGTAGTCCATGTGACATCAGTGGGTTAGTCAGAATGTTTTGAAGCATCGAAAATACATTTTCCAAAAATAACAAAAACTAGGACTTTATTCAGCATTGTATTGTCTTCCGGTTCTGTTGTGGATCCGCGTTCACGAGTCCGCAGTGACGCCGCTGACGTAAGACGCTGCTGACGTGTGTCTGGTGCGTCCGTGTGTTCGGGTTCAAATAAATATGGCTGGGCAAAAAAATGCAAGTCTTCCTCTGTGTGGAAATCCTTAGACATGTTTGCGAAGATTGTTTTGTTTCCAGCGTGCGTCTCCCTCAGACTGTGAACGAAGCTCGGGCGCACCAGACACACGTCAGCAGCGTCTTACGTCAGCGGCGTCACTGAACGCGGATCCACAACAGAACCGGAAGACAATACAATGCTGAATAAAGTCCTAGTTTTTGTTATTTTTGGACCAAAATGTATTTTCGATACTTCAAAACATTCTGACTAACCCACTGATGTCACATGGACTACTTTGATGATGTCTTTATTTCCTTTCTGGACAAGGACAGTATACCGTACACACATTTACAATGGAGGGACAGAAAGCTCTCGGACTAAATCTAAAATATCTTAAACTGTGTTCTGAAGATGAACAGAGGTCTTACGGGCTTGGGACGACATGAGGGAGAGTCATTAATGACATGATTTTCATTTTTGGGTGAACTAACCCTTCAATATGAAAAAACGGTGGAGTATCCCTTTAAGTCCACAGATCAACACGCTTTGAAGCAAAGCTTTTCACTAATTCAACAAGAATCAAACAAGAAAAAACAGTTTGGTCACCATCTTATATACGCCTTATGTTGCATTCATGTATGTTTAGCATTATGTTTGGTTTTACCCCATGAACAGACATCGAGGTGGCGTGTTACGGATATGAAGGCATTGATGCGGTTAAAGACGCTCTGAGGGCGGGACTAAACTGCTCCACCGAGGCCATGCCTATCAAGGTGTGCCGTTCCTCCTTTACATTCGGCCGGATGCTTCAGTACTAGTTTCCTGATCTGCAGATTCTGTAATTGTTTCTTCTTTCAGATAAATCTGATAGCGCCGCCGCGGTACGTCATGACCACCACGACTCTGGAGCGCACAGAGGGACTGTCGGTGCTCAACCAGGCCATGATCGCCATCAAGGAGCGGATCGAGGAGAAGCGGGGAGTCTTCAATGTCCAGATGGAGGTGAGAGACTTTCAGAGTCGCAATCAGGAGAGTTTATATCAGGAATTACATTTCCACTTGTAAAAATGTGAAATCTTGATATGAACAATGACTCGCAGGAATAAAAATTCTTGATATCAAGATTTTAATTTCAACAAGTAAAAACTCTTGATATCTGTAATTGTATTTTCACTAGTTAAACGTCACCATAGGCTCAGTATTGACTTTTATAAATACCGTATTGTAAATTCAAAATAACCCTAAAAATCTGGATATTAAAGACCTGAACGACTTAAAACACTAAACTTTTCCAGTGCTTTTTAAGTTAAAATAAAAAGTGCAGTAAAAAGCAATGTTTTTGTTTCTTTGGCAATGTAAGAGTAAAATATTCCATACAAGTCACCTTCATTTATACAGCGCTTTTAACAATATAGACTGTTTCAAAGCAGCTTTACAGTGATAATAGGACATTACAGTAATAGAGATTGTTTTGGCTTTACAGCAGCTCTAGAATAAAGTTATAGTCCTGCTAAAGTTAGCTTTTATTGATTGATTCACTTCCGTTGCAAAGATCATTTGTTATTAACTCAAGGGCCGCTAACACGACAGCTAACGGATCACCATAAATGTACTATATGGCACAGAGTATACACTAATCTTTAAAGAACAAACACAAGTTGATGATCATTATTTCAAACCAAAATGTTTTTGAGTTTAAACCTCTCAAATACAGAATCATTTGTGATGTTTGATTCTTGAACAAACTCTAGTTAGGGATTGATGACACAAGACGTACACTGCATGCATGCTTCCTGCGTAGCACCAAATGAACATGTCTAGATGGGCATTGAACCAAAGAACTGGTTTAAAATGAACAATTTAGCTGGTTCTGACTGCCGAAGATTCAGTGAATCGGCTCAACCGGCTTAAAAGAAAGATTTATTCAAGAATCAAACATCTCTAATGTGATGCTCATTCCGGTTAATTTTCCCGACCGACAACCGCCACTCGTTATCCGAGTTTTAACCGTTAACTGATAAGATTATAATAGCCTATTGAATTCAATAAAAATAAAATTGACGAGTGTCTGTGACCCGTTCAAGATAAAAAAAAAATAAAAAAAAATTCACGGGTTTATTTTAACGTCCAAACAGCAGAACAGATCAACAACAGAACCTGGGTTCACATCAAATGTTCACACACTTGACAGTGACAAGAGGAAAACAGAAGAAAATAATATAAATAAAAAACATAAAATAGGCCTACACTAATACTTAAACAATTAACTAATTAAGATGACAAAAAGAAAATCACTGAATCCGTTTGAAGCTTTGAAAAACCTGCAATTTTTGGCCAGAATGGCCAGCTTCGGGAAGCGACTTTCGTTTGCTTCGCAAGTGATATTGGATTGTACTTGTAACTACTGCTGTATTTTAATACCACGTAGCTTATTTTGCAAGTAACTTCATCGCCCTTTCTGTCGAAATGGTCCCACACAGTATTTCTTTTCACTCGCTTCATTTTGCTTGCTCAGCGAAATATGTCTGTAGGCACGTGTGGTTGCGCACCCCGTGAGTGAACAAATATAGGCTATAGGGACGTCACGCAATTTGGAGCAGCCACGGAATAGAAAATGCTAAACCGCCGGTGATAATACAGCTCGTCGTGAAATATTCCTATCATGCCCGAGTGATGCTGTGCATTTGGATGCGATCAGATACGTGATCATACAAAAGGAATATCTTTACACCGTATCCCAAAAGAAACAAAACGGAGAAAAGTGGTTGGCCGCAATAAACAGGCAAAACGCACACATGCAATCCTAGATCAGTTAATTCGTTAGGCGTGTTATCACATTACATTCTTTCGTTTTCAAATACCAAAAGCTGATCTTGTATTTTTTTTGACACTTCTTATAAATCGTTAGAAACACAGGTCGAGACAACAGTCTGGATGACAGTTTATCATCCAGTGACGGTCAGTGATGAGTATAAAAAAGTATATAAGCCATTTTGTTTTTCTTGGATCAAACTTTATTAAACAAATTTATTAAAGATGCACTTAATCTTGTTGGTGATTTTGTTTTGTGTTTTCCCCTGTAAACTCAGTTTAAAAATTATTACATGTACTATAATTTGGTGATACAAATACATTGACCAACCTTTGCGGTGATGATTGAAAAATCATTTTCTTTTAATGAAACTCCAGTGTAGCGTGATGGGAAGTGAATAAGGTAGCTGTAATGTCACCGAACTCAATGTCAGGAAGTTTTTCTACACATGTAATGCCTGTAAAAAGAACTTGTGGTGCTTCATATGGATATATGATTCCTAATTCATTTATCTTCCTCTTGCATATTTATTTTTGTGATGCTAATAATAAGTGTGATGACATGACGTGGTGGGGGAAAAATGGATTCTGTTCAGTATCGAGATATTTTGCACGATTTTGCGCATGCAATTATATCAATACTGTAGCGCAAAGTATTGCAATATTTAGGCTAATTATACTAATAATTATATTATTAGTATAATAATATACTAATAATTATATTATTAGTATAATATACTAATAATATATATTACCCACGGCAATGGATCTATGAGTAGCCGACGGATGTATTCCGTCAAAATGGCTGACACGCGGCTAGGGGTCACATGACTGGGAGATCCCTATATAGTATTTTTTTTAACCATGCTGCTGCTGCTGCTGCAAAAAAAAAAACTGTTAAACCGTTTAACTGATAGTATTAATCGGTTAAAAGTTTTACTTTCGGTTACCGGTTAAACGGTCAATATGAGCATCCCTATGATACACGGTCTATGATTATTAAAGTAACCTCTAAGACTAAAAGGAAATAGAAATACCATGCAATGTTTTATAACTGTATTTGCTCTGAATGCATTCTCATGCATGACTGTTTCTGGTCAGCCCAAAGTGGTCACGGACACGGATGAAACCGAACTGCAGCGGCAGCTGGAGCGTCTGGAGCGAGAGAACGCAGAAGTGGATGGCGACGACGACGCGGAGGAAATGGAGGCCAAGACAGAGGACTAGATGAAGACCAACAACACCTTCAGTGCAGAAATGGATTCAAATAAACTGTTTTTGTATGGTAGCGACAAACCAGTGACGTTGCAGCAAATTCATATTTACACAGGAGAAAACAGTATAAAGCAGTGAAAACCTGATTTTTTTATTTATTTTTTAACCGGTGGCCTTTTAAACCATCACAACTATGATCAATATTAACATTTCAGCTGATTCATCAATGCAGAGTGAAAACTTGAGTTTCTGTGAATTAAAGTATATTTCTCGCTCTACTTTAATCTCAGTAAAATACTGGAAAGTTGTTGGAAGTTTTGTATTCTTTTCCATTTCTGTTCCCTCTCAGACTCTAGAAGATCATTACAAATCACACTGTACGACGATGAGACCTAATGAATCGTAGGCTACGACGCAAGTTATGCGCTAGTGGTAAACAAGCAGAGCAAAATGAATCGCGCTTGACTTTGGCGATTGTGGTTTTTATGTGCGCTGAGAAAAAGAGGAGAATATGGATGTGGTCATGGCTGGGAAAAAAGGACAACTTGGGATGCTTATTTTGCAAATGGAGCTTGAGGGAAGTCGTATTAAGTTTTAGCGCCATGTCACATCAATACGCCATTTCATGTTGCACTTTTATTGGCTAGTCAGTGGACGTACAGTAGGTCGTTGCAGCAAACACACTGAGACGATCAGTAATCAACATTGAGAATAACCAAAGTTGTGGTAAAAAAAAGGATTTTCAACCATAGTATTTAAAAGAATACAGGTTCCAGACTTACACAAGCATAAATATAAATATGCCAATGGACTTCCTGTGGTCAATAAACAAAATAGACACCAGATCCTCATTTGTAGCCCATTTGCTTCAATTTGTAGACAAAACCCTTTTTCAGACAGTGGCCATATTGGAATTGGAGGATCAAGGGGTCCAGGTATACTGGGTCATAAATATAAACATTCCTATGTGTTTCCCATGATCAATTGACCCTTCGCTAAGCCACGCCCGAAAACCGCCACTGCCCAATCGTGGCTTAGCAACCGTAACTAGGCGCGGGAGGTCTGTCAAGCTTTCGAGCGAGGGAAACATGCCGACGCGTTGTGCGTATGGATTGTGCAAATCTGATACCCGGTATCCTAAAAGTTTGGACGGTGGGGTGGCATCTTTTCCCTTCCCGAAACATGAAAGACAAAGGGGAGAAATGCCGGGCGTGGATCAAGCAGTGTGGGAGACCCATTCACAACTAAATGTCGACAGGATTAACAACAAAAAAAAACCTATTGCTTGGAAATAATGGTGGTTGTTTGTTCATAATGCATATATTTGAACGTAAAATAAGACGATTAATGGCAAGACGGAGGCTCACTGACATACTTTAAAATATATTTCAGCATTTTGTTAATCGACGGCCTACCCCTGAGTAACTTTACCCCAATCCGATCGCGGCTCTCCCGGTGTTAGATTGATGGATAAGCTGTTTGATTTGTAATTATTAGATTATTTTCACATTTCACATTTCCTCCATTTGTGCGTTTCCCATGTGAATGGTCTGCTAAGGAGGCGGCTGCTGCTTGCGCTGGGACCTAACGTTATAGGCTTTAGCTTCAATTTTGATGAAATTATTCTCTAATCGGTTGCATATTATGTCGTGGATATATCCCTCGAATGCATACTACAGTCCCTTTTGTCTTGCTCTCTCAGATATTTCACCTGTTCGCCAAAAATGACTAATTATCTCCTTGGGAATGTCTGACACCGGTGCATTCACACTGGAATAGACGTGGCAGTCGCGAAAGCTTGACAGGCGTAGCAACAGTAACTAAGGAGGGCGGGGCTTAGCGAAGGGTCAATTAAGCTGAAAAAAAGATATCAAGTTTTTTATTTGTAACTCATGTGGTTCAAAAGTTATAGCCGGAACTCTTTTCTGGCAGCGGCCATATTGGATTTGGTCGCCATCTTGGCCCCGAGGGTCGCTGGCTCCGGCGCCCTAGATAAATCATTTCAGTATGACCTAAGCTACATCTGTGCCAAATTTGGCGCTTTTAGATGAATTTGCGCGAAAATGTGCTTAAAGAGGCTACATGCGTTTTTCTGAAATTTAAACTCGCGACTGACACCTGTGGCCAAAAAACAGAACTGCTCTTCCTTTCTGCTCGCTCTCGTACGTGCACAGTTCACAAGTCATCTGCTGCAAGGAGGTCAACATTATGTTTACAGAGGTAAGAACAGTCAAATACATATATTGTTTGAGATAAGTGCTGGCAAGCGGTGGTGGCAGAGTGATCTGAAACGTTTAACATGAACGCGCTTGACGTCACATCCGCCGACAGCGCGGGAAAAATCCGACCCGACAGAAAATAGGAAAAATAGGATACAGGCTTATAGGTGCACCCACTGTGAGCGGACAAGGTGTCAGTATGCTCAACAGGAGATGTTTGAGTCATAAATGGTAAAATAAAAAGGCTATTGTTACGTTTATTTTGGGGAAAAAGTTATATATAGTCCCTTTAAGGCCCCCAACTACAGGCTACATTTCTGACACTTGTCAGAAAATGGCTATCTTTGGTCGCAAGTCGGTCTTTAAACCTCTCTAACTATATTATATAGGACCACCGTTTAGGAGACACAACCACAGAAATCGCCACGATTGGTCATCTTTCATCTAGGCTGCGTTTACACTTGGCATTAACATGCGATCACCGTGATCCGGATCATAAGCCAATCAGGACACAGTGTGTTTACACCCGTCCACATCAAGTGGCTTCTGTATCTCGATAACAGATCGGATCGCGCATTGCTCCAGTGCAAAGTCGACCTGAAGTGGTGTTTTTTTTTTTAAAACAGTTTTCAGTAAGGGGACATTATACAAATCTCGCAAAATGAGGAGGATGAAGAGGCTGCAAGTATTAATATGTGGATAGATGCCGTAATAATGGACACGGGACAGAGAAACGTATGGGGATAATGCGCGTTCTTTACAGAAAATTAATGGTTCTGCAACTTTAGGGTGCGAAAGCAAACATTTCAGTATATTAGCGATGTATTTCAATTCGCACTCGACTGTATCGCAAAACCACACAGCTACGTGCAGCAACTCCTGGATTGCGTTTATTACACTGAGATCTGGATAACATTCCGATCAGAAGCGCGTTTAATACACTTGTCTTTTCAATTTGTATGTGGACAACATCCGGATACAGGTCGCATGTTAAAGGATTAGTTCACCTCAAAATGAATATTTTATAATAATTTACTCACCCCAATGCCATCCAAGATATCCACGTCTTTCATTCCTCAGCGGAAGAGAAAATACGTTTTTTGAGGAAAACATTTCTGGATTTTTCTTCGAATAATGGCAACCAACGTTTTGAAGTCCAAAATCAATGCAGTTTCAAAGGGCTTTGAAGAGCTTCAACCGGCTGTGCACGATCCCAGTTGAGGAAGAGTCTTTTCTAGCGAAACGATAGGTAATTTTCAAAAAAAAAAAAAAAAAAAAAAAAAAAAAAAAAAAAATAATATATATATATATATATATATATATATATATATATATATATATATATATATATATATATATATATATATATATATATTTAATGCCAAGTGTAAAAGCATACCTATTTCTATGGCAAGCCATTTTGACTTTTGTTCATTCCCAGGATGAGTTCTTCAATTTTCACTAGTTAAAATTCTAATCCTTAATTAGGGGACTTATATTTCTACTAGTAACAATGGCAACTTTTTATATCAGGAATTACATTTCCACTTGTAAAAATGTGAAATCTTGATATGAACAATGACTCGCAGGAATACAAATTCTTGATTTCAAGATTTCAATTTCAACAAGTAAAAACTCTTGGTATCTGTAATTGTATTTTCACTAGTTAAACGTCACCATAGGATCAGTATTGACTTCTATAATTATTGTAAATTCTAAATAACCCAAAAAATCTGGATATTATAGACCTGAACAACTTCAAACACTGTAAACTTTTCAAAATAAGTCAAACTAAAAAGTGCAGTAAAAAGCTGTTTTTTTGCTTTGTAATTTGTATGGAATTTTTTACTTTTACATTGCCATAGCACAAATACCCAAGATTAATATGTATGCGTGTAAAAGTATTTTACACCACTAAAAAAAATAACCCATGCTAAGTAAAATTTAAACAATTTAATATTCAAGAGTGAATTTTACTGTTGCCTCTGGCTACATATGCAGTTATTAGCATGTAGCTTCAAAGCTGAACCCAGGACCAAACATAGTAATATGCACACACAAAATGATTTTACTAAAAAAAAAATTACTTTTATTCAAAACACATCCACTGGTAAGTACAAAAACAAAGACAATCGTTTTCATGTAATTCAGTTTAGTGAGAGACCATCTGAACAGTGTTGGGGTCCAATCAACTGGTTTTGTTTTAGCGAAACAACTGGGGAAAACTCTTTGGTACGGTTGGTGACGGTGACCAAAAAGAACGGAAATGGTAAAATCACAACCCAGATATGATCGGCAATCAATACAATAGGAATTTACAATGGGCACTCACAGAAAGAGACGCTAACCGGGCAAGATGACGCTACTCTGAAGATGGATTCAACAGGAAGGCCCTGAGAAATCAAACCTCTTCCTCTCGGTAGCTAAAAACAGACGTTTAGAATCAGTGCTCGCGGCTGCCGCCGTCTTATGGAGGCATCTGGGACGTGAGAAATCAAACGGCTCAATATTTATTAACTCCAAAGGTTGAAAATTGGTCGAGTTTCCCAAGTTGTTTTTAAACCTAGATGAGCTGTCCAGCCCAAACGGGAAGTAAAAAGCAAAGTTCAATGCTTGTTCATTTCCCAAGTCCAATCTTCTTGGCTTCAGTTTCATAAATCAATAGCCTCCACATTTTAACTATGAAGACCTCAGCCTCTTCATCCAGCACCTGAGGAGACGAGGGGAAGTAGTTAGATCATGTGATCACAATTGGAGCCAGTCTTTAAAATGGTGCGAAAAGCATAAACTTACCATCGCGACGTCGTCTAAGATCCCTTGTGGTGTACTGTGGGCCATTACCTGAGAAGACACAGCAGCAGTCGTGCTTAAAGAATAATTCATCTGTAAGTCGCTTTGGATAAAAGAGTCTGCTAAATGATTTGGTACGCTTAACTCTATACCCGCCATTTAAATCTGCATATTTGTGATATTTACCCCCAAGGGCAAGGCAAGGCAAGGCAAGGCAAGTTTATTTATATAGCACATTTCATACACAATGGCAATTCAAAGTGCTTTACATAGAAGAAATTAAAATAATCAAAACAAATAAGAATAATTAAAACAGTTTAGAATAAAAAAATCAAATAAAGTAGTACTGGTCCACCCCTATCTGAGATGGAAGAGATTGAGCCGGTTTACGGTGCCACTGGACCTCTAGCCCAGGGACGTACTCTGCTGGGGTGGTGCTACACCAGTAATGCCCAGCGGGCCCCCACAGAGCACGCTGCTGCCGTTACCCTTAACGACGCTCTCAGCGACTTCTTATACAGCAGTATAACTTACTCCTTCACTCGCCTCATCGGAGTGAAGACTCTCCCGCTCTCCTTCAAAATCTCTTCCAGAGATTATAAAAATAAATAAATTAGAAATTAGAAAACAAACAAAGACAAAACCAGTACAGTAAAAACAGTCGGACGAACAGTGGCACAGTGCTCATTCAGTAAATGCATAGCTAAACAGAAGTGTTTTGAGTCTGGATTTGAATGTGACTACTGTAGGAGCACATCTGATCTCCTCTGGAAGCTGGCTGCATAATAGCTAAAAGCAGACTCTGCATGCTTAGAGCGAACCCTTGGTATTTCTAGCTGACGTGATCCTAATGATCTGAGTGATCTGTTGGGTTTATATTCAGTGAGCATATCTGCAATATATTGAGGTCCTAGGCCATTAAATGATTTATATACCAGTAATAATACTTTAAAATCAATCCTAAATGTAACTGGGAGCCAGTGTAAAGACCTGAGGACTGGTGTGATGTGTTCATATTTTCTGGTTCTGCTCAGCGTTCTGTATGAGCTGCAACTGTCTTATGGTCTTTTTAGGAAGGCCAGTGAGGAGTCCATTACAATAATCCACCCTGCTGGTGATGAAAGCATGCACAAGTTTCTCTAAGTCTTGATTGGAAACAAAGCATCTAATTCTTGCAATATTTTTCAGATGATAGTTTGCTGATTTAGTTATTGCTTTGACATGACTACTGAAAGTAAGGTCTGACTCTAGAGACACACCAAGATTCCTGACTTGATTTTTAGTTGTTAGACCCCTAGCGTCAAGGTATGCATTCACCTTGAGAACTTCATCTTTGTTTCCAAACGCAATGACTTCAGTTTTGTCTTTGTTTAACTGAAGAAAGTTTTGGCACATCCAACCGTTGACTTCATCAATGCATTGGCACAGGGAGTCAATGGGGCTGTAGTCGTTAGGCGATAGGGCTAAGTAGAGCTGTGTGTCGTCTGCATAGCTGTGGTAAGAGATTCGGTTCTTTCTCATTATTTGGCTCATTGGGAGCATATACAGGTTGAACAAGAGTGGTGCAAGAATTGAGCCTTGAGGGACTCCGCATGTCATGGATGTCCACTCAGACTTATGGTCTCCTATACTCACATAATAACCTCTCCCTTCTAAGTATGACCTGAACCATTTTAGGACTATCCCAGAAAGCCCCACCCAGTTTTCCAGCCTGTCAAGAAGTATGTCGTGATCAACAGTGTCAAATGCAGCACTGAGGTCGAGTCGTACCAGCACTGATAATTTGCCTGTATCAGTATTTAAGCGAATATCGTTTATTATCTTTATGAGCGCTGTCTCTGTGCTGTGATGCGATCGGAAACCAGATTGAAAATTGTCAAAGTATCCATTCAAGCTTAAGAATTTGTTCAGCTGATTGAGGACAACTTTTTCAATGATCTTGCCTATGAAAGGAAGATTTGAGATCGGTCTATAATTGCTTAATATAGTCTTATCCAGATTGCTCTTTTTCAAGAGGGGCTTGACAACTGCAGTTTTCAGGGAGTTTGGAAAACTACCAGAGAGAAGTGAGGCATTTACCACTTCTAGGAGATCTGCTTCTAAACTGTTTAACACACTTTTGAAGAAAGATGTGGGAAGTGCGTCAAGGGCGCAGGTTGATGTTTTAAGGTGCTGTACGGTTTCTTCCAAAATTGTGCCTTCAATTTCTTCGAAAACAGACATAGTAACTACATTCTCAGGTTGTGGTCTGAACTGTCTGACCCCAGCGCAACTCAAGGATGAGCTGATCACCTTTCTGATATTATTGATTTTCTCAGAGAAGAAAGAAGCAAACTCACTGCACTTGCTGTCTGAGAGCATTTCACTGGGAATCTGGCTTGGGGGGTTTGTCAGTCTCTCTATAGTAGCAAAAAGTGTGCGTGTGTTGTTCAAGTTTCTGTTAATAATATTCGAGAAGAAAGTCTGTCTAGCTTTGCCTAGTTCAATATTAAAAGCATGGATGCTGTCTTTGTAGATGTTATAATGGACTACAAGTTTTGTCTTCCGCCACATGCGCTCTGCTTTTCTGCATTGTCTTTTCATATTTTGCACATCTGTTGAGTTTCTCCAAGGTGCTTTTTGTCTACCACTATTATTCCTGACTTTCACAGGAGCAATATCATTTTTTTTCCCTTTATAAATTTTATCCTTATTAAATGTAAGCCTCATCTCTCATTTCAAATTCTTAAATTTGATCAATAAATGGCTGTTACCAATCAAATTAAATCATTAACATTGGAAAAATTACAATTGCATTAAATAATGTTATGAGATCGTTTTAAATATTTTACAACATACAAATAAGAAATGTTGGGGAAAAAATTATACTTTTAAACATGAAACTAAACTAAAGGTGGCGGCAGGTGACGGTCTTATGCCTGGTTCAGATTACACGATTTTTTAGTATGTAACGACAGTCACTGTGTCAGATTACGTGTTTTAACTCCTAAAATCTTGTCGTGTCGTTGACAAGAAACATGTCAGACTACACTAGAGGTCGACCGATTCATCGGTTTTGCCGATTAATCGCCACCGATAGTTGTTTGGTGGTACTATCGTTATCGGCAAAAATCCACACGATAGTTTTTCCGGGTTGCGTCCGTTGCTGGAGCGGCTGAGCAGTGCG
The DNA here is from genome assembly GCA_030578255.1 of Tiaroga cobitis. NCBI lineage: Eukaryota > Metazoa > Chordata > Actinopteri > Cypriniformes > Leuciscidae > Tiaroga > Tiaroga cobitis. The sequence continues at coordinate 4,598,203 of CM060610.1, forward strand.
CGCGGTCATTTCACAGCACGAGAGCGCTAGGAAGAGACTGCTGGCATTATACAGAGCGAGAGCGGCCTCTAGAGGACAAATAACAAACTATCACTGGCTGAGTTGTTTACGTTAACACCTGAGGCAGCGCGCAGCACACGCAGCACAGGGAGCGCTGACATTTAAAACACCGACAGCGAAACGGTATGAATACAGAACACTAAAGTACATATTGCCATATCATTATAAAGTAATTCATTTGTTGACTAGATGCTGCATCAGCAGAGAAAGAACAGTAGTTTGCCGTCGAGGCTGTGAGGACTGTAACATTACCTCAGTCAAGCGGTTTAAACAATTGTGACAAAAACACACGCAGACCTGACCCAAATGTTTTATGGCGCAATTGTTACCATCTATTTGCATTATTTTATATCCGGCTGGTCACTTTTATGCATTCATTAGCCGACGAAGTTGCATATTTAAAACTAGTGACGTGATTGCTTTCTCAACATTGATGTGTTCATGCAGCCGACAGAAACGTAAACTAATCAGAAACGCGTTCGATTTAAGATCTTTTTAACCACTACAATAGATCTTGTTATTTTGATTAGATAATCATCACGTGTTCTAAAATATAGAAGCAAATAAAGTGAGAGACTATAGGCTGTAACATATACATAATACAGGTCTTTATTACATTTTAATGGCCATCTTTAAGCACGACTCTTTGGAATCATATGAAATGGTAACACTTCACAATAACATTGCATTTTTAGCATTAACTAAGGTTAATACAAGTTGTAGAAGTATTATTCATTGTTACGGTTTGTAAATTAGTTTGTAAATTTCAACATTTACTAATGCATTTGAAATGTTTTAATTCTTATTTTATCTTTTATTATCTTAGTTAATGTACTATGAATGAACTAACATGAATGATAAAGGTACAATTGTATTGCTCATATTAATACATGCAGTAAAAAGGTATATTGCATAATGCATATAGTTCATGAAAGCTAGCTAATACATCCTTGTTTACAAATGGGACTTGCAAAGTGTTACCTATGAAATGTACGTATGTTTCTAGGTTATAGCTAACGAAACCTGTAATATTTTAATGTTTAAATTATTTTCTGTATAAAGTTTTAATATATTCATATTTATATATGTATTTAATTGAGCACATTTCAGTTCAGCACTGTTTTATTGTGAGTATAATGTTTGTTTTTAATCCAGTATCCATTAAAAAAATATCGGTTGAATTATCGGTTATCGGCATGTACGGTCAAACCTAGATATCGGTATCGGTAAAATCCACTATCGGTCGACCTCTAGACTACACGTTGCTTTCCGACCACTCATCGCGTGCCGTCTCACACGCACACATTCACTTGCACATATAGGCCTATACACACGCACTCACTCACTCACACACACTCTCTCTCTCTCTCACTCACACAAACGCACTCACGCTCTCTCACACAAACACACGCGCTCACTCACACACACGCACGCTCAATCACTCTCACGCGCACACACACACACTCTCTCGCTCACTCACACAAACGCACTCACGCTCAATCACTCACACAAGCACTCACTCACTCACACACACACACTGTCTCACTCACTCGCGCGCGCACACACACACACACTCTCTCGCTCACTCACACAAACGCACTCACACTAGGGCTGTCGCGGTGAAGGAATTTCCCTTGTGGTAATTTTGAGTGGCTCAATAGCGCGATATGCGGTATTACCGCCATTTATTTATTTATATTTATTTATATGTATTTGTTGCTATATAAATACGTGTTATGATGTGGTCAGCATACACAAAAACAATGTAACAGAAACTAAACGGCGTTTCTGCGCATTGAAAGGCTGTCACTCAGCGCGTACATTGTTACGCCAATGTCTTTGAGTGAGTCATTAAACCGTTCATTCAACAAAAACGTTCAAAAAGCTGATTCCTTAAATGATAGATGTAATGAAACAAGGTGTTAATTATTTTTTTAACTTTGAGCTCCACTTTTCAAGGCTCAGCTGGCCAGCAATGCTTCACTTTTGGGCAAAGCTGAAGCAATGCTTCACTTAATAAACCAATGGCATTGATTCAATCCGTGACTCGCTGCTTTCCCCCCCATGGCTTTCTCGCACTGTGTAATGCTGACCAGCGCTGATGCCATTCATGGTAAACACTCTTACACGTTAAAAGGATGATACGACAAATATTTCGCTTTCCTTGGAAACGGCAACCTTTTCACGAATATACATGACTTGACTTCAAAGACAGACGCAGGTAATCGCACGCGCTCAGTCGATCAAATTCACTGTCTGTTACTTTAGGCAAATCCACGAAGCCTCTGTACAAATCACCATGATAAACACTCTTGTTATCATTATTAACTTACTTAACATTCAATACACATGGCACGAACTACGAAGGGTGGCCTTATGAAAAAAGAAAACGCGGTTTGCGGTTACGTGCATTCCTCTGCGGTTGGCCTCTCAGTAGCGCGGTATTGCAATATTGCGGTTATCGCGTCAGCCCTAACTCACACACGTGTACACTGACTCACTCGCGCACACACTCACTCTCGTTCACTCACACACTCACTCTTGGTGGAACCCATCGTGGAGGACCGGGAAAAAATAATTAAACATGCTAGTCAGTTTAACAGACTCTAATGAAGAAAACGGTCTTACCTTGGAGCAAACAAAGTCAACTAATGTGGCTTCTTCTTCACCAATGTACTCTACGATCTTCTTATTGATCCATGGTCGAATACGCTTCTCCATAAGTGTCTGTGAATGGCGGGAATATTCAAAAACACAAGTTAGATGATATTAAAACACAGCTTGGGAAATAAGCAGGCAACACGTCCATAAAACGAAAAGCATCGCTCTTACCGTGTCGACGACGGACCAGTCGAGCGGGTAGTTGAAGAGCTCTGGTTTGGCAGTGGGAATCTTCTCGATCAGACTCTTGATGTGTTTACGCTTCTCCTCCGTATTGACTCCTTTGCCTCCGTCGATCGCTCCCACATCGACTCCCTTCTCCTCATCCTCGTAGTCTAAAGGCACCAGCTTCCTTTTGCGAGGCGCCTCGTCCACCTCGTCGTCGTCGAAGCGGTTGAAGACGCTTTCCACCGGCAGCTTCTTCCGTTTGGCTACACTAGGCTGTCCCGGGCTACCGGATGGACCTTGCCATGGGATAAAAACAAACATTTCTTTAAATATTCGCTTTATACAATACGGATTGCTTTGAAAGCAGCTTCACAGTAATAAACAAGAAAATGATAGTATTAATTTGGCAAAGTTGGTCAATTATGAAATATTTTCAGCGGTAAAGCAGCATTAAAAAGACAATCTTGTCAGATACACTAAATGGAAAAGATGACATACTTTCTACATATCAAAGGACACATATATAATAAGCGCTGGACAAAATGGTTTGCATATAAAGAAAACGGAACAATTTTAATCCTTAATTTTTTTATTATACAATATATAGTGGCCCTTGTTCTTTGTCTTTGTATGTTGTGTTGTAAATAAGAAAAATGCCAAATAAAGAGTTTAAAAAAATAAATAAACTATAAAAATAAAAATAAACACTGGAGTTTACCGTACGTCTGAGCTGAATTTGAAATACTAGTACAGATCGCTTGACGGAGAGCGAAACTCTCAAGCGTTCTGTCAATGTTCAGCAAGTGAAAATTAGGGATGCACCGAAATGAAAATTCTTGGCCGAAACCGAAAACCGAAAAAGAGGAAACCAAGGCCGAAAACCAAAAACAGAAACACCGAAAGAAATTATGCCAATTATTAGTACCATTGCATTTATGGCTATGACTGTGTACAAACTTTACTAAAATCAAGGCATTGCAATAGCATAAGTTAATATAAAATTTTCAAAGAATAAATCAATTACAAATTATGCAAATATTTATTTAGCACATTGCAACAATGCACAGCATAAAATAAAATTCAAACTAAAATGTTTAACTTGACCCCACTCATGTGTACATTAAATGATAATCTGGCCTGCAGAAAGGTTTTAAAATTAAATGTTCTCTCATCAAAACAAAGCCGAGCGCGAACTTCTCATCACACCAGCACCCAGTTTGCACGACTAAATTAGTTGCTTACATTTTAAAAAAATTAGCATACAATAGCATAAAAAGCCTTTTTAATGAACAAAGGTACATGTTTTGTGTACATGTACACAAAACTTAATGAAAGATGTTTAGTGAAATTAGTGCTTGCACAGTACACGCAAGGTCTCTCGCTCGCTTTCCCTCTCTCCCGTACGGGCGCGCTACGCGGTTTGAAGCACAATCTCTGTCTCGCGTGCGCGCTCGCTTTAGATTCCAGGAGATTTTAACTATTTTGCGGCATAACTAGTCGATCACGAGTGGCTCAACAGGTAGATATATAGATAAACTCATCTTCCAGGCATTTGACCGACCAGGTTGACACTTCATGCGTGAGAAATCGGGGGTGGCTGAGAGCGTGTGAAAGCAATCAAATTCGTGTGTCTCACGGCCAATGCGTGAGAGTTGGCAGCTCTGTCTTTCTTCTTCTCACCGATTCTTCATGGTTAGAGGACAGTTACTTGAGTCGCTCCCTGTCGTTTCAAAGAATAGTACAACGGCGAGCGCGTCAAGTATAAATGCCTCGACCGTTTGAAGAGAGGTGCGCGCGCGCTGTCTGTGGAGACTCGCGCTGCGGAGGCAGGCAAAAGTATAAACAAGGCTTCCGTCTCCTCGCGGGTTCAGACATACTGAAATACGCATGGAAATACGTCCACACCTCAGACATGTTGCTTCAGACAAGCCCGTGCAGTTCACGGTTTCTGTTTGCGTCATCACAACATTTCGGCCGTATAGGGATCTTTGCCGTGACGTCAAGACGCGGTTACATGCGCTCTGGTTGGCAAAAGAAAAGTAATGGCCGCTTGCTGCGCAGCGCAAACACAGAAGAAAAATGGTTGTATCGTGCTGTGTGATCGGCTGTGTTAACAGGTTCAATAAGAGTAACCCCAAGAGCTTCTACCGTGTACCTAAACAGCCTGAATCAATAAGAAAGCTGTGGATTTATGCAATTTGGCGTCTAGAACCCAGCGGACCACGATCGCGTCTGCTACCTGCATTTTGCGTTAAAAATTAAAACTAATTTTGTAAATAAATGTTACTAGTAGGTTCTATCGCATTGATGGGTTAATTAATGAATGAATAACTGTACAAAATACCTCGGAAGACGTGTCAAAGTCTTTGTTTACACAACTTTTTGTGTGCATGTTAGTGTGACTTCCATGGTGTGAGCATGTTGTTGACAGTGCAATTTACCTGTTATCCTTAGTTAAAACCAGGAATATTCGTAATTATGACTTACTTATAGACATCTAAAGATTTATACGCCTTCATCGACGCAGTGTCGATGAGATACAGGTAGATGTCGCCAAATGTCAAATCTGGCCATGTGTCCGGGCTTTTGCTCCAATTCTCACTCAGGTGATATGGATCAGGCAGAGAACATGAACCCTGGTTATATAAAAGCTTAACCTTATATCTCCTTTTAGCTTCTTCGGACAAAGAATTATCATATGCTGACAAAACACAGGTAGACTGCTGCAAGTTTTGGTTCTTTCTGCCAACCAGTTCACGCCCACATCGTGACGTCACATTTGACTCCGGCGAACATCGCTATTGTTTCGGTGATAAAAGTCTTTCGGCCGAAAACCGAAAATGTACTTTTGGGCCATTTTCGGCCGAAAATTTTCGGTGCCCGAATATTCGGTGCATCCCTAGTGAAAATACATCTATGCTAAACTTATATTTGGCATCTAACACACACACTGGCGAGTAAAATAAAAAAACTTAAGCACTACAGAAGAAAATTGTGCCATTATTCAGCTCAATTAAGTTTATAACTGTATTGATGTTGCGGAAATGTATCCATTATGAAACGTCAATTCAGATATAAAGCAGTATAATATAAAATTACTGAGTTAATATGAAAGAAATATATATAATAAATTAATTCAATCAAATACTATATTTTAATATATTTAAATCAACTTATTTTTCATTAATTAAACAAAATCGACTTAAATTAAGAATGAAATAATTCATTTAAATACTATATTTGAATATATTTATCATTATACATTTCATTAAAAAATAAAGAAAATAATGAAAAATTCAAATAGTAATAAAATGTATTTTTGTTATTTAGTACTATTATTATTATTATTATGATAAATGCTCTTATTATCTGTTAAATAACAGTGTTGATGTAACAAAATTGATTAATTATGAAACCAAGTCAATTCAGATATAAAGCAGCTCTACAGACGTCAATAGTGTGATTCTTCAGCTCGGTTTAGTTCAACTTTTGTTGTTCTCCAATAGTGTCAGTGCAAGATATTAAAGGGATACTTCACCTCTGGAAAGATGAATGTGTATTTAAAATGGGTCATTTATGTAGAAGAAATGTGAAATTATTTTTGAATTTGAAGCTTTCTAGACTGAGAAAAGCCAGAAAATGTATTTTTGGCTCATGTGGATGAAAGACAACAACTCCCAGAATGCACTTGCTTCGCTGTCCTAGGAGGCCACGCCTACCGGTAACAGAGCGCAGTAGTTAAACAGCAAGTCTAGGCTACTAGTGAGTCTCCGTGATGAGTCTGCCCGGGATTTCGAGATCGGCCAAAATGTCGGGGATTCGGCTTTTGCGTTCTACAGTCGCCATTCATCATGTTTACTGTGGCGAGCAGGACGAGTGAGGGCCGCGGGAGAACGACGTGAGGCCGGTGGCGTGATTACTGATGAGAGACACCTGTGAGACGCACCCGTCTCGTATCTCTCACGGAGGAGCGGGAATTTTCTTAGCAATGTTAAAACGCACATCAACCGATCACTTGTTAAGTGTTCATGTAAACACTACATTCAGATTCACCAATCGCAATTAATTCAGTTAGATTGAAACAAAAGGTGTGCATGTAAACAATGAATGGCGACTGCAGAAAGCAAAGGCTGAATCGCGGACATTTTGCACGATCTCGATGGCCGGACATGTCCGGGAAAAAGAGGATGGTAACCCCTACTACTCAGCTTTCTCCACAGAACAAGAGCCTGCTAGCTTAGCTTCCAAAAAAGATGTCTGACACTGTGTGTGCATTCTGTGAGTGAGATCCCAGCCTCTATGGGCAGGTTGAGGACATGCGGGACAGCTCCTACTACTGACTGTAGTCTTTAGCCTCTGGCCAAAAAATCCTCAGATGACGCAAAAATCGATTTTTTTCCAGACAAAAAATACATAAGTCTCTCGTCTCAGGGGGATATGAGGGTAGAAAACACAGTCATTTGAAAATACTACAGGTTTCCTACTAATACAAAGCTTAATGCTAAATCCTGAAGTATCCCTTTAAGTGAAAACGGAGCTGATAATCAGAACTACAGTAGTCAACATCTGAAGTGGATCAAAAAAGTTTATTAAAGTTGTCCTAAGACAAGAACGGGTTGTTCAATTTTCATGTATAACTTTGATGAAAGGTTTTGATCCACTTCAAATGCTGACTACTGTAGTTTTTATTTGTTATTGGCCATGACATCCTGATCCAAAACCTTTCTGAAGGCAAACTCACCTAGTTTGAGGCTAAGGCCGATCTTGGGGCGGTTCTCGTCCTGGAGCAGGACCTCTGGTGGCGAGTTCTCGTGAGGGATGATTATGCCACAGGGCGACTCTTCTCTGGGCGTGTTGGGAGTGGCGTTTCCGCTGGCTGAAGACACTGAGGGGGCGGACATGATGGGTCGCATGGTGGGTTTGAGGCAGGGTTTAGACTCCTCTTCATCCTCTAGCTCCTCCCCTTCCTCAACATCATCGTCAGACGGAACGTGAGTGTGAACGTGAGTTTCTACGACTGCCTTACGCCGATCTCTGTCTCGTTCTCGGTCTCGTTCCCTGCCTCGGTCTCGCTCTTCTCGAGAGGGTTTGTGTTCTCTCTCCTCCTCAGGCTCAGGCTTCACGGGCGGCTGCCGTAAACGCTCTGCCTCTTCCTCCATCTGATCAACACACACACACACAACAAAAAATCAGTAAGATATGACAAAAAAAAAAAAAAAAAAAAGAGCACAACAGTGACCAGTTTGGTCCCAGAAGTACGAAGAAGGTTCGAAGCCACGAAACACACCAGCCAGCAATAAATCACAATAAACACTTTGATTTCCAAAAAAAGAAAGTATTTGAAAGTCTAAAAAAGACATGAAACACTGGGAATTACATGATAAAAGAAAGACAGCATAATGTACAATTACTGACTCTATGAATAAAATATTAAAAAACTATAAAAACAATACAATTAAATTTACATATTTTTAAATATTTATCAATTTATTTTTTCATAAAAAATAAATAAAATAATTATGTTCGAATATGGTATTTAAAGGAATTATTTTATGGTGTTTTTTTTATTAAAGGCCCACTGAAACACGCACTATTATTCAATGTGTTGACGTAATTTCCACTGAAACAGGCTCCTCCCCTTTTTAAAATAGCCAATAGCGTTTCGTTTATATCACAGCTCAGTCAGAGCCGTTGAGCTCGGTAAAGCTGTGTTTGACCGATTATGACAGTCCAATAGATGTTATTCGATCTGCGTCATCAATGTTTGCGGCGGCCATATTGTTGACATGCCAAACCACGCAACTGTTAGTCTGTCAATTGACAAGCGAGGCAGCGTCGGTATTATCACTATTTTTTTTGTTTTAAACAGCGTGATGGTGTGTTGTGTAATACACGGCTGTTCTAACAACAGCAAGAAGAACCCCGAAGTTAGTTTTTATGCGATAAGTTACCGGCTGTCAGAAAACGTGAAGGGAAGGAGACAGAATTAAGCCAACGCAGGAGAGGCTAGCTAGGATAAATAGGCTAACTTTCAGCCAACTCCCCACAGGAAAGTCTGTTCCCATCATATTACCACAGGTTTCACACATAATCCGTGTGCAATGCGTGTGCGGTGCGTATACGGTACAGAAGCAGGACGCGCTATAGTGCTTTATATGCTGCGTTTGCAGTGCGTAACTGATCCGCAGCTGTACCACAAACACCCCGGTACTCACTATTTTTATTTTAACAAATACTCACTATTTTAACAACGTAAGCCAATTATTCCATGCATTACTTCTATATATTAAGTTGCTCAAGCAAGTGGTCAAATTTGTAACCATGTACTTAAATTAAAATCACAAACATTTAAAATTAAAACTTAAAATTGACAAAAACAACCGACTCTCATGCCTTTTCTTTTGCATTTACATTTTAATACAACAAATCTTGCATGTCACAAAGAACTTGTTTTTCCACCTTCACAAATGAGACGAGTGTCGTTCATTATGTTGTCTTGTTGAGGTAAATTGTAGTTTGTATATGGAGACTGTATGAACGAGATAGTTATAAATATCCGGTTAAGTTAAGGATGGATCTTTACTTAATGCTATTGGGTCTATTTGATGTGGGTCCACACTAGAGGTCGACCGATTCATCGGAATCCACACCGATAGTTTTTCCGGGTTGCGTCCGTTGCAGGAGCGGCTGAGAAGTGCGCGCGGTCATTTCACAGCACGAGAGCGCTAGGAAGAGACTGCTGGCATTATACAGAGCGAGAGCGGCCTCTAGAGGACAAATAACAAACTATCACTGGCTGAGTTGTTTACGTTAACACCTGAGGCAGCGCACAGCACGGAGAGAACACGCAGCACAGAGAGCGCTGACATTTAAAACACCGACAGCGAAACGGTATGAATACAGAACACTAAAGTAAATATTGCCATATCATTATAAAGTAATTAATTTGTTGACTAGATGCTGCATAAGCAGAGAAAGAACAGTAGTTTGCCGTCGAGGCTGTGAGGACTGTAACATTACCTCAGTCAACCGTTAATGCAATGTGACAAAAACACACGCAGACCTGACCCAAATGTTTTATGGCGCAATTGTTACCATCTATTTGCATTATTTTATATCCGGCTGGTCACTTTTATGCATTCATTAGCCGACGAAATTGCATATTTAAAATTAGTGACGTGATTGCTTTCTCACATTGATGTGTTCATGCAGCTGACAGAAACAAACAAATCAGAAACGCGTTTGATTTAAGATCTTTTTAACCACTACAATAGATCTTGTTATTTTGATTAGATAATCATCAGGTGTTCTAAAATAGAAGCAAATAAAGTGAGAGACTATAGGCTATATTACGTATACATAATACAGGTCTTTATTACATTTTAATGGCCATCTTTAAGCACGACTCTTCGTAATTATATGAAATGGTAACACTTTACAATAAGATTCCCTTTTTAGCATTAACTAAGGTTAATACAAGTTGTAGAAGTATTATTCATTGTTAGTTTGTTAATTTCAACATTTACTAATGCATTTGAAATGGAGTTTTAATTCTTATTTGATCTGTTATTACCTTAGTTAATGTACTATGAACTAACATGAATGATAAAGGTACAATTGTATTCCTCATATTAATACATGCAGTAAAAACGTATATTGCATAATGCATATAGTTCATGAAAGCTAGCTAATACATCTTTGTTTACAAATGGGACTTGCAAAGTGTTACCTGTGAAATGTATGTATGTTTCTAGGTTATAGCTAACAAAACCTGTAATATTTTAATGTTTAAATTATTTTCTGTATAGAGTTTTAATATATTTATATATTTATTTAATTTAGCACATTTCAGTTCAGCACTGTTTTATTGTGAGTGTTATGTTTGTTTTTAATCCAGTATCCATTAAAAAAAATATCGGTTGAATTATCGGCATGTACGGTCAAACCTAAATATCGGTATCGGTAAAATCCACTATCAGTCGACCTCTAGTCCTCACCAAGCCATTAGGCTACTGCTCCCCTCAACTCAAATCTACACGCGGCTAGGGGCAGCAGGACCTATGAGCAGGACAGATGTCATGTCAACAATATGGCCGCGGTTAGCTACTTCCGGTGTTTGCGAATAAGGTCTGTAGATTCTCCTTTTAGATTTAATATGAAAGCAAAACCGAGAACGTGATCATGCTGAGGATGTGTAGATTGAAGAGTGTGTACGTTATGTTGGTTGAATGACACCGGTGTTTTCTCTTCTACTCATCAGTGCTGTTTCTAAAGTCTGTCGAACCCTTTCTCCTCCATAGCGCTTTAAAATACAGCAATCTGTGCAGAATTCAAACGTGTCCGATACGTTTTCTGGTCAGCGGCGGTTCTTGTGACACTCACGTGAAACCAGACATCATTCACTAAAATGGAAGCAATATTATCAGTCTATTCTAGAGAGCATTTGATTGCACAGAAAATCTGATGAGAAGCTGAAGTGCAGTGATGCCATCAAAATCATTGATCTTTATTGGCGGAAGTGAGAGACTAAGTTTTTAAAGCTTATACCTCTAAATGCGAATTCTGTCATTGTTTTGGAGCACACTAGCTTATAGATAACAGTAAGGCTAACATATTCATACTAAAAGCCCCCCAAAAAATAAAATTTTGATGATCATTTATTTGGATTAGTGTTAGTATTATTACATTGGGACATATCTAAATTCTACTGTACAACAGTAATATATTTCTGTCAAGCTAAACCGAACTTTTATTTTGACGGGTTGCAGTCAAAAATCACATTAAAGGGGTCATGAACTGGCTTTTTAAATTTTTTTATATTGTTGTCTGAGGTCAACTTATGACGTTCGCTTGGTTTTTACATTCAAAAACATCAAAATGAATAAGTAATAGGCTATTTTCTACCCTAGTTTTGAGCCTAGCTCAAAAACGCTCGGTTTTTATGGGCGTCTCGCATTGAAGACTTGGAAGTAAACGCCCACTGCTGTGAGTGGATAACAGTTTTGCATATGTTATGTAGCTATGCGTGTAATGCGCGAATAGGTGGGCGGGGCTAAACCGGCCGTGTTGAAGTAGCCGTTGATCTTCTTCTGCGGGGGTGGTGTTTTATCCTCTTTGTCGTCATAGTTCTCCACTTTGAAAGCTTTTATTGGACTAACAAGGACGTTTTCAGTTCTGAAACTTACAGGATATTCTTATAATATGATGACGTCTTAGATGTCAAAAGCTCAAGGAAAATTTGATTTCTCAGTTTATCACCCCTTTAAATACGATATTTGAATATATTTTTTTAAATTATTTAATTTGATTAAAATGTATTTAAATAAATACATAAATGACTATAAATATATTTGAAGTATATTTGCAAAACAAGTAAGAGAGTGACTCTGCGCAGCCGTGGACTCACTCTGCGCAGCTCAGCGTCTGGATCTGGGTGTCCTTCTGCTAGCAGCCTCTGTCTGATCTCATCCAGCTCTTCCTTCTCTCGTTTCCGGTCACGTTCATCCAGCTCTACCTCCTTCTCTCTGTCCCGCAGTCGCTTCTGAAGAGCGCTGCCCCTGCAGGCAGAGCAGAGGAACAGAAACCGTTTAGGTCAGATACTGATGGTCTGTTGCATACTGTAATCAAAAACGTCATGAGATAAATCTGATATTACATTTCTGAGAATCAGATTGTAAAAAAAAAAAGGTAGTGTTTGCAAGTTCCCAGGCTGCCACAATGAGATATTATAGTTTTGAGGCCCAACCATCAGTTACATGAACTTTCTATTATTCCATGTGCTCTTAAATTGTTTTATAAATAACTTACAGGTTTGATTGTATGAAGCCTGATGTATATCTCCACCTGTTTTGTTGTTGTTGTTGTTTTTAAACTCGTTTTAAATAAGGTACAAAAGGTTGTCTTGAGTATGTGTTATGTTTGATACATTTCAGGGCTTTGTTCTACAATATCCTGCCTTGTCAAACTCTAAAATTATCAATTTACTTTTGTGCCTGAAGCAATAGAGGGCACGCGCATGACGTCACCGTCGCCCGGAGTGAATGCGGTCACTCCCACTAAGTGGCAAAAAGACTGAGCGGCAGCATTTGTTATCAGCGTGAATGCCGTGAAAAACACACAAAACGCATCTAAAACGGGAAAGAGCTTTGCGATTGACTGTACAACTAGATTTGACCAGAAATCTGAGGTACTGTATATTTTTACAGACTGCAAAAAGCTACAGAACAGACTATATTCTGCATAATTGGATGTTTTTAAATAAACACTGACAAAAAACTATACAAGTTTTAGGGCTGGACGATATGATGATATACAGTATAACATTAATGTAAGTGATCACTCGGATTTAGACCTATCTATATTGTATTTATATAAACGTTTAAATTTTCTTCATTTATTTCCCCGGCGTCGAAATCAGGCACATATAAATGTCAGGAAACACGATTCCTGGATGCATGTCAATATCCATGGATCTTTGATAAGTTGTAAGGAACACTATATCGAGTCCAACTTTTAGTTTAAACTGATAATAGTTTGTTTTACTCGCGTTTTCGCAGTTTCCTCTATTAACTCCAGCCACGCAGCAGCTCTTCTGCCAATCAGTCCGGCTGAAGGGGACGTGTTCCGGCGGGGAAGTGACGTTAATGCATTCCCTCTATACGGCTGTGTAATAAACTTTTTTTAATGTATTTGAATGTATATGCTAAGTGTTTTATGTGAGGCACCATGTAAGCTCAAACTAATTGCCCCACGGGGATAAATAAAGCTCTAAACTAAACACTAACTAACTAACTAACTAACTAAAAAAACAAGGTAATGTGCAATTTTAGAACGATCTGCCTCTAAATGTGATATAAAAAGATAAATTAAACACACAGTGGCACACAGAACTCACTTGTAGTATTTTGGGTCGTCTCTGTCATCATCATAGTCTTCGAGAAACTCCTTCAGCCGTTTCCCTTCTTTAGCCTGAGAGGATGATATGATGAAAGAAACATTCAGAAATTTAAACAGAAACATTCTCTATAATATACATGTGTTTTAGATCAGGCTAAATTGCTGATTTAAATACAATAGGGCTGTGCCAGACTAAAGATTTTTTTCAATTGGTTGCACGTTTATGAAATTAATTGGTAATATATATACTAGGGGAGTAGCATCGGAAAATAGTTTGAGTATCAGGGCTGAGAAAGAATATTATATTTATCATTGCTAACAATGTTCTACATTACAGAGGAATACGAAACCATAATAATGAGCCTTTTTGGCTCTTTAAGTGCACGCATAAAGCTTTTTACAAGGCACGCGCAAAAGTAATGATTATAAATTGAAAAGCAGAAAGGAGACTGCATGAACATTTTATTGATAAACTTGTTTTTCCTGAGTCAATAACTATGTTTCCATCCAAAGTTCGAAAGTGCGAATTTAACTTGTGCACAAAACTGGAATATCGCATAAAAGCTTTGCGAATAAAGCACCGTTTCCATCCAGTGAGTGAAAGAGAACAAAATATTCACTTCCTGATAAACTGGTGTTAAATATCACTGAGAAAAATGGAAGTTGCTGCAGTAGGAGAAGCCACTGTTTATAATAAATTACTTGCGTCTCAGAGCGCGCAGACGAAACGCAATGAAGTTATTTTGCTTTCGAGGAGGATACTGCTGTTTGGGAACGCAGTCGTGTAAGACTAGCCTGACGTCGTCATACTCAGAGTGAGTCTGATCTGCTCCATTGGGCTGTGATTATGGGGCGTTTCAACCGAACCAGGAAAAAAAATGCCTCTGCACTCAATTAGATCGACCGAATCCCGTATAAGGACGGCAGAAACATCTTTCCGATCGACAAATGCCTTGATCGCGGTTCTGTTCCTCTTTTAAATGAATGCGCTGTCTAGAACTTCTATAACAGACGCGATGGCTGAATCTACACATCTCAGTTCTCCAGCGGCGGCCATCTTTGTTGTAAACAAACTCAACCCAAGCGCTCTTTAGTGACGTGATGATTACGTTACGGTTGATCATCTGTCCATCATCGTATAAAGCCCGCCCTGATGATTTGATTGGTCCAACAGCTCTGGTTCAGGCATACTTGCTTCACAACGGATCAAGTCGAGACCGAACTTCCCATCCTCAGATGTTGTGGGCGGGGCTAAGCTCGGCTGGCATCCAGGCTCGTGTAAGTAGGGCCCTATGATTTCCGCGATCACGGAATCGCGGACGGAATTGGCCAATTAATGCGGAATCTAGTGTTAACGCGGAATTTCGTGGAATTTTACATATTTGGTTTGAAATTCTGTTTTTGTGTGGGAGAAGAACGTATGTCTGGTTAAAATGCAGACCGGGGGAAGCAAATCTGGGTGACACAACCCCCCCACCCCGTCATTTCAGCTACAATGACGAAATCAAAACAATGAAAGCATGGCGAAGCGGCTCTCCACGGCTCTCCTTTCGTCGGCAAAAAGTTAAGAAACTCAACACTATAAGCCGTCAGTGGCGAGCAGAGAAGTTCGCACATGACTTATGAAGTGTTTCCCACACATAGACTAATTCGCCGCCACATACTGCGTTTCGTTTTTTAACACTATTTAAAACACGCAGCGTATTCTTTCAGTTGTATTTCCCCGCTTTCCCTCCGTCTCTCTCTCACACTCACGCGTCTCTCTCACATACACACACACACAACGTGCACACCACGTCTGTCTATGACGATCCGGACTGGACAAAGGAGAAGCGAACTCAGTGAGCGACACTGGGCGAGAGAGAGACAGAGTGTGACTTTATTTAAACTTATATAAACTAATCTAATTTATATTACTGGACAGTTTAAAGCTCATAACCATATTTTGTTGTTACTTGAAGAGTGCAGTGTTGTTGCATCATGCAGTATTTGTCCTGAAAAGGCTACTGAGTAAATATCTGTATTACCTCAATAAATTTAAGGTTATTCCTAATTTATTTGTATTTTTTAATACATTTTAATCATTAACTTTAAAAGCACACTCTTTTTTACGACTAAAATAACAGTCAAGGGTAAAAAAAAAAAAATTCCCAAAAATGAAAACGGAAAAAACGGAATTTGGGAAAAAATAAAACGGAATTTGGGAAAAAATAAAACGGATTTCATAGGGCCTTATGTAAGACAGTTCTGGGAGGGAATTATACTGAACCACTTTGATGACAGACTTATGGTGCGTTCACGTGAAATATGATATTTTCCACTTGTGAACTGGTATTTACCAGTGTGTTGCGTTCACGTGCTTTTGTTGTCGTAATGTGGTAAAAAGATGGAGATTCAGACCTGTTATTTAGCTAAAACTATTTTAGATTGCTTAAGTCATCTGCTACAGCAAGAAAATGATTTATCAAAACTCAAACGGTAAATAATATGCTGTATATTTTCTAGATCATGAATAGTACAGATTTTTGTATCATGAATGAATGAGTATTACCGTAACACATGAACGCACCATTAGTTCAGGCATTTCAGATGCTGTGCAACGAGATCGGTCCGCTGGTTAGTCCAGTTATGCCTTCCCATCGCAAAGTCACGTGACTTTTTTTATGCGCATTGAGGAATTTATGCTGTAAATGTCGCCATTCAGTAAACCATCGCATCATGTTTTCTTATTGGATCAATTTGATTGACTGAGCCTCTTCTTGTCAACTAACATTTGGTCGACTAAAATACATTGAGAACAAAGTTGTTTAACCATTTCACGCCGGCGTTCCTCCTCCCTCTCGATCTCCTTGCTGTAGTCTCTGGCTTTCTTCCTCTCTCTGAGCTCCCAGTTCTTTAGACGCTGTTGAGAGACAGTAAGTAAAGAAAATAAATAGCCTATAAAAACAGCTAATCATCCAATAATGTGATCAGACAGACTGAATACAGAGAGAGAGAGAGAGATCACACACCTCCTGATACGCCGCCTCTTTCTCTCGCAGCTTCCTCTCCAGTTTGCGCCGCTCATACGCCTCTTCTTCATCTTCCTCACGATCACGCTTCTTATCCTTATCTCGGTCTCTATCGCGACTCTGTTCTCTGAAAACAGATCGCACCCAATCACATGTGATGCGTGTCATTTATTGTAGACCCAGAACTTCAGTTTTTGACCCACAACATCTGAATATTTTGGCATATTTTTTTATTTTTTTTGCTCTACAAAAAATATTATACATGAATATTAGATAAACATAAAAGAAAAAAATGTGTGTATAGTCAAACCAAAAATTATTAGATATAATTTTTTATATTTTTTTTACTAGTGGGTGCAGGACACTATAGTTCATTTATGTAAGTGAGGAGAGCAAAATAAAGTAAACTGACATATTATACCCAAAAATTCTTCATACAGTGACTACTAGTAAAACTTATAAAAATTTGGGATCAAAAATCATTCCGACACTTTGACCTGATGATGTTTTGCTGAAGTGTTTTTTTCTGTAATTGGGGTGGTGATGGCGCAGTGGATAAGACACATGCCTTTGGTGTGAGAGACCCGGGTTCGAATCCACTGTGAGACACCAATGTGTCCCTGAGCAAGACACTTAACCCCTAGTGCGACCTCTGACATCATAGCAATTGTAAGTCGCTTTGGATAAAAGCGTCAGCTAAATGTAAATGTAAATGTAATTGCTAATGTGACCTTTACACACAGACTGAACTAAATGAAGCATTGCTTGGTAATCGGTTGACCTAAATAATGTATTATCTAATTGTGTAGTTAAATTTAACAGCTGACATATTCAACCCAATTCATTTGTGAGAGTCTAACAGAAGGACGGACAAAAATATCAACTGTAATTGATATTACTATATACTACAATTTGATAACTGGGTTCTTGTCATATTTTATTACCATTTTCTAAAACTGTAGCTAATAAACTGTGATGATGTGAGAAATGTAGAAGGTGTCTGAATACATTTTGGTTTGACTGTATTACGGCTGTCCCCTAATAGTCAACTAACCGACTAACTGAAAACGAGACACAAACACGACGTTTCTTGTACCTGGATCGGCTGCGGTCTTCGCTGATGTCACGACTTCGGTCTCTCTCCCAGTCCCTCTCTCTCTCACGCTCTTTCGTGCGCTCGCGGTCTCGATCTCTTTCTCTCTCCCTCTCGCGTTCTCGCTCTCTCTCGCGCTCCCTCTCTCGGTCCTTCTCCCGCTCGCGGTCTCGTCGTTCGCGTTCCCTCTCGCGCTCCTTGTCTCTCTCCTTGCGTTCGCGGTCCAGCTCTTGCCTCTCCTTCTCTCGCTTTCCCTTTTCTTCTTCCAATTTCTGTGGGAAAACGGGGAGGGAAGTTTTCAGATTAGCAACTGCTCGTGCACAACATGAGTACATAACCCAATATCAATTTATGAGGAAGTGGTTTACAGTCCCTGCCATTCACATATTCGCTCATATTAAGGGACCAAAAGTCTAAGACCACACGAGAAAATTATTCTAATTAGCATTTCATTTCTTATTGTATTAGATCATCAACATAAGGAGTGAAAAATGAAAAACAAAACGATGATGAATCTACAGACTCACATCATCAAATATTTATTTGATTAGTAACACAAAAAAAATCTTAGATAGAACATAAACTAATTAATTTTAAGTTTGGCAGTGCTAGTGAGATAGAAATCACACACTTTTGAAATGTTCTTCATGCATGTCAGGATTGTCTTACAATTTTTCTAAAGCGTTTTAATGTGGAGTCTTGGACTTTTGAATCGCCCTGTATGATGACAGATACAAATCAAGCAACTGTTCAGCAATTAATAAAAGGAAACCTGGAAACCACTTTTGAAATATAAATTTGACATTGCTGCAACTGAATCAGATGAGAAACAGTTGAGGGCTCTGTATCCGTCTCATCACATGATCAATAGAAAGAGGCTTCAATCCTTGTGAAACTAGTTGTTTGTGCACTTACAGGTGTTGACTAGCGACTCACAGCGCTTCCGTGGCCCTACAAGCCTTTATTGTTAGGCCTGGGAGGAAAAGCAGGTCAAAGGATTCACAAGGACAAAATAAAAAAATAAAAACTATTCTCTTTGCTTGCAACAATCTGACAAACAACTTCCAGACATTTTGAAAACATTGTGACAGGAGCATTGCATACTGTATTTGTTAAGATTTGTTTCTTTTTCTTTGCAGTTTCTTTGTGGTTTGGATAGAAAAGGCAACAAACGAAGGTGTAGAGACTGCTTACCCCACTGCAGACGACACGGGCCTCAGAGGATCTGACCGAACAATTATGAAATGCACTGAAGCCCAGCATGACACCCACGGCTTTAGTCTCATTTCAACAGCTCTATTATTAAAATATCCGTCCAGAGGCGTCTATCAACAGCTTCTACTTCCCAGAAAGCTAAAGTCTCATGGATACATTATAAATACAATTTAAAGAGTCTAATTTCACTGTGAAATATGCTGAATTATTTTTGAAGCGCTGAACCATGGGTGTTATGCAACTCTGAGCAGCAGCAGCAAATGAACATGTAGACAGGAGGTAAAGACAAGACCCGAAAACAATTACATAAACGCATTAAAAGGACGCTTCTGCATTGACTTGGATTTAAAGTGACGCTGCTCTTAAATAACGTTTCTACTGGTTAATTTGGGTTGCATTTAACAGTGAAGCAAGACAGGATAGGATTAGTAGGCTTTGTGAATCTTTAGATCAGTTTATATCAAGTCTTCATTAACCAATATTACATAACGACTTTTAAAAAAAGTATTGCTATGTGTTCTGAGTGGTTTGTATATATCAGTGGTTATTAACAAGTCCAAGTAATTTAAATAAAGCTGAAATAAAATATAGATAATAGATCAATATGCTAATATGCTGATTTGCTGCTCAAGAAACATTTCTGATTATTATTATCATCATCAATGATGAAAACAGTAACTGTTTACTGTATTTTT
Organism: Tiaroga cobitis; assembly: GCA_030578255.1. Classification (NCBI taxonomy): domain Eukaryota; kingdom Metazoa; phylum Chordata; class Actinopteri; order Cypriniformes; family Leuciscidae; genus Tiaroga; species Tiaroga cobitis. Next base: position 4,618,002 of record CM060610.1, read on the forward strand.
GATTACATAAATGCAGCCTTGGTCAAGTCAAGTCAGATATATATCCAGATATTGCTCGTGTCCCTCCTTCAATACAAGTCTATGGGACTAAATTGTAATTCTGATCAATTAAAAACTCAAACTGCATGATTTGAGGAATCATTCATGTGTTAAGCACAACTGGCGCAAGACGAATGATGTGTCAAAATTTAATACTTAGTGTTCCTTAAAGGATAATTACGGTATTTAGCACTTTGAGTCTATTTTCTAGTTTGTTTTGGATGAACTAGAGTGGTGGACACAGAAATTTTGATGACTCTTTTAGACAACCCTTAACGTTCGTTTTCAAAACTGTGCAACTCGCTGATTGATTAGTGGTGTTCGTTGATGATTAAAAACAAATATATTGGCGCAATGTATGATTTCAATCCGTGTTATTTGCTATAGTGGAACTATTTTTTCAGATACCTTACAACCGCGTATAAACTTCCGCTCGATATTTGAGTCTGAAGCGTTTTACAAAATGCCAAATAAAACACGACAGAAACTATTTCGCTACGCTACTTGTTTTGGAACATCAACGAACACCACTAACCACTCGGTGAGTTGCACAGGTTTGAAAACGAACGTTAAGGGTTGTTTTAAGGACATGTTTGTGCATGCCGGTAGACAGCCACTCTTAAGCCTAGTTCACACTACATGATTTTAAAGCATCGGGCTGAACTGTGCGGTTCACACTACATGACTTGCTCTCTGTGAAATCAGGAGTGTTCAAGTTGTTGAGCTGTTCACACCACACGACACAACGTGATTGATCCGCAACAGGAGGTAACGCACTACACGAGTTGACAACAACTCTGACTGTCACCCAACGACTCTATCTTGTCTACAAACCACGTTTTGTCACGAAAAATCACGCGATAAAACGAACCGGAAATGACGCGAAACAGCACGCGCGCTAATACCCAGCGAAGAAGACAAGACCCATGCCTTGCTCTGATTGGAGCAACCCATGCCTTGCTCTGATTGGCTGTAGCTCATGACATCACTGAGGTTGAGTCGTGCGACAGCTCTGGATATCTAGCATGCTAGATATTTTTCTGGCCTCAGCGACACGTTTGCGAGGCGTCTGCGAGCGTCTTTGATGCGTTGTTGGCTCTTTCATACTAACAGATTGGTGAGCGTCCATCGTCTGCTAATCCCCTGCGATTTGCACGCGATAACACCCTGACCTGTCGGCGAGCTCAACGATTTGCAAATCAGGCTTAAAATCCTGTAGTGTGAACTAGGCTTAAAGCGGTCAAAGGCGATTCTAAAAGAGTCAAAAAGTCGAGACGGGACCCATCGTCCACCACTCTAGTTCATCCAAAACAAACTAGAAAATAGATTCAAAGTGCGGAATTATCCTTTAATTAGATGTTAGCTGTAATTTTCTGTACTTGAAAAAAGGGGTTTTATAGTAATTCTGTGTGACTTTAGCTGTACAAAATGTTAAGACGAAAGAAGACATTCAGTGAACACACACACACACTTAACAGGAAAAGAAAAGAGCAAGCAAGCAGGAATGTAGAGATGTTGGCAGACTCAATCACAAAGCGAATTCATACCTGCAAAATCTTCAGAAAGTCCGTGTGCTGTGGAGGGGCGCCCCCTACTTTTACAAGAGCCGAATGGGCCAAATCACTGTTATTCAAGTCAGCAGTATTTATTATAGCACCAACATCACTTTTACTAGCAGACCCACACAGGTTCACTGGCCGCCCATATCTTGGAGAACCAGAAAATATGCAGTTTCCCAGCTTATCGCTTTTATAAACACAGTGGAGTTGATCTCACACACACTTTTGACACCCCTTGATATTATTTCGATATTAAAAACCCAGAACGAGAATATCAGATCGAGTCGGTGCAGTTGCCCCTGTGCAAGTCCTCCTGAAGGGGGCGCCCAGTACAAGTAGAGAAAAATGGAAAGCTCATACTTACATCCTATCCTTGCTACTTTTTCCAAAGCTGTGAGATTCATCTTGGTTTAGTCACCATATGATCTCTATCATAATGGTGGGGTTTAATGAATAGATTAGCTTTTAGGGAAGTGCACAGAACGTCCATGCATTGTATGTGTGACTACATTTCCCACCCTTAACATGGAGGCCACGCTACAGTTTACACAAGCCAGTGATAAAAATGCTCTGGACTCAAATGATGCCTAACTTCTGCACTATATCAAGTTAAATCTTAAATATAATAAAAGTTTTGCTGTTTACAGGCTAAATAGCTATTCATGCTGGTATGTTGTCAAACTAAACTAGGTGTAAGAGGCTGTTGTGCTCTACCTGTGATATGGAGTAAATTAGCATGTATTTTACCTTATGGGTATCGCGGAATTTGTTGATCTCCCTGGAAATCAAATCTCTTTTGTCATCTTCCATTTCCATGGCATTGATGTCATCCTAAACAGCCAAGGACAGAAAATGGAGAACATGGTTAACCCGTGACCCTATATATACTTATATAATACTGACATTGCGGAAAGCAAATGTGTGGTGATCACTGCGAAGAGATTTTTTTAAGTGTCTCTGACATTTATTTGATCAAAAGGGAAATATTACCATTTTAACTAACGGTTTTCTATTTTAATATACTTTAAAATGAATTTTCTGCATCATTACTCCCATCCTCAGTGTCACATGATCCTTCAGAAATCATTCTAATATGATGATTTGCTTCTAAATTATTATTGGTGCCTATATAAGTACATTTTTTAAATTAACCTACATAAGTAGGGCCCTATAATTTCCGCGATCACAGAATCGCGGACGGAATCGCGGAATTGGCCAATTAACGCGGAATCTAGTGTTAACGCGGAATTTCATGGAATTTTATATATTTGGAATGAAATTCTGTTTTTGTGTGGGAGAAGAACGTATGTATGGGGAAAATGCAGACAGGGGGAAGCAAATCTGGGCGACACAACCCCTCCCGTCATTCCAGCTCCAATGACGGCATCAAAACAATGAAAGCATGGCGAAGCGGCTCTCCACGGCTCTGCTTTCGTCGGCGAAAAAGTTAAGAAACTCGACGCTAAGCCCTCAGTACCGAGCAAGTTCGCACGTGACTTATGAAGTGTTTCCCACACATAGACTAATTCGTGGAGGTTCACCACAGAATCAACACCGGCCGCCACATACTGCGTTTCGTTCATTTTTTTTAGCGCTATTTAAAACACGCAGCGTATTCTTTCAGTTGCATTTCCTTTCCCTGCTCTCACGCGTCTCTGTCTCTGTCTCTCTCTCTCTCTCACACACACACACACACACACACACACACACACACCCCATCCCCTTCGTGCACGTCTGTCAATATGATGCGCCGGACTGGACAAAAGCGAAGTGACACTGCTCGAGAGAGGCCGAGTGTGTCCGAGAGCACGCTCGACAGTGTGTGACTTTTATTTAAACTTATATAAACTAATATAATTGATTTTACTGGACAGTTTAAAGCTCATAACCATATTTTGTTGTTACTTGAATTACTTAGAGTGCAGAGTTATGTTGCATCATGCAGTACTTGTGCAGAAAAGTAAGAGTAAATGTTGGTTACCTCAATAAATTTAAGGTCATTCCCATTTTATTTGTGTACATTTGAATCATTAACATTAAAAGCACACTCTTTTTACAACTAAAATAACAGTAAAGGGTAAAAAAAAAACCTGAAGTCCCAAAAATTTTAATGGAAAAAACGGAATTTGCAAAAATTAAAACGGAAAAAAACGGAATTTGGGAAAAAATAAAACGGATTTTATAGGGCCCTATATAAGTTATTAATATAGGTTATTATTAGTGCTGCCACTAACGACTAATTTTCTAACGACTAATCTTTCGACTAATTTTTCGATTAGTCGACTAATCTAAACGACTAATTAAAAAAAAAATCAAGTGTTTATTTCGTTGTGTCCATTTTATTTTGAACTCAACTGAAGGGCCAAAACATAAAATGTCACCTGTTCAAAAACATTATGTATTAACAATCTAAGCATTAAGTATCTGCATTTCCATTAGGCTATACCATATTAGTCAGAGTCCTAATCTAATCCTCTAATAACAAACATGTATGTATTACTTAAATTAGCTCTTTGTTCTGCCTTAAAAAATGTACAGTAAGCTAATAATGATTAATTTATGTACATTTCTGAAAAGCATAACTGATAACATCACTCTGAATAGTAAAGTAGATGCAATGCATTTTCTGTGAAAAGCGCTATACGAATAAATTGGAATTGAATTGAAAGAGTCTGGACTAGCCCACTATGAGTCGCGCTGAAAGCAGGCAGGCACGCAGTTATGTAGCTCGCGTTTACACTTGCGTGCATGGCGGGCCCGTGCCGCGGTTCGCGTGAATGTGAAAGCAACACGGACTCGGGAGCGCTTGTTCGGGAAGTTAAGTAACCTGCCCATGCGTTTTAGCTGATTATGATGCATTTAGTTAAATAAAACACATGTAAGGGATGATAGTGTTGATGATTTACCTTGGATACCCGAGAGTTGAGTCTGCAGTGTATTCGCGCATTGCGCGTGCAATCAGGGCAACACATTTGGAAATCCACTGTCTCCTCAAAAGAGTCCGTTTGAAAAACACAATATACTATTGACCCGCGTTCTGTTTTCTATCATGCGCCGTGCACGTTTGCGATGGCATAAGATGCACGCAAACTCAACAGGGTTCGAAAGAATTGAGTGTGAAACCAGACCAACGCTGCGGAGGGCGCCGGGAACAATCGCGCTCGCGCTCGGACTCGGACCGCAGCAAACGAGCCCACTGTGAAAGCTCCGTCACCTGCCTCCGCAATTTTTCATATCAAAGCAGTGAAGGTGGGCGGGAACGTGAATGATAGCAGATAAACCAGCAGGGCGCGCACGGCACACAGACTGGTGTGTGGAGGTGAATTACAGTGAGCTGTTTGTGACGGGAGACCAAAAATAAATAGCGGTCAATAGTAAAACGACACGTCGACTAAAAAAATTGCCGTCGACTAATTTGCATGGTCGATTACGTCGACTAATCGCGGCAGCACTAGTTATTATCATCAATGTTAAAAACACATTTTGCTGCTTAACATTTTTTAGGATTCTTTGATTAATAAAAAGTCTAAGTTGATTAATACATTTTTTGTAACACTAAATGTCTTCTTTACAATCACTTTTGATCAGTTTAATGCATCCTTGCTGAATAAAAGTATTCATTTCTTTCTCTTTTTTTAAAATCTTTTTTACCCCAAAATCTGTTTTCAACAATTGTTTCTTGAGCATCAAATCATCATATTAGAGTGATTTCTGAAGGATCATGTGACACTGAAGACTGGAGTAATGATGCTGAAAATACAGCTTTGATCACAGGAATAATTTAAAAAATATATTCATTTATATAATACATTTAAATAATACATATCTATACAAATGTCTTATAAAAACTTTACAGAGAAGGAACAGCCAAGATGAACTAAAGCCAACCTCGCCCTTCTTGTCTCTCTTCTTTTTGCGGCGACTCGACTCGTCGTCCTGTGATGGAGCATTGAGCTCGTTTGAATACTCCCGGATCAGGCCGTCAATGGCACCTTTGACAATTTGGTCCCGCTTCTTAGTTTCTTCATCCAGAACCTCCTCTTCCTCGTCGCCAGCATCCTCTGCCTTGCCATTCTGCCAGATACACAAAAGATCATAACTCAGAATCTTTTTGTAGCAGAACGCATCTGACATTAGCAACGTTTCCATCTAAGGTTGCAAATTTAACTTATGCGCAAAATTGGAATATCGCATAAAACGTTTGCGAAAAAAACAGCGTTTTTCCATACAGTTAGTCGAAGAGAACAAAATCGCCACTTCCTGATAAACAAGTGCTAAACATCACCAAGAAAAGTAGGAGAAGCTACTGTATATAATAATTTTGGAATATAATAAGTTACTTGCATCTCAGATCGCGCAGACGAAACGCAATAAACGCATTTCGGAGGCGGGTGACTGATGTTTGGGGTCGCTGTCGTGTAAGACAGTTCTGGGAGGGAATTATACTGAACCACTTTGATGACAGACTTTGCTCAGGCAGAACCACCAAAACAGCATTTCAGATGCTGTGCAACGAGATCGGTTAGTCCAGTTATTCCGTCCCATCGCAAAGTCATGTGACTTTGATACACAGAGTAATTTATTGGGTAAATTTATTCGGTTTCCATCGTAGTTCATGCACAGGTTTTCATTTCGGAGAAAAAACTTGATCCAACTTAAACGAGCGCATGCGTATTTATGCGCATTTTTAGAATTTATCTTGGGATTTCCATCCAAGGTTTTTTTTTATGCGATATCCAGAATTGTGCATAAAAATAGGTAACAATATTTTGGAAACAAAATATGAAGTAAAAAAAAAAACACCAACTGCATTTTCACAATTGTGGAAACCAGTTGCAAAATCTAATATGCATTTGAAGACACAAATTCTCTTCTCATTCAAATAAGTAAACACTGTTTAAGTAATTAAAGGGATACTTCACCTCTGGAAAGATGAATGTGTTTTTAAAATGGGTCATTTATGTAGAAGAAATGTGAAATTATTTTTGAATTTGAAGCTTTCTAGACTGAGAAAAGCCAGAAAATGTATTTTTGGCTCATGTGGATGAAAGACAACAACTCCCAGAATGCACTTGCTTCGCTGCCCTAGGAGGCCACGCCTACCGGTAACGGAGCGCAGTAGTTAAACAGCAAGTCTAGGCTACTAGTGAGTCTCCGTGATGAGTCTGCCCGGGATTTCGAGATCGGCCAAAATGTCGGGGATTCGGCTTTTGCGTTCTACAGTCGCCATTCATCATGTTTACTGTGGCGAGCAGGACGAGTGAGGGCCGCGGGAGAACGGCGCGAGGCCGGTGGCGTGATTACCGATGAGAGACACCTGTGAGACGCACCCGTCTCGTATCTCTCACGGAGGAGCGGGAATTTTCTTAGCAATGTTAAAACGCACATCAACCGATCACTTGTTTAGCGTTCATGTAAACACTACATTCAGATTCACCAATCGCAATTAATTCAGTTAGATTGAAACAAAAGGTGTGCATGTAAACAATGAATGGCGACTGCAGAAAGCAAAAGCTGAATCCCAGACATTTTGTATGATCTCGACGGTCGGACATGTCCGGGAAAAAGAGGATGGTAACCCCTACTACTCAGAACTACCAACTACCCAAAAAAGATGTCTGCCACTGTGTGTGCATTCTGTGAGTGAGATCCCAGCCTCTATGGGCGGGTTGAGAACATGCGGGACAGCTCCTACTACTGGCTGTAGTCTTTAGCCTCTGGCTGTAGCAAAAAATCCTCCGATGACGCTAAATGAGATTTTTGCGTCATCTGAGGATTTTTTCCAGACAAAAAATACATAAATCTCTCGTCTCAGGGAGATATGAGGGTGGAAAGCACGGTCATTTGAAAATACTATAGGTTTTCTACTAATACAAAGCTTAATGCTAAATCCTGAAGTATCCCTTTAAGTAAACAGCATTTTTTTAGTTCAGTATCGCCTGGATATCAAACTGGTCTCATACTAACTCCATTTTCACTGGTGCTCTTCTTCTTTGCTTTCCACTCGTCCAGTTGTGCTTTGGTTTTGGCATCGACTTTGACCAGAAGTTTCTTTTCTCCAACCTGCAACTCGTGTAGCAGCCGTAGAGCTCGTAGAGTAGATTCAGGCTCTTTGTATTCACAGAAACCAAACGCTGAACGCAAATGAACAAAAAATATCTGTGAGCAGCCAGCCTGACATACAACACTCACAGTCAGGCAGTGCAACAAACTGAGCTTAAAGGGTTAGTTCACCCCAAAATGAAAACTCTGTCAGTAATGACTCTCCCTCATGTTGTTCAACCCCGTAAGACTTTCGTTCATCTTCAGAACACAAATGAAGATATTTTTTAATAAATCTGAGAGCTGGATCACTCCCCATAGACTTCTAAGGGATCGAAACTTGCCGGCTCAGAAAAGTTATTAAAGACATCGTTAAAATAGTCCGAGTGACTACAGCGGCTCAACTTTAAGTTTATCAAGCGACGAGAATACTTTTTGTGCGCAAAAAACAAACAAAAATAACGACTTTATTCAACTATTCATTTCCTTCTCTGTGGGCGGTGAGATTTCACGTAGTGTAACAGCGCAGCGCTTCTGTGTTGTACGTTAAGTTGTTATTTGTGGGTTTTTTTGCGCACAAAAAGTATTCTCGTCGCTTGATAAACTTAAGGTTGAGCCACTGTAGTCACTCGGACTATTTTAATGATGTCTTTAATAACTTTTCCCGGCCGGCAAGTTTCAATCCCTTGGAAGCCTATGGAGGAGTGATCCAGCTCTCAGATTTCATCAAAAATATCTTATTTTGTGTTCCGAAGATGAACGAAAGTCTTACGGGGTTGAACAACATGAGGGAGAGTAATTACTGACAGAACTTTCATTTTGGGGTGAACTAACCTTTTAAAAGAATTGAGATGTTGTGTGTTAAAAACATATTTACCTTGGAGTTTCCCTGAGGCACCTTGAACTCGTTTCCAGCTCAACACCAAACCACATTTCTGAAACACAATTGGTTATCGTCAACATCAAACTTTTAAACCAAGAACTATTTCACTTTAGATTAAAACTCAAATGGAACTATTTCTTAAGTCCTCTACATTGCTGAATGCATATTGTTATTCTGGATGTGGTCATACTTACGGCCAGCAGCTGTCTGATGAGCATGTCAGAGGCTTTCTCAGAGATGTTCCCTACAAACACGGTGGTTGTGGGACCATTGTTGTCATCGTCGTCTTTTGCCCGAGCAGCCATACTTTCCTTCCTGGGAGCAGCAACTTTACTAACCACAGACATCGCCGTGGGCAAAAGAACCTGATTCATCACATCACAATTAATACTGTAGCCATGTGACAAAAAAAAAAGTGCTTGTGACTTGTCTCTGAAATACTGATTCAAAAGTTCATTACTCAAGAAATGCATGGAAGCATTTCAATGGCATATTTTGTGTATTAAAATGTTTCTGTACAAACATATCGTCGCTGTGCGTCGGAAACCTTGTATGTCCAAAAACCGCTTTGATTTTTTTGGAATCAAAACCTGGACTTTTCAAATAATTAAACAACACCGTGTATATGTGGTCTGACACGTGCATGTGTCATTAATTAATAGCATAAAAACCGAATCAAGCTTAAATAGAGTAACGAGGTTTTTGACCAGCAAATTTCTGAGAATTTCGTACATACTAGTTTTGTCTGTCATTAGAACAGCCACATCTGAGGCAGTAAGTGCACTACATTTTCATCAACTTACGGGTTATAAAGTTAATTGTAGACATGTGGGAGCTCTGTCACATGGCAAAAATCTCATGTTATAAAAGATCAAGTGCTTTGAACAGGCTATTTAAGACAGTATTGGCTATGACTCCACTACAAATGCTAGACTAAGACACTCTTCAAATACATAACACATTAGCCTAAATATATATATATATATATATATAGTGTTTCTTGAGTAAAGAAAACACTGTACATATTCAAACAACCAGCTCTTTATTTACCGTTGAATTGCAAACAAGCAGAGACGGTCCAAACTGCGTCCGCCACTTCATTCAAGATTCAAGAAGCGGGTGGAGTTTGAGTGACAGTTTGAGGATCCAATGGAGATACAAGGTTTAGTCACAAGCTCTTTTTAACACTTTTCATGTGTTAAATATTTGCAAAACCCACAGACAGACATAAAAGATGACCAATAGTAATGATTTATATATTTAAAAAAATCTTTTAAATTAAATATGGATACGAAGTTTCTGCCCGACAGCGACGATACTTAAGTAAATATTGCAGTTTATTAATGTGCATATAAATAATTTATTCAATATCAACCTTCCTTGTGTTATTTTATTGAAGATCCTGCCTCGTTTTAACTAGATTGTTACTGTCTTAGTTCTTCAGTATCAAACATTTGTTATTTAATTAGCCGCGTTAAAAAACATTGTTTTAGGTGCATTTCTGAGCAAAATACATCAATAAATAGAGGGATGCTTCAGAAAAATGGGGAAATTGTTTACATACATTTAGACTGGAAATGACTAAAATTCTAATACAAATATTAATATTTTTTTCCCTATAATAAACGAATATTACCGTAGGGGCTTGAGTCATAATCCCCATGTGGACAGGAATCATTGGGGTTCCTAGGGGGAGAAAAAACAACAACATCAGAAAATAAACTTGGAGTGGATATTCAGAACTATATCATTATCGTTATAGTTATCGTCCTTGGTGTGACTTTGAATACACAAAGCAAGCAACACAATGCTGTAATAATCAACAAAGTTGTCACAGTTGACACTTAAAAGCTCTGGACTCCCATATATACGCTTCCATTATCAATAATTTAAAATTGTAGCATTTGTTATGCTTTTATCCAAAGCACTTCAAGGCATACATTTCGCCAGCATGTGTTCCCTGTGAATTGAACCAATGACTTCACCATTGCTAACTCAATGTGTCAACAGAAGGTCTGATTTATCTAGTTTATCTTAATTACCGGGAGGCATCGATGGTGGAAATCCAGCAAACTGGGGTGGAGGGATTCCTGGTGGCATTGCTGGGATGCCTATTTGTGGCCGGTTGAGATGAGGAGGGAAAGACATCTTGGGCAAAACACCCAACTTAAACAGAAGAGAAACACACTTCATTAGCAACTGTAAATAACAGGGGCTTGTCAATGATATGCCAAAAATGTTTAGGCTGCTACGATACTGTTCCACTTGAACATTAAAGATCTTTAGTTCTGCAATTCTCCTCATGTATGCAACTATTTTACTATTACTTAACACAGATGCATTGAATGTACATAAAGGGAAAGTTCACCTAAAAATGTATATTATCCCATAATTTACTCACCCTCAAGCCATTAACCCACTGGAGTCGTATGGATTACTTTTATGATTGATTGATGGATGCACTTTTTTGGGCTTCAAAATCTCAGGTACCATTCACTGCCATTATAAAGCTTGGAAGAGCCAGAATTTTTTTTTTTAAATGAATTAAGAAATTCATATACATCTCGGATGGCTTGAGGGTGAGGAAATTAAGGGATCATTTAAATTTGTGTGTCAACTATTCCTTTAAGTATAAAGCTGTTAAATTGTACATTTAACAGAGTGATAGCAGATAGTCAAACACCAAATCAGACAAGCTGATTTCAGGATCACTGACAGCTCTAAATCAGCCAGAAATCGACCTGAAATCAGTTGAGATGTCTGAAATAATCTAAATGAGCTGAAATCACCCTATTATAAATAAAAAGACCTCAAAACAAGCAACAATAAACGTGCGAACAACCTGAAAGTACTGCAATCAACTTGAAATCGCATGTAACGTTACAGACTGAAAATCAACACAAAATAAGTTTGAATCGCTGTAATCGAGCAGAGATTAACGGATCGAGCTGAAATCAGCGGAGTGGTCTTAAATCAATTCAAAGGCCGATTCACATTACTATAACGTCTTCCAATGTGACTATCATTGACGTTAGCTAAGCAAATAAACAGGTGTATGATAGCTAACGCTCTAAAGCGCGTAAATTATATTGCTTTAGTGGTATATAATAATTTCAAGCTAATAAATCAGACCGGTTTGTCAGAAAATATCAGCGGGAATCAGTTCAGTCGGACCGGGTTACAGCTAGCCGCGAGCTAACGTTCACAAAAAGCCTTTATTTTGACCTCTCTCAACGAATTGTTTCGTTTAATCAAACTCCTGTGCGAGAAAACGAAAATATGAACTCACAAAGATAACTAATAGTTTAATAAATATTACTCACTCAAACCAATTCGATATCCACTCGCTTCACGCACGGAAAGTTCACCGGATCCGTGGTAAAAGCAACGAGCGATCGAAACTGCAGTTTCCGGTGAAATGGAATTCTGGGAAAATAACAGGCAAGTTAAAAGACCTCTGATTAAAAAAAAAACTAAATGAAATAAACAAATTAAAAGCAAATGGAAAATCAGCACAACAACCAATCTTGATCTTGTTAATTGATTTTCATCTTATTTCATCTTTTACACAGAATTAGATTCAGGATGTACTTCATAAAAATAATAATAATGATTTATATATTGAGACATTTTTTTCTTCCATTTGAACGTTTTTAAGCATTAACATAACTAATTAAAGGAAAAACAACAATATAGCATGATAATAGTTACCATTCTTTAATTGAAATAAGTTGGCTAAATTGTTCATATTTAATATTCACCATTGCAATAATATGTATATATAATATTTGGTTTATTCCCTGCTGTTATTAGCAAGTTAGCCCACATTATGTCCCGATAAATTGCTGTTCTGTTCTGTTTTTTTTTTTTTTGCACATTATAACTAACTAACCATATTCTCTATTGATTTAACAAACCATGACTTTGACATGTCCAACTTAGCAGAATTATTAGTTAACTTCTAAGGTTTTATATTTGTATTAAATTAACAGCACATTAAATATAAACAGCATGTAAAATGTACCATTTTATGCTTCTGGTCGAATCTCACAACACGGTCAGTATTTTTCAAGGTCAAATTTACCTCAAAATCAAGAAAATGAAACGTATTTTTAGGGATACTGAGATTTACTTTCTTGTTGTTTCTTTTCTTTTGATGTAGGGGTGAAATTTAACGAGGACATTTCTTGTTCAGATTCGCCCATAAACTGCATTTGAGTGACAGGTGACGTCAACGGAGGCGGGATTTTCATGGAAAGTGCTGGAAAGAGACAAAGTACCGCTAGTCATAACGCCTGTTGTTCTTCCGATGCGAAACGTAGTGCAGTCGATAATGCTTTATTATGTGCATTTCTTTTGCTACATTTTCTGAAAATTTGACTATTTCATGTTTATTATGACACACACTATTTTGAGAACGTGAGGATTGTATAAAGACCTTCCTATCAGTGAAGTAAACATTTTGCGCGCATCTCCCCAAACTGATTTTATAACCGTTCAGTGGTCAATGTCTAACTATCTAAAATGTATTCATTTCTGTCTCCGATTTTGTTGACTATTACAAAGAGTCATACACGCATGTTTAGATTTTTATTAATAATAATGCGCAAGGAAATGAAATGTAATATTATTTAATATAAACCTGCTGTTTGTTTAATAAAATTATACTCGTTCCAAGGCCTTGAGACTTTCGCTATGAATCTCTAATAACTATCTCCTTACCAAAACGTTTTCAAATCGCAAAATAGTTTATTTAAATTGTTTTTCTAATCATTTCTTATTTTAAATATTCCTATATTATTCCAATAACTTAGAAATGATTTATATCTGATATAGCTAGTAAAGACACTGCAATTTTGGAAAGGAATAAATGCGATTTACACAGATAAAAGAGTCTTGTCTGTCTTTGTTAAAAGAGTGCAATTGGTTCGCGCACGCGCAGTGAGACCGCGCGGAGGGATACAGCCGCACAGTCATAGGCGGAGTATAAAGAAAAGAGCCGCGCACTCGAGGTTCTCTCCTCTGCTTCCCTGAGTCTCAGTATAGGGGAGATCAGCTGTTTCTGTGGCGATTAAACCATCAAAAATCAACGAAACTAACCAAGGTAAACCCTTGTTCTCAATCTAAAATGATTCCATGTGATTTCAGGCATTAGTTGAAACTAACAGAATGATGTTTAAACGCGTTACTCGGCACTTATTTCATTCGCTATTTGGCCGGTAACGTTATTGTAATGATGCGGATGACGGTTAAAAGCCTATTTTTTTCCGTTATTCGTCATAAGACTTCTTTCTTTGTCCTTTAAAAAAAACGTATGTCAATATCGAGTATAATGTTAATTTGTTTTTTTAAGACTGTTTAATGAGTTGACGAGCAGGTGCAGTGGTTTACAGTGCTTTAAAACTGATGCTCGTGTTGTTACTGGTCATCTATTATAGCTTTTTGCTTATTTCTTTGGTCGTAATTCATTTACATACATGTATCCGCCGTCACGCTGCGAACACCGATGACCCGACTGGCTGGTTGGTTTATTAAAACTCATCGTAACCTTTTCACAAAAGCTATTCTATGTGACCTTAACGCTTTTAAAGAAGTATCACGGAAAATTGTATTTATTCCGTTCATTTATAATAAGCGAGATCCATCTAAATCGGTAAAATTTCAAGGATTGCAGCAGTATAACACGTGTTGCGCGCATTGTCCTTCTGCGCCATGTTCTTCCGCATCCGGGCCTTTCATGGGCCTGTTTTTCTTGTGTAACTGTACTACAACTGATGGAGTGAGTCACGCTTTCACTTTCTTTTTAACAGACCTACTTGTCCAACTTAGACCTGAACAGAAATCACTAATAATATGCACTTATTTTGAAGTGTGTATTTTATAAATTAGTTCAACCTTTTTGATGGATATAATAAAGATGTACTGACTCTGTTATTTCACAGATGCCTGAAGAAATGCGCCAAGATGAGGAGGCCGAGACCTTTGCCTTCCAGGCAGAGATCGCCCAGCTGATGTCTCTCATTATCAACACCTTCTACTCAAACAAAGAGATCTTTCTCAGGGAGCTCATCTCCAACGCCTCTGACGTAAGACCCATGATACTGTTTTACTTGCATCTAACATTTGGCTGACTTAAAGGGTTAAAGACTTAAAGGGTCACCCAAAAATGTAAATTATCCCTTAATTTACTTACCAAGCTATCTTAGGTATATGACTTTCTTCTTTCAGCCAAACACAGTCTACATATATACACAATATACATGTATGTGAATGATCAGAGGTCAATCAAGTGATTCCAACAATATCATTTCTGTGTTTCGTAATTAAAATTTGTGTTCTTTTGCATTTAGATTTAGCTTTAAGGCTATGTGGTTCCTGCTATCAATCTATTTTGTTTTCTCCACTCAACAGGCTCTTGACAAAATCAGATATGAAAGTTTGACAGATCCCACCAAACTGGACAGTGGCAAGGACCTGAAGATCGACATCATCCCCAATGTTCATGATCGCACTCTTACCATTATTGACACCGGTATTGGAATGACCAAAGCCGATCTCATCAATAACCTGGGTACCATCGCAAAGTCCGGGACAAAGGCCTTCATGGAGGCTCTGCAGGTGATGTATCTGCCAATGTAAGCTTGTTTATCAATACGTCTACCTTAAATTTAGTCTATAATGTTTTTTTTCCCCCTATCTTTCCAGGCTGGTGCTGATATCTCCATGATTGGGCAGTTTGGTGTAGGCTTCTACTCTGCCTACCTGGTGGCTGAAAAGGTCACAGTCATCACTAAAAACAACGATGATGAGCAGTACGCCTGGGAGTCGTCCGCTGGCGGCTCTTTCACAGTCAAGGTGGACAATGGTACGTTACCAGCTTGTCTTTGAAGACAGTCAAACCAAAATTTATTAAGACTGCTTCAACTAGGGATGTGCCGATCAACATTTTTTGCTTCCGATATCTGGCATTCAGTATCGGCCGATCTGATACTAAAATAAAAACAGTGCCTAATAAACAGTATGCCTCAATGTGTGGAAGAGACTGGGATCATTCTTTTGTGAATGGCATCAGGCAGGCTTGACTTAAACGTTACTTAACTTTATGGGGGGTGCTGGATGGCAAAGGCGGATTAATTGTGCAGATATTAACATAAATACATATTCAATAAAAATAAACCTCGATAACAGGATAAGACATTCATGTTTTATTTATTTTTATCGATTGCAAAAACACTTTTTTTTGTGATTAATCCCAATTAAAAACCATATGTTTTTAATATTTTATAAGGTAGTTTCACAGTTAATTCAAATGAATGTAGAAACAAAGACAGTATATATTAAATGTCTAACAGGTAGGAAATATACAGAAATTGAACAGTTATCAAACAGTTTGCACTGCGTACATTTTAATTTTTTTATATATAAAATAATTACACCTTATGAAAGCTCCAAAAGTTCTTTAGTCAAGAGCAGTGAGTTTTATCTGTTCCCTTTGTTCTTTAATTAACTTTACTGACAGACCGCATTAATGGCTGCTGTCCCTTTAAGACCAGCCGCTGCTGACAGAAGCACGGATCTCACACGCGCCTCATTCTCAACTCTTTACGTTCATTTATGACTTAAACTCATTTGAGACTGCTCTTATGAGGATACTCAACAAAACGGACATCTTGGCTCCCGGGGAAAGGGGGAGTGTTGACGGGTATGCCCCGTGCACGTTAGCTTGTTTGAATTGGAAACCGTTAACCTGTGTGCTGCGCATGTTGCTAGCGCACAGCATAGAATTACCGCGAGAGCGTTTAGAGAGCCGACTGCTTTGTTAGCTTTCGAATCGCTCTCGCGGTAATTTGATGCCCCTATGGATCGGCCCATTGTCACCCGTACCTGATCTACAATTTTATTCCATATCTGAGCTGATACCCAATACAAATATCGGATCGGAGCATCCTTACCTTCGACATTTCTCACACTATCAGTTTATTCGCTATAGTTTAGAAAATGGTAATAAAATGACGAACTCCGAGTTATCAAATAAGTTGATATTTCACTGGTTTTGGCCATCCTGTTAGACTCTCAAATGAATTGGGTTGAATATCTGTCAGCTGTTAAATTTAACTACACAATTAGATAATACATATTTAGGTCAACCAATTACCAAGCAATGCTTAATTTTGTTCAGTCTGTGGTGTAAAGGTCACATTAGCAATTACAGAAAAAACACTTCAGCAAAACATCATCAGGTCAAAGTGTCGGAATGATTTTTGATCCCAAATTTTTATAAGTTTTACTGGTAGTCACTGTATGAAGAATTTTTGGGTATATGTCAGTTTACTTTATTTTGCTCTCCTCACTTGCATAAATGAACTATAGTGTCCTGCACACACTAGCAAAAAAAAATATAAATTATATCTGTCTGATTCTTTTTTTGTTTGACTGTACATGCCATATTAAGGGTGACATTGATTTTCACACTCACCTGTCGGTCTCCAGGTGAGCCTATTGGCCGTGGAACCAGAGTCATTCTTCACCTGAAAGAAGACCAGACAGAGTACGTCGAGGAGAAGAGGGTGAAGGAAGTGGTCAAGAAACACTCCCAGTTCATCGGATACCCAATCACTCTCTTCGTAAGTGGGATTATTCATGCAGACCTACTTTTCTGGTCAGTGTTGCAAAGATTAATGGTAAAATATCAAATTTCCATGCAGGTGGAAAAGGAACGTGACAAGGAAATCAGCGACGACGAGGCAGAGGAGGAGAAGGCTGAGAAGGAAGAAAAGGAAGAAAAGGAGGAAGGCGAAGGTGAAGACAAACCCAAGATTGAAGATGTCGGCTCAGATGATGAAGAGGACTCCAAAGATAAGGACAAGAAGAAGAAAAAGAAGATCAAGGAGAAGTACATTGACCAGGAGGAGCTTAACAAAACCAAACCCATCTGGACCCGTAACCCTGACGACATCTCCAACGAGGAGTACGGAGAGTTTTACAAGAGCCTGACTAATGACTGGGAAGACCACCTGGCTGTCAAGGTAACTCAATGGATTCTACAGAATAATATTCAAATGAAATGTTTGAGAACTGATGAAATAATCATTTTTACACATTGTCCTGCAGCATTTCTCTGTGGAGGGTCAGCTGGAGTTTCGCGCTCTTCTCTTCATCCCTCGCCGTGCCCCCTTCGACCTCTTCGAGAACAAGAAAAAGAAGAATAACATCAAGCTGTACGTCAGAAGGGTCTTCATCATGGACAGCTGTGAGGAGCTCATCCCAGAGTATCTGAGTAAGTAGCTTTGCCCTTATAGAGATCGTTCACCTACAAATGAACATTGTAATTTAAATCGCCTTCATGTCATTTCAAACCCATATAGCTTTAATCTTTGAAACCCGAAGATATTTTTAATGAAACCTGAACGTTTTCTGTCCATCCATTTGAAAGTCTAGGTAACAAATCCATAGTCATCGTAATATGTATCAAGCGGTTTGATCTCAGAGTCTTGTGAAGATTCGATCGCTTCTTATTAAGAATAGATTTAATGTAGGCTTTTATTCACAAACGCATACATAGTGCGTACAAGAAGGGTTGAGCATTTGAGTTACCATGTATACCATGTATAATGGTGATCATTGTTTAGATGATTAACAGATTCATGAAGCAATCATATCTCAAAAAGCTTTTTCCTCATCCAATCCTGATGGATTTTAAAAGTCCTGCTCTACATTATTTCCTGCTGATGATCTTTTTCTTTTTTTTACAATTATAAGACTCGAATGTTTTGACACTGAAACGTTCAATTGTAAAGACTCAAGAAGTTTAAAGGTGCAACATCACTAAAAGCTTTTCTTTCTCCATTCATTGTCCCCTCCAGACTTTATCCGTGGTGTGGTGGACTCTGAAGATCTGCCCCTCAACATCTCCAGAGAGATGCTGCAACAGAGCAAGATTCTCAAGGTCATCCGCAAGAACATCGTCAAGAAGTGCCTGGAGCTGTTTGCTGAGCTGGCCGAGGACAAGGAAAACTACAAGAAGTTCTATGACGCTTTCTCCAAGAATCTTAAAGTAAGTTGCATATTAGAGTCTTTGGCCTTGTTTCACAGACAGAACTGTTCAATTAGGACATTTAAGTAGCTTTTATAAACATGCCGTAGAAAAAAAAATTACTGGTGTGCTTCATGAGACAAAACAATGACCTATTTTAAGTGCAAGTTGTGTTCGGTTAAAAGGACTCAAACATGCATTTTAGTCTTGTCTGTGAAACCAGGGGACTGTTACTTCAAGTAAAGAGGTGATTGAAAGCGGTATTAACATTTGTTGTGACCTCCAGCTGGGCATCCACGAGGACTCTCAGAACCGCAAGAAGTTGTCAGAACTGTTGCGTTATCAGAGCTCGCAGTCCGGCGACGAGATGACCTCCCTCACAGAATACGTCAGCCGTATGAAGGAAAACCAGAAATCCATCTACTACATCACTGGTAAGATTTCATCCGCATCAATCCTGCCTTTGAAAAAAAAACAAAAAAAACAATTTAAATATATTCGCTGTGTATTTCAATCATAGTCCTGCTTTAGAGTAAAGTGTGACACTGTATGTTACGCGAGCAGCTCATTAATCAGTGTTTGCAACATTTCAAAGCACCTTAATATAGCTAATAATATATATTAGTCAACATTTGAAGTCGATCAAAGTTGTCCTAAGACAAGAACAGGTATTGTTCAAAATTCATGTCTAACTTTTGAAAGGTTTTTTTTTTTAATCCACTTCAAATGTTGACTACAGGAGATGTTAATATAACCCTACTAATCCCTACAGCAATTGCAATTTGAGTTGCGATCTTTTCTCCTAAATCATGCAAGGTCCGTTGAACTTGCGGTTCATGTTAACGATGTTGTCGTTCTTCTCCAGGTGAGAGCAAAGACCAGGTCGCCCACTCCGCTTTTGTGGAGCGCGTGTGCAAGAGAGGTTTCGAGGTGCTGTACATGACCGAGCCCATCGACGAGTACTGCGTCCAGCAGCTGAAGGACTTCGACGGCAAGTCTCTGGTGTCCGTCACCAAAGAGGGACTGGAGCTGCCGGAGGATGAAGACGAGAAGAAAAAGATGGAGGAAGACAAGGCCAAGTTTGAGAACCTCTGCAAGCTCATGAAGGAGATTCTGGACAAGAAAGTAGAGAAGGTATGTTTGCAAAACGCAAGAACTGATCTCATCGTTTCAAAACACTTTCACAGTAATAAACAGGAAAGTAGCAGAACCAAAGATGCAAACTTTATCAAATGAGACCAATTCTGCCATAAAGCAGCTCTAAAAACAACATTCAGCTCAAGAAGTGTCAAATTAATTTTAGTCTACGTCCACTTTAATTCTTTTAAAATTGTGTTATAAACAGGAGTCCTAGTCAGAGTTGCACAGATGGTGAGTTTACATAATGGACTTTTGCGCCGCTTGATGTGCTCGCATTTTGCCTGCAGACTCAAATGTGTGAAAACATGTTGGTTCTGGTTTTTGTGTGCTGATTTTTAAAAAACTAATAACTGTTCCTTTAGTTGACCGATGCATTTGTGTTGAGTGACTAACACTGACCATGCAACCCTGAGTATTCAACCAGAACGTGCCTTAGTACAGTAGTCAACATTTGAAGTGGATCAAAACGTTTCATCAAAGTCATACATGAATTTTGAACAACCCGTTCTTGTTTGTTTGGTCCACTTCAAATGTTGACCGCTGTAGTTTAACACCTTTTCCTCATGCTGATGTCTGATTTTTCTCCAGGTCACCGTATCAAACAGGCTTGTTTCTTCCCCCTGCTGTATCGTCACCAGCACTTACGGTTGGACGGCCAACATGGAGAGGATCATGAAGGCCCAGGCCCTGAGGGACAACTCCACCATGGGCTACATGATGGCAAAGAAACACCTGGAGATCAACCCCGATCATCCCATCATGGAGACCCTGAGGCAGAAGGCTGATGCTGATAAAAACGACAAAGCCGTGAAGGATCTGGTCATCCTCCTGTTCGAGACTGCGCTGCTGTCCTCTGGATTCTCATTGGACGATCCTCAGACACACTCAAACCGCATCTACAGAATGATCAAGCTGGGATTAGGTACGTTCAACTCATTTCGGTTTTCGTCTTGCTGTGTTTGGGTAAATGCAGTAGTCAACATTCGAAGTGGATCAAAACCTTTCATCAAAGGTATACAGGTGAAACTTGAAAAATTAGAATATTGTGCAAAGGGTCATTTATTTCAGTAATTCAACTTAAAAGGTGAAACTAATATATTATATAGACTCATTACATGCAAAGTGAGATATTTCAAGCCTTTATTTGTTATAATCTTGATTATGGTGTATAGTTTATGAAAACCCCAAATTAAACATTTGAATATTGTGAAAAGGTTTACGTAGCTGTAAGCCATAATCATCAAAATTATAACAAAGGCTTGAAATCTCACTTTGCATGTATACGTTTGCACGATATTCAAATTTGAGTTTCACCTGTACATAAATTTTGACCAGTACCCGTTCTTGTCGTTTTTTTTTTTTTTTTTTTTTTTTTTGTTTTTTTTTGATCCACTTTAAATGTTGACTACTGTATTTACCCAAAGTTGTCCTAAAACAAGAACGGGTTGTTCAAAATTCATGTATAGCTTTGATTAACTTTTTTGATCCACTTCAAATGTTGACCACTGTATAATGAAGTTTTGTAACAAACCTTTTTGTCTTGTTTAGGTATTGATGAAGATGAAGACGTTCCCGTGGAAGAGCCGACCTCAGCTCCCGCTCCTGAAGAAATCCCACCTCTGGAAGGAGATGATGACGCTTCCCGCATGGAGGAAGTCGATTAAATCCATTCGTCTGTAATTCCCCAGTCAATTTTCCGTAGTCATTCCGTAACATCTTATCGTTCCCTTTGACCTGTAGAAGGTTAATCTGATTCTCCGTAATGATTCCTTAAAGTATCAAAATGTGTAACTAAAGCATACTGTCCACTTTTGCTCTGTTTTGAGCCGTTATGTACTTTTGTTTTTTTTACATATGTTCATGGATCAATGGGTTGCTGCAGTATTGTCTGAGCACAATAAGCACTGTGTTTCACTGATACTGAGTCCGCTGGCTGTGCTGGATTGAATCAAGCATGATTTCATTCTGCATGGAAGGGGAAAGACCTTTTGCCTGAGTACAGGCATGTATTGTCTTGGTTTTCAGAAATTAAAACACAAAGTGAAACCTGAAATTTGGTGTCTGCTTTTTCTTTTCTCATTCAACCGAATTAGAATCCTTTAAAATAAATGGTAGTCTTTTAAATTAGAAATTTAATGTATCTAAAAAATTCAGTTCACAAATGGCTAATTTGTTAAATCAAATCATGTTAACATGTATCGATTTTGATCTATCGGGCTTTTGAGGTTTATTTGTTCATCTCTCAATCATTATATTGCATGGTTTTAAAACTAGAGCTTTGATCACAAAACTAACCATTGAATTATTGGTGTAACTTTATTTTACAGTGTCTGTTACATATACTTACCATAGTAACAGTAAATTATGCATAATTGGCCTGGTTTCACCAATTGGACTAGTATTTTTATATACCTTTATTTTACCAGGGAATAAAATCACATTGAGATTACAATCTTTTACAAGTGAGCCCTGGCCAAGAAGGCGGCATAAAATATAAAAAATAAAACCCCTTAAAATGGGACATTCAAGTAGCTTTTATAAATGTGCCTTAGAAAAAACTACTGGTGTGCATAATGAGACAGCAGTGACACTGACGTTTTTAAGCTTATGCCTCGTCTGTGAAGCAAAGCACACAGTATGAGCCATAAAAGCATGTCAAATATAATATCAAGCAAAATGCATATGCAAATCAGTCTTAAAAAAAAAATATATTTTTCTGACTTTAATGTCCGGCTTTACAGGATAAATACATTAGCAAAAATTAAGTATGACCAGTATATTCTTATAGCCAGTGTTGGGATTTAGGAAAATTACTCTTAAAAGTAGTGTGTTTTGCATTATTCCTAATTCTTGGTAATAACTGATTACATAATCATATTTTATAATTAATAGTTTTTCATTAAACGCAAGAACCCCCTGCCGTTCCATCATGAGCCCCAGTTTGGGAAACAATATTTAATGCACTTCATATTGTTCATAAAGAATGAAATATTCCTTCTCACTATTTTTTATATCAATATGGTACATGAGTATCCTATCCTACAAATTGGTCAAAAGTCTCAGATTATATTACCTTAAATGTGTAGTGATATGGATTACGTTAGTGTAGTAGGTTGAAAAAGTGTCCAGTAAAAATAAGAGACAGGAAAAAGATCTGCGATCTCCTTCAACTACTGAACTGAACTGAAGTAGTTGAAGGAGATCGCAATTCTCGCGCATGCGTCGTGGAAATCTCTTGAAGTCTCGTTTCAGGCCTTCAAGGAAGAAAAGGAATAGTCGAATAAAGTCGTTATTTTTGTTTGTTTTTTCGCACAAAAAGTATTCTCGTCGCTTGATAAACTTATAGTTGAGCCACTGTTGCGACATGGAATATTTAAACATTTTCTTTAATGACTTTCTGGACCGTCCGGTGTCAGTCCCTTAGGCAGCCTATGTAGCAGTCATAAACCTCTCAGATTTAATCATAAATATCTTCATTTGTGTTCCGAAGACGAACGAAGGTCTTATGGGGTTGGTACAGCATGGGGGTGAGTAATTAATGACTTAATTTTCATTTTTGGGTGAACTAACCCTTTAAAGCAACACCCAAGTAACTTTTCCTCAGCGGTCGCCCTACAGGTTGGAAGCGGAATTGTCTATTACCGCTGTTGTAAATAATTTAGCCCACCGCATCCTACTGTCGCACGCACACTCGCTGTTTATCCAGCGCCGGCTTTGAAATGAACGATGTCCACAGGCAAGGTAGAGTATGTTGCATGATTTCATGAAAGTATGATGTATTGCGACATCAGAAATGAAGAAAAACAAAATAATGACTATTGTAACGCTTGACGTAAAGCAAGTCAGATTTGTAGTTTTCTTATGTCTCATTAGAACTACAGAAACGTGACCCGATCTGGCAATCGTACATAGCGTGGATATAGCAGATATAGGAGCGCAAAGCGAATCCAGAAGTGCCTTTCACCCTGTTACGACTTGATGAACCACTGAGACGATTTTGGAAACATTATTTTAAGGAAAAAAATTCTGTCATCATTTACTCACCCTCGTGTTGTTTCAAACATGTACAAGTACTTGCATGCTGATGCTTTTATGTATTGTGTTGCGGTTTATTTATTTATTTTCAGTGCATACTTGTGTGCGGTAATGTATGCCGCCATACAGCAACTCTGGCCATCAAACAAGGCTTTAATAAAATAGCTAAGAAAGATACATTGATATGACAGGTGACACTGCATTGACTCCCCTTTTAAAGCGCTAATTTATTACTTATTTTATTTTTAGATAAGCATCTTCAGGTGAAACTTGAAAAATTTGAATATCGTGCAAAAGTTAATTTATTTCAGTAATTCTACTTAAAATGTGAAACTAATATATTATATAGACTCATTACATGCAAGGTGAGATATTTCAAGCCTTTATTTGTTATAATTTTGATGATTATTTCTTACAGCTTATGAAAACCCCAAATTAAGAAAATTACAATATTGTGAAAAGGTTTTCATATCTGTACCATAATCATCACAATTATAACAAATAAAGGCTTGAAATATCTCACTTTGCATGTAATGAGTCTATATAATATATTAGTTTCACCTTTTAAGTTGAATTACTGAAATAAATGAACTTTTGCACGATATTCTAATTTCACCAGTAAATTTACTTACATTGCATTTCAAGGTACACGTTTACATTCTTATCAGTTCCAAATGTATCATAAAATACAGTACATATTTAAATGATCAACAATAAAAGTTTTTTTTCTTTTTAGCATTCCCTATAGCACAAGGGTCAAACTTGCTTCCTGGAGGGCCACAGTTCCGCAGAGTTTAGATAACCGGCTCCAACATATACCAGATCCAGCTAATCAAGCTCTCCAGGCCAGTGGCCCTCCAGGAACACAGAGTTAGATAGAGTCATAAGAGTAATATTCTGCACACAAGCATTTCACGCGTTAACGAGGCCTGAAAATGGCAAAAACTGCACAAAAACCGGAGAGGAAGATCAAAATGGCTGACTTCCTGTTGTGTTTAGGGCTACGCTCCAAGAGACTTTTTTGTAGGTATTGGGTCATTACATGCATGTACCGAATTTCGTACACGTACGTGAAACGTAGCGGGAGGCGCACTCCGTTGAACCTTTATAGGTGGCGCTATTGAGCCATTTTGCCCCGCCCAATTCTGAAACGCATACCAGATGTAAATTTTCGCCAGTTCTGACGCATGTGCAAATTTTCGTGAGTTTTCGTGCATATTTAGGCCCTCAAAAATGTGATTCATTTCGGAGAATAATAATAATAATAATAATAAACAGAGCAATTCCAAGAGGATCCTCACACCATCGGTCCTCGGGCCCTAAATACGTGTTGTTTACGCGAGAACAACATGAGGATTTTTCACTTGCAAACAATAACGTGTGAAATGCGTGTTAAATACGCGTATTTTACGTGTTGTTAACGTGTTCAAATTCACGTGTTTTTGCACCTTTAGGCCTTCTATAGTATTGGTTTACAGTTTTTCTCAGTCGCTTTGGTGCATTTCTCAGATCAGAATTGAAATTCTCAAAACTACCTGTTCAATCTTCACATCACTGTGTCACTCGTGCACATCAAAAAAGCAGTTTCTCATTTCTTTGAACAAGTTCAAAGTTTCTTTGCAAATGCTTTGGTACATCCATGCAAATGATTATGTACAATTCTCTGCTGTTTCCTACATTATCAGTCGCTTATGTCATGTTGATCAAAATGTATTATGGGTCTCTGTTGAATAGTCTCTCCCCCCACAACATTCAGGCATTAGTTCATTCATAGCATAAGTCTTTACATGCAAAATGGTTGAACAAGTTGTCACACTATGCATGTAGAGTTTTCCCTAAGGAGATTGTCCATATGTTCACATTTCTACTTTTGTTTTTTTCTTCTTTTTTTTTTTCTTTGTGCTATGCAGTGCTTTCTTTCCTTTCTGTATCGCAATGACATGGTCTGTCAACAAATTACAGTACAAACAGTAAAAGCGTAAATGTGAATCTTGTCCAGTTACTTGCAATCAAACTCACACATACACTAATATGTAACCTACAATTTACAATAATTGTCATCAAAACTTCATCCATAGTTTACATCAGAACATCCCTCCACACTGCTTTTGACAACATGACTAAGCAATGTGACTGTCTTATATCCGTCACAACGACACACGGACTTGTCATTCTGATGCACTGACATGTTCATTCACACAGATATTTACTTTTGAGAGATGAATAAGGGTTTTGAGCAAGAGACTGGCTTTTGCAGGTTATCCATGGTGTTTTGCTATTTGAACGAATTGTTTTGAGAAATGCACTCACTGTTTTGCCAATTTCGTGGATGATTTGAGAAATGTACCAAAGCGACTGAGAAAAACTGTAACATCCGACTGAAAGCGGCGTCTCAGAGCTGAAAGATGTTAATTATTCTTACTTAATTACTTAATTATTCACGCATGTACAAGTAGAGGGCGCTGCTCAAACTAATATTTCAGCTGTGCTGCTTACACTTTCACTTCAGCAATAAAAAAAAATACAAATTAAATGTGGTTTAACTAGTCATTTTTGCTTATTAGTAGGCCTATGGTCTGCACCTTACTCTCTCAACATGGGGGCAGGAGAGCTGTAAGTAAATAAATGGGGAAAAAAGTACGCATATATTTTGTTAATTTTGTTTAGTAATGCGTTACAAGTTACTTAAAAAAGTAACCTGTACACACCTTGATGTATTTGTGTGTGTCCGCAAAACAAACGATAATGCACAGCTTGTCCACACAATGGGTCTCATTCATGAAACATTCGTAAATGGGTCATTCCTGGTATGCGGTGACTTTTCCTGTCCCAGTGATTTATTTACTCATATTTTCTCTAAAATGAGTCACATATTTATAGTAAATGGCTTAAATTGTAGATTTAAGTATTCTTTACCATTTAAACAGAGATAATAGACATTAAAAATACTATTTTGTTTTTTACACAATTTTAATTGATGTATGCATTCAAGTATATCATGTCCTCAGTGCACAGTAACCAACTTCTAAAAGAAATATAAACCATGAAATGACAAAAACCTCAAAAGCGAATGAAAAAGAAAAATTTCTCAGATGCAGAAATCGAAGTTTTATTATCAGAAGTTCATTCAAAACACCACATTTTATTTTCAAGCGTAGGCTACAAAAGCCCCTTTCACACAGAGATTCCGGAAAATACACGGATAAAGTGACTCGGGATTTGACCCGGGTTCGTTTGATTTTGGTTCATTCACACTGCCAGTGATTTTCCGGTGTTGTGCCGAATTTCGACCCCCGCCAAATTATTACCCCCCTAGCATTGGTAGGTTTAGGATTAGTTGTGGGGGAGGGGTTAGGATTAGGGGCGGGGTTGGGATTAGGCAATCAGGTACTGACTTCAATGAGGGGGGTAATCATTTGGCAGGCAATTTCCCGGGATCAACGCGCTGTGTGAAAGGGGCTATAGTGGCGTATCAGGTCCTAAAAAAGTAAGCTTTGCAGCATATTACATATCCAGTTAATGGAGTTTCATCTGTTAATCAAACAGTCCCAGAAGTAAAAAGAAAAACCGCAATTACTATATATAATATTTTTTCAAAATGCTGTGTAAATATGTACCCGATTAAGGTGAATTAAAATGCAGCCTTAGTTATTAATGAGCAAAACGTTCGGATGTTAAACTAACTTACTAACTACAAACGTACAAACTAACTTATCATAGATGTATACATGTATTCATAATCTGTCTTATTTTACCTTGTAGGTATTTGATTACCATTGTTGGTATTATTATAATTGTTACCTAAGATCATATATGGTGTGTATTTAGGATATGTTGTGTTTTGTTTTGTTTTTGGTATTGTTTTGCTTTTGGTGAGGGAGAAGGGGTTCCCCTTCTTCCTTTCTCATGATTTCTTATATGTATTTATACTCAAAATTGTAATTGAGCGTTAGGATAATGTGTAAGGAAGCAGCTACCATTGTTCTGTTTTGTTTTTCCTGTTAATGGTAACCGGGGTGGGTTCAAATAAGTTTGACTTCTACCCACTCCGTTTCGAGCAATAGATTGAAGTATTTGTTTAAAGGGTTAGTTCACCCAAAAATGAAAATTAAGTCATTAATTACTCACCCCCATGCTGTACCAACCCCGTAAGACCTTCGTTCGTCTTCGGAACACAAATGAAGATATTTATGATTAAATGTGACAGCTGGATCACTCCTCCATAGGCTCCCTAAGGGAATGAATCCTGACGTCCCAGAAAGTCAATGAAGAAAATGTTTAAATATTCCATGTCACAACAGTGGCTCAACTATAAGTTTATCAAGCGACGAGAATACTTTTTGTGCGGAAATAAAACAAAAATAACGACTTTATTCGACTATTCCTTTTCTTCCTTGTAGGCCTGAAACGAGACTTCAAGAGATTTCCACGACGCACGCGCGAGAACTGAACTGAAGTAGTTGAAGGAGATCGCAATTCTCGCGCATGCGTCGTGGAAATCTCTTGAAGTCTCGTTTCAGGCCTACAAGGAAGAAAAGGAATAGTCGAATAAAGTCGTTATTTTTGTTTTATTTCCGCACAAAAAGTATTCTCGTCGCTTGATAAACTTATAGTTGAGCCACTGTTGTGACATGGAATATTTAAACATTTTCTTCATTGACTTTCTGGGCCGTCCGGTGTCATTCCCTTAGGGAGCCTATGGAGGAGTGATCCAGCTGTCACATTTAATCAAAAATATCTTTATTTGTGTTCCGAAGACGAACGAAGGTCTTACGGGGTTGGTACAGCCAGTGGCGGCCTTAAGCATCTGGGGGCCCGTTTCAATAACTAATATGGGGCCCTACCCACATAAAACATACACATAATAGAGCATAAAAAGCAAGGATCCCTGTTGGTTTGTATCAATGGTATATTATTTTATTACGTGCACTTTCAGCTTCATGAACAGGCAGCTCAACATAGAAATAATCCATCCTTATTTGAGTAAAACTATATACAATTATACAGCGTTTTACGTTGGAATAAGCCTCGCCCTTTCACGCAGGGTAACTTCACTTTTGGTAGACTGAAGCTTTTCTTTTGTTGTCCGATATCTTTCGTTTTTCAGCACCACTGGCATATGTACGTTTCATTTCCTCTTAAAATTCTTTTCCTGCTCAAAATAAGATTTTACCCTAACGGCAAAAAAGTCAAAGCTATAAAAACTAACGATGTTATACTTCAGATCCAAGCCGTTCGCAGGGGTGGTAAACGTCGCCATGGTAACCGCGAGTTCGACCAATCAGAGACATCAGTGTTTTGCTTAGAATTGTGGGTAGTGTAGTATTTCTCCACAAGATCGCAAATAACAAGGTTGATTTCATACCTTGTGGCTTTTATAGGAGCAGAAACTTTCGTTTCACAACCTTGTAGTCAATCTATCTTGAATGGTTTAGACATTATGGCTGAAAATCAATATCCTACGGAGAAAATAGAGAGTCTGTGGGGGTCCCCTTGGAGGGCGGGGCCTGTTTCAATTGAAACGGGTGAAACATAGGTAAGGCCGCCCCTGGGTACAGCATGGGGGTGGGTGAGTAATTAATGACTTAATTTTCATTTTTGGGTGAACTAACCCTTTAAGTTGATGAAAGTATGATGAATTTAAAGGCTTGTACAGATTAATCAAAATGCTTCTTATTGCCAGAGGCGGACAGAGTACACAGCTTCATTACTTGAGTAAAAGTACAGCCCTTGCTAAATTGTACTCAAGTACAAGTAAAAGTACTACAGTCAGATGTCTACTTAAATAACGTACTGAAGTACTTGTTTTTAAAAGTACTTGAGTATCAAGAGTACATTTTCTAAATATTGCATTCCTACTGCCACAGTGCTTACATTTATGTACAGAAACGTCCTACATGGAGTTATGAAAAATGTTAATGCTAATACCTTGGAGAATGTAAGAGGAATTGACAGTAAAATCAAGTCATTTTCATCTTTTTACCATGTTGCTTTATTTAACATTTAAGAAAATTTCAGAAAATTGAAATAGTCTGGCGAGGTGGGGCCACGGGTTGACACATTCACGGGATGGACCTGCTGCGTATGGCGTTATTTCCATGTCAAATGTCGAGAGCGCATTATTGTAGCCCGAAAGTACATTAATATAATGCGCGAGCGTGATTCTCTCTGCTCGCGCGCGGGAACTGGGCGCGCGCTCTCAGATACACTTCTCTTGTAAGAATTGGCTTTATGCCCAGCTGCACTACTTCCTGAACTTCAGCCAGCTCCTTGTTTCCTGTTTGCCATTATTGGGCAAACTTGATTAATTCAGGTGTGTCTGATTATTGTTGCCATGACTACTGAGGTCAGGCACACCTGAATTAATCAATTTGTCCAATAATGGCAGACAGGAAACAAGGAGCTGGCTGAAGTTCAGGAAGTAGTGCAGCTGGGCATAAAGCCAATTCTCTCTCTGGGCTCGCTCAGGGAATATGCCTGCACTTAAAACGTGTTCAGTGCAATCGCGAATCTCTCCTCTTCCCCAGCTATCAATTTTAGGTTATAAGAACGTTTTCATAACGTTCCCATTAAGGTTGAAAATATAAGGTTTTTATATTTGCATCAGTTTCTTTTTTTTTCATTTTTTTGTTCCCTGTACCATTGTTGGTGATTCTATGTTTAGTCCGATGTTCATGTTTATGTTCATGTTAATTTCATATTGTCACTTCAACCCAAATCGGTTTATTGGAATAAACTATCCTTGGGTTCAATTCAACTCGACTTCAGTGGACTATATTACACATATTATAGACATGATTCAGGGGTCTTTTTTTAAATTATCTTTCTAGATCTTGTTGTCTTAATTTTAAAATCTGAAAGTTCTTGTTTTAGGTTCTTCATATAGGCCTATTATATAGGCTTGTTATATAAAAAACATTAAGAAAGGTTTTAATAATTATTAAAACCTTTCTTAATGTTTTTTTTTTAATTAAATTAAACGTTTTTCATTTTCTTAGAAAAACATTAAGAGAACGTTTATATAATGGGAGAATTGAACGTTTGAATAACGTTCTTATAACCAAGAAATACCGTTAATACAACGTCTAAAAAACTGGACGTTTTGAAATTCCCTAGAACATTCAGAAATAACGTTTTTATAACTTAATGGGAACGTTATGAAAACGTTCTTATAACCTAAAATTGATAGCTGGGGAAGAGGAGAGATTCGCGATTGCAGTGAACACGTTTTAAGTGCAGGCATATTACCTGAGCGAGCCCAGAGAAAATTCTTACAAGAGCAGCGTATCTGAGAGAGCGCGCCCAGTTCCCGCGCGTGAGCAGAGAGATTCGCGCTCGCGCATTATATTCCGCGCGCGAGCATTGAGATTCACGCTCGCGCATTATATTAATGTACTTTTGCGCTACAATAATGCGCTCTCGACATTTGAAAGGGAAATAACGCGATAGCTGCGTCTTCATCCATTGTTTCGTCCATGGTTTGGTCTCTTATGTAAATCTGACCAATGACCATTGAGTTGACTTTGGCGGAAAGCTGAAGGTGATTGCTGATAGGCTGTCCCAATCTGTGGCACCTGCACAATCCAATCACGTGTGAGAGGGAAACAACAAATTGAGGGTTTCCGAGATTTTTCTTTTTTCCAGGTTTTTTTTTGTTTTTTTAGAAGTAGTAACGGGTACTCACGGTTATGGATAGAAATGTAGTGGAGTAAAGAGTACAATATTTGCCTCTCAAATGTACTTGAGTAAAGTCATGAGTACTCCCCAAAAATGATACTCGAGTAAAGTACAGATCCCTCAAAATTGTACTTAAGTACTGTACTCAAGTAAATGTACTCCGTTACTGTCCGGCTCTGCTTATTGCCTTGTCATGTCTAATTATATATTGCTCGAAAAAAAAAAAAAAAAAAAAAAAAATAACTATTTACGCGTGGCTGGGAGCAGGCGTAGATTTCTTTCGTACCAACTAACATTTAGAAAATACTAACATTTAGAAAATTTTAATGAATCCGAAAATTTACGCCAAAACCACTTTAAAC
Organism: Tiaroga cobitis; assembly: GCA_030578255.1. Taxonomy (NCBI): domain Eukaryota; kingdom Metazoa; phylum Chordata; class Actinopteri; order Cypriniformes; family Leuciscidae; genus Tiaroga; species Tiaroga cobitis. The sequence goes on from CM060610.1 coordinate 4,649,772, forward strand.
ACGATTTACACAACAATTAGTTCTGCTCGTGTTTCATGAATGAGACCAATGGGAGTGAATAGGGACTGACGCTGTCGACCAAAAAAAATGTATAAAAGACACACTATAAAATTAGTCCTATCATGTCAAAGTCGTCAGAAGTCGTACAATAGCTTTTAATTAGGAAATGTATATCGTTATCCATGCACATTATTTCCTTCATTGAAGCGTTTTTTGTTTATTAAGAGCCTCGCGACATGAACGCTGTTTTAATCTGTGCCAAGTTAAAAAAATATGTGTTAACATCAAACCAACACGCACCGGAACAATGTTAGTAGGCTATTATAAAGATTGACCAATTAGGCAAGTCTCGGGGCGGGATGAACATATTTGCATATGAACAAAATTAGTCTTCATGCCTTGCCTTCAAACGCTTGGCTGTTTTTGATATTCAGCTAAATAAAATAAAAATTCATACAGGTTTCGATGATGAACACATGAGAATTTTTATTAGATGAACTATATGCAGTTATAGTTGTTGTTGTTGTTGTGTAATAGGAACAGCAGTTCTGCTCTTATCCGCCAGGTGTCTCTGTTTGACAATCTTAGACTCTCCAGAAAAAAGCGCTATGGGTTAAATCTGTTTTTGTGTTCAGTATTCAACCACAAAGTCAAACAATAGGAAATACCTTGCATAAAGAAAAGGAAGTGGGTTTTAAGGCATAAAAATTATTTATTTTAATTATGATATTATTTTCATGAATTAAACACATTTGCTAAATTCTCATGACTGTAGTCTACTCTAATATACACAAATGATTTTGTCCCAATTGTATTAAAATCTGCATATAGTCATAAAACCAAATAATACTACTATGATGTATACTTACAGTTGTCCTTTGAAAATGCACTTTACAATTTAAAAAGCATAACTCTTTGAATATATATAACTTAATGAATATAATGTCAATGCAAAACAAATAGTAATAATAATAATGTTACTAAATATATATATTCCAGTTTTGCTTTTGATTTGTGGGTTAAATTTGACCCAGCAATATTTCTTAAGTTTCTGTGAGAAAGAGAATCCATAAAAAGAGAAGTGGACCTTATAGTAAATACTGTCAGTAAAGGTTTTTACTTCAACCAGTAGAAAAAGTTATTAGTGGTTTTAAAGTGCATTTACTGGAATTGGTCTGACCTGCCTTATTAATGATGAAAACAGTCAGATATGAGTCTCTTCAAGACCATCTGTCTCGTTTTGCTCACATGCCATTAAGGAAACGTTTAACCTTTTCAGTTCTGCACTGAGCAATCCAAACACTCAGTCATTGCATCTCGATTTCTTCTAAGTCACATGAGTTGCAGTAAAAAGGCCTCTCTGAGGAGGGGTGTATTCATTTCAGCACAGGTGACTCTGATAAAGACTTCTGTCCGCGTGGGTGTCTTACTACGACGGTTCACTTCGAGTCATATTTAGAGTCAGAGAGGCTGAGTGTGTGGAGTGACCGCAGAGATACTGATCAACCTGGAAACTCAGATGCAACTGCACATCTTCATGCACAACATGCATGTCAGTCTGCAGGAACGGCCTGCTTTTAGAAGAGTCGAGCAGTCAGACACTTACTTTGAAAAATAACACGCTACTGACTGATTACTATTCATGTAACATGGTTTTTACATGAATAGTGAGTGAGTGAGTGAGTGAGTGAGTGATGGAGTGAGTGAGTGAGTGGGTGAGTGAGACAGTGAGTGAGACAGTGAGTGAGTGAGTGAGTGAGTGAGTGAGACAGTGAGTGAGTGAGTGAGACAGTGAGTGAGTGAGTGAGTGAGTGAGTGAGACAGTGAGTGAGACAGTGAGTGAGTGAGTGAGTGAGTGAGACAGTGAGTGAGTGAGTGAGTGAGACAGTGAGTGAGTGAGTGAGTGAGTGAGACAGTGAGTGAGTGAGTGAGACAGTGAGTGAGTGAGTGAGTGAGTGAGACAGTGAGTGAGTGAGTGAGTGAGTGAGTGAGTGAGTGAGTGAGACAGTGAGTGAGTGAGTGACACAGTGAGTGAGTGAGTGAGTGAGTGAGACAGTGAGTGAGTGAGTGAGTGAGTGATGGAGTGAGTGAGTGAGTGAATGATGGAGTGAGTGATGGAGTGAGTGAGTGATGAGTGATGGAGTGAGTGAGTGAGTGATGAGTGAGTGAGTGATGGAGTGAGTGAGTGAGTGAGTGATGGAGTGAGTGATGGAGTGAGTGAGTGAGTGATGAGTTAGTGAGTGAGTGAGTGAGTGAGTGAGTGAGTGAGTGATGAGTGAGTGAGTGAGTGATGGAGTGAGTGAGTGAGTGATGGAGTGAGTGAGTGAGTGAGTGAGTGAGTGAGTGAGTGAGTGATGAGTGAGTGAGTGATGGAGTGAGTGAGTGAGTGAGTGAGTGAGTGAGTGAGTGAGTGAGTGAGTGAGTGAGTGAGTGAGTGAATGATAAGTGAGTGAGTGATGGAGTGAGTGAGTGAGTGATGAGTGAGTGAGTGAGTGAGTGAGTGAGTGATGGAGGGATGGAGGGAGGGAGGGAGGGAGGGAGTGAGGGATGGATGGACTTACAGACAGACAGATAGATAGATAGATAGATAGAGATAGATAGACAGACAGATAGACAGATAGATAGATTTATTTGCATACAGATAGATAGATAGATAGATAGATAGGAAAACAAATGTTACAATATCAGAAGAGGTGTGTTGTAGTTAGGAAACAGCAGACACACACTGACAGCATCAGACGCTCTGAAAGCTTTATCTCGATTACAGAGAGATCTGCCCACGTCCTCCAAATCACTGTACAACACTATCACACACACACACCGCTTCCTCTCGACGTGTCCACAACACTGTGTGTTTTCCATGACGTGTGTGAAATCGAGGTCAGGTCGTATGTGCATGTGTGTCACTGTCAACTTTCTGCGTTGGCATGAAGGTCGAGACGCGTGGCGTGAAGAGGGGCTGATATTTACAGTGTCTGAGAACGGCTGTGGCTCTTTAACACACACACACTGTAAATATCAGCTCCTCTTTACGCCACGCGTCTCGACGTTCATGGCAACGCAGAAAGTTGACATCTATCTCTATCTATTTATCTTCTTCCTCTGGAAGGAAAAAGTTGGCAGATGATTTATCTACTGTCACCAAAACACATCTGCATTCGTCTCGGTGGTTATTTTGTGCACAAAGAATGATATCAAAGTTGATCAAGCCCAGAATATCAGTGGGAAACCACCTAGCAACCACCTAAACACCCTAGCAACCACATATCAACATGCTAAAACCACTTTAAAGCAACATTTTAGCGGTTATATACTGTTTTACTATAATCTATTTATTTTATATTTACTGTTGCATTTTGTATCAACCGCTTTTAAATCTCACGTTGAATTGCTTTTGATTTTCTGCCTTTAAAGGTGCAACAAAGTTTGACTGACTGATTGATCGATGTCATACAAAGTGTAAATGTCATGTGTTGAGGTATTTTAATAAGGTTTTAAGGTTGTTTTATTATTATTGTGTGTTTCAGCAGAGTTTTGACTTGGATATTTTGGACCAATCAGATCAGAGTAGCTCTTGGAAAGGCGGGGCTTAGAGAGTAAAAATATCCAAATAAAAACACTTTCATATACATATAGGCTAAATGATTGATTGGAACACTTTTCCAAGTCATCTCAATGCCAAAAAGTACCCCAATTACCGTGAATTCACCCTATATTATGGGAAAACAAACGTGTTTTTTTTACCTGTTTTAGGAGACCACCAAAATAAAATTAGGAACCTTTAAAATAGCATAATAGGGGCACTTTAATGCATTAAATATAAAGGTTTTAAGTAAAATGTTACCAAAATTAAACATTAAAAAGCTGTAATTAAAGATGTTTGAAGTGTCTTCGACAAGAAAAATACTATTTTACTCTATCAACCTCCCAATTTTGCATTTAATTCAATGTGTTACTTGCTGTTTGTGAAATTTACCCATTTCTGAGTGAAAATTGTTTCTACACCACTTTCCCTTTTGGTGTATGAGACCAGACATGCATAAACGACGTCATCGACACTGGCTGTGGTTTCGAGTGAACTCATTCATCTGATAAATTATGTAAAAAAATAAATAAATAAAAAGCAGAGAGACTTTGATGAAATCAATTTTGAATACCTTTCCAGTGAATCACAGTTTCTCTCAGATTTGAATCTTTCTACTAGCAGTGATATTGAACTTTTAGCGTCAGTGTTTAAAAATGATTATCCCTGCCTCGGTCTTATCCCTCGCTGCATTTTAAAGTACAGTTATACAGTTCACATCAACTAACTCATTGGTATTTCGTCCGCCTCAGCTCAACAAGGATTTTCCCAATGAGATCCACTATAGACTTAATCTTATCACGTGGTTGACCTGTATCGGACATTAGCATCATTGCCACGGCATGTCGGATCATCAGTGTTTTACAGTAGATTTAAAACAGCTAAGGGGCGTTTAAACCCCCTTAGCTGTTCTAAATCCACTGTAAAACACGGCTTCAAGGGGCTTATTGCTTTTATAAAACGGTTACTCCATAAAAATATTCATTTTAATATTTATTTCATTCATAAAATAAACACCAGCAAAAAAAATATAACGTAATAACATTTATTCCTCCGCCAAGCAATGTAGTTCCAAAGAGGTTGCTAAGCAACACACGCAGCAACACAGAATCACAAACGGCAGTTGCGCAGTAATACTAATGTAATGCAGCAGAGACTATTTATAATGCAGTCACAATTGTATGTTTGTTGAGTACTTTACAACGGCTTCGAACGCGGCTCAACCAATCAGAATCAAGGACAGGAACTATTCGTTTTATAATTTGGATTCTACACTTCTGAGTAACTTCGGCCCAATTTAAAATTTTCCCTTTATCTCGAAAATGATAGAAAAAGTGGTTTTGAGTCAACTCCAGACTTTTTTTGAATGATAACAATATTCATGAGAAATTTCAGTCGGGTTTTAAAAATAGTCATATAGCACAGAATCGGCTCTCTTGCTCACCACTGATACCGTCAATCTGTAGTTTTGGTCTTGCTATAACTTAGCGCTGGTCAATCACAACATTCTCACTTCTCATCTTCTTGAAGTGTGTATGGGCTTTCGGGATACGGTGCTACAATGGTTCTTCTGTTAACTAGTAGTTACTCAGTCTGCATCGGGCAACAGCCTTCATCTGGAATGAAACTGGGTCTTTTAGCCAAGGTTAAGCCCTTCTCGTCTGCAATGAACTTTGAGATTGAATTGCATTTGCATGCTTTTGTAACTTCCCGATTAGACTATTGTAACTCTTTATATATTGGTGCCCCTCAGATATGCATCACACGTTTGCAAATAGTTCAAAATGCTGCCGCACGGCTTCTCAAGTGGAAGCATCTAGATGGGAACACATTACACCAGTTTTGATCTCGCTTCATTGGCTACCCGTTAAATATAGAATTGATTTGAAAGTTTTGTTATTAAGTCTTTGCAGAACCAGGCTCCACGGTACATGTGCATTTACACAGATGCTCGTGCATTTGCAGTCGTCGACCTTAAAGGTGGGGTATGTGAGTTTCTTTTTTGACCATTTTTTCAAAATCACTTGAAATCCTATTCCTAACCCACTTACAGCCACTGAGTTAGAAGCACTAAAAAGAAAATAAAGCAATTTAATCATCTGTGGAACGGGCAGGACTCGAAAAACTCCAGCCAATCATGTCCAAGACAACCTAGAATCATTGGACTGTAAGTGCGTCAATCAAACGGTCGTACCATACATATCTTCATTTGTGTTCCGAAGACGAACGAAGGCCTTACGTGGTTGGTACAACATGGGGGTGAGTAATTAATGACTTAATTTTCATTTTTGGGTGAACTAACCCTTTAATAGCTTTTAATATATCGATTTTTTTATTTGATTTTTTTTTATTGTATGTTTTCTTGGCCTTGTAAAGCACATTGGTCAACACCAGTTGTTTTAAAACAAATAAAATTGTATTGTATTTTACTTTTCTAGCTTTTAACACAAGCTAGAGATTGAATTTGTGGTAACATTACTGTAACGGATAGATGTTTGTATATCAGCTTGCAGCTCAATATTATCAGAGACTTCATTAACAAACTGGACAAACTCAAGAAACTCTTCATGACGTGTAAAATAACTGTATTTAGCAGGGCTGATGACTTTAACACAGATCATCATCAGAGCAGAACAAAAATGAGGAAAGCGAGGATGTAACACAAATCTGAGACAGTTTGGTCATGTGATCAAATTAATTTAATCTAATGTATATATAAACAAAGTTAATAAGACTATTAGTCCTTCACATTCCTTCACATTAAAAGGCAGGAGACGACACACATTTATGCGAGTGATCAGACTGACAGACAAAGGATTCATTAAGACCTCAATAACATTCAGCTTTACAAGAAATTCATATTCATATTACAGAAAACAAAACCTCATGGCAGTCTGGTGAATCTCACAGAACATGTTCAGGTCCTATTTCACCCCAAAATCAAAAAGACGACAGTATATTTTCCCTAAAGGAAAATAGGAGCATTAAGTTTTTCATGACAATTAAGCAGATTTCTCCCATTAATGAGAAAAATACTGTAATGCAGATTTTCGTACTGTTCATATGCTGATGTTTTAGTTCAACTTATTATTTTTTAATAAATAATAAATATTACATGTATTTTTTGTTGATTTAATTCAAATGTGCTAATACACGTATGAGAATCATGGAAGATGAGTAAAAAAAAAATTGTGATTTTTTATATCTCGCAATTAATTCAGACTTTATAACTTGCAATTTTGAGTTTTTCCATACTTTTTATTGCCCAGAATTGTAAGATAAAAATTACCTTTTTTATTCCGTAGCAGAAACTAGAGTTTTGACGCATTACACTCTAAAAAAAAAATACTGGGTCGTTTTAACCCACTTTTGGGTCAAATATGGAAAAACTCGAACATTGGGTTAAAATGTAATAAAAAAAAAAAATGTAACCCAATGGCTGGGTTTGTCCATATTTGACCCAAATTTGGGTTAAAACAACCCAGCGTTTTTTAGAGTGTATGGTAAATGTCATGAAAATGTCAATGCAAAAAACTCTTGATGATCCTAAAATAAGCTACATTTGGTTGATAAATAATCTATTTTTTTCTTTGCCATGAAATGGGACCTGTTTTCATGAGGTTCACCTGGTAATGCCTTACTAATCATATACAAGTAATATGACAATTAATGCTTTAATTAATCAACAGGAGGGATGATTTGTGTTGCTACTAATAAAAAACGGGAACACTTTACAGTTAAAGTTCCAGTAACATTATTTAACATGAACTAACAATTACAAATGCTTTTAAAGCATTTATTAATCTTAGTTTCAGCAATTACCAATACATTATGAAAATCAAAAGTTGCATCTGTTATTATTTAATGGCCCTAATTTAACATGAATTAACAATAAACAGTTGTATTTGTATTAATAAACATTAAGAAAGATGAATAAATACTGTATTGCTCATTGTTAGTTAGTGTTTGGTAATGTCTTGTTCACTAATGGGACCTTCTTGTTTAGTTGCAGCCTCTGTTTAAGGTTAGTTTTATCCCTGGTTAGTGTAAACCAGTAAAAATAAGTCTGTACCATGCAAATGGACGTGCTGGATGGATAACAGTGAGATTTCGCCTCGATATTTTGGTAAACATAAGCATTTTAAGCTCAAAGAGGTAAAACTTCTGACAAATCATGACGAAATCATGACAAATCAACTTGTGCTGTTGCTTTTAGCGCACATAAAATCTGATCCAGGAATCAAATCTACGCTTAAAAGCATAATAGAAGGCAGATTATTATTGCACATGCAAATAAAAAAAGTTTAACCCACTAAAAAGACCATGATTATAAGGTTATTTCCCTAAGCAGAACCTTCAGTAAAATGGAAAAATGGTTATATTTGTTCCAACAATATAAATGAAACGGATGTCATTAGTATTGTGAAGCATGAGAGCAAATCTGTTCAAATGTCCTTCGACCAAACCCTCAAAATAAACACGCGTGACACACTGTAAAACTGGATTGGTGGCTTTTCTTCAGCGTCTTCTCACTGCTGCGCATATTTTTAATGGTAGATAATTAATAGAAATATAAACAGACTCATAGTGTGGAACTTCCCTTTCCGACTCTTACATCACATGTGACATTTCTCAGTGTGTTCCTCATCTGACCAGAAGAACCGCCACACAATCCTGTTCCACAACTCCACAGTTCAGCAATAAAACATCATCATTCACCCTCATGTCTTTCTCAACTCGTATGACTATTTCTTCTGTGCATGGAAGAAAAAGTAAAAAAAAAAAAAAGGCAGATTAGTCATGCTTTATTTCAATACAATGAAAGCATGTACTGACCAGGTGTAAAAGACATCCATAAATGTATGAAAAAGAAATACGGATTTGGTGCGACATGAGGGAAAGTGAATGACAATTTTAGTGCATAGATGAACACTGCCTATGATTACAGGTGAAACTCGAAAAATTTGAATATCGTGCAAAACGAACAACAACTTAAAAGGTGAAACTAATATATTATATAGACTCATTACATGCAGAGTGAGATATTTCAAGCCTTTATTTGTTATAATTGTGATGATTATGGCTTACAGCTTATGAAAACCCCAAATTCAAAATTAGAATATTGTGAAAAGGTTTTCATATCTGTAAGCCATAATCATCACAATAACAACAAATAAAGGCTTGAAATATCTCACTTTGCATGTAATGAGTCTATATAATATATTAGTTTCACCTTTTAAGATGAATTACTGAAATAACTCTGCACGATATTCTAATTTTTCGAGTTTCACCTGTATAATGTCATAATAAGTGTATGTGTTGTTAAACTGCTTGAAAAGCACACCGTCTTCACACACTCACACATGATGCGTGGAGGATTCTTAAAAATCACTTCCTTCAACAACAAAAAAGTCCCGTTTCAGAGTGAATCTCACAAAACCGGTTCAGCTCATAATTAACTGCAAAATCAGAAGAAAAAAACCCAATAAAGAAAACAACATAAAGCTGATTTTAAGACTATTGTGTTTTTTTGCAGTGTACAAAATATAAATAATAAATTATTAAATTGTACAGTATGATTGCATGTATGCATCATGATAGTACGAGTCATTATGTGTGTGTGTGTGTGTAAATGTGTGTGTGAGAGTGTGTGTAAGTGAGTGTGTGTGTGTGTGAGAGTGTGTGTGTGTGTGTGAGTGTGTGTAAGTGTGTGTAAGTGTGTGTGTGTAAAAATGTATGTGAGAATGTGTGTGTGTGTGTGTGTGTGTGTGTGAGAGAGTGAGAGTGTGTGTGTATATATGTGTGTGTATGTATATATATATATATATACATACACACACACATATATTATATAGACAAAAACTTAGGATGCGATTAATCGAGTTGCCAGCACTATAAATATTATTACTAACAATAATAATAATGATAATAATAATAATAATTCAAAAGAATTTGGACAGAAACTGTGAAAGTAAAAAAGGTAACGTTTCTTAAAAAAAGCCAATACTCGTGTGTTTATTACATTTTATTAATAGATCCTTTTTTTCCTATTTGTTTTTGTAGTGAAATATGACCCAGATATAATGAGAATAGATAGGGTAAGTAGACAAGTGGCACAGACTCTCCCTAAATCATCTCCACCTCAACATCTCGTATTCCTCTCTCTAACAACTTCTCACAGCAAACTTTAAATAGAAAAACTGAACGTATTTCAGTACCAAATTACAAAGATATCAAAGGCTCAGCACTCACTGAACAGTCTGCGATCACTCGACGGCTCGTGAAGCCACACGAGCCAAAACTCCCTTTGAAATGCAGCGTAATCCCTTTCTGTACCTTTTGACCATACAAATTACAAACCCACAGTTTTGCAGCAAACAATAAAGACGAGTTAAACCACGAAAATGTGGCATCTGTACACATCCGAACGACTAGACCTTCTGAACAGGCGTCGGCGTCGCCCGTTTGCTGCTCTTCTTCATGCGACTGCGAGCGTAAACGCGGAGGAAAAGCGCGAGGAAGACGACAGCCATGCCGAAGCCGCCAACTATAGTGACAGCGTGACCGTAAAGAAAGCAAGACAGGAGGATCGCGAAAGCCTGTCGCAGAGTCATGATGATGGTGAAGATGGCGGCGCCGAATTGCGCAATGGTGTAGAAAATAAAAAGCTGGCCACACGCGGAGCACACGGAGAGCAAGACGGCGTGGAAAGCGAACTCGGAGTGACGCGACATGAACGCGAGCGAGTCGAAGAAGGCGCCCTGTTCCAGCAGAGAGCCGACCGTGAAGAGGCAGGAGAACAGATTCACGCCGAACATCATCTGCACCGACGACATCTTGTGTTTGAAGAGGTTGTCCTGCCAGTTGGAGGTGAAGCTGTCGAACACGATGTATCCTGCGAGGATGATGACGCCGGAGAAGGTGGTGACGGTGGACAGGTGTTTGCCGGTGGAGCTGGAGAGCAGGAACATGCTAACGCCCACTGAGATCAGCGCCGCCGTGAAGTATTCCCAGTACTCGTAGCTCTTGTGCGAGACGATCTTGCCCATCAGCATCACGGGAATCACCTTCGAGGCCTTGGCCAACACCTGTGATGAAAACAACATGACGGATGACGAACAGAAGCACATTTGACAGTCAATCACACTCCTGAATACCTCCATTTCAAAGTCGAAAAAAGTCACCAGACACTGATATGTAGGAGCACACGGCTAATAACCATAGGGGCTTTCGCACCGGATAGTTATAGGAACTATCCACCAGGGTGATTCCCCGAGAACTAATGCTTCCCTTAGGAATGTTTTCCTGGTTGCATTCGCACCGCTATAGGAACTCTGAAGTGACGTATGCCACGCTTGTTGTTGGCGGTGCTGATCCACTTGTCCGGCACGACTGTCGCGTGGTGTCGCGACGCCTCCCTACATTTGTACGTTGATGGGCGTTCCTCTGTTTGCTGCTGTGGGCGTGGTTTTGGCCGAGCGGGAAATGTTGCTTATTAGAACAGAGGACCTGCGAGAGACTTCCCTCCGTCTCCATATGCTCTACTTCTATTGGATAGACGCGTCACGTTCAACAGACTTCATTTGCATAAAGATGGGCTTTTTGACGCGCGACAATTTTCCAAATGAAGCGCCGCTTTCCCGGAATGCTTTGCGGCCGCGACAAAGTCGCATGACGTCACCCATAGGAATAAAGCGGAGCGCGGCCAAGGGGGTAATCCATCAGCCGGAAGTTGAAGCCTCGCGGGAGCCGCCATTGTAGCAGAACTTCACCTGCTGTTAGCATCCCATTGACTCCCATTCATTTTGGCGTCACTTTGACAGCGAATAACTTTCCATCTGAGGCGTCCAAAGACTTCATTTGTCCATTATTTATTTCTAAAGAAACACGACAATGTATAAAAGGCTCCGTTACTTTGAATCTTACGTTACGGCCCCGTAGAAGCCATTTTTGTAAAAATAGGCTAAAGATTGCGTCATAACCATGCAACTTTCTGTCGCACAAATGGAGACATTACCGATAGTACTCGTGTTTCCTGACATTTATATGTGCCTGATTTCGACGCCGGGGAAATAAATTAAGAAAATTTGCCTGTAAACGTTTTATATAAATACAATATAGATAGGTCTAAATCCGAGTGATCACTTACATTAATGTTATACTGTATATCATCATATCGTCCAGCCCTAAAACTTGTATAGTTTTTTGTCAGTGTTTATTTAAAAACATCCAATTATGCAGAATATAGTCTGTTCTGTAGCTTTTTGCAGTCTGTAAAAATATACAGTACCTCAGATTTCTGGTCAAATCTAGTTGTACAGTCAATCGCAAAGTTCTTTCCCGTTTTAGATGTGTTTTGTGTGTTTTGTGTGTTTTTCACGGCATTCACGCTGATAACAAATGCTGCCGCTCAGTCTTTTTGCCACTTAGTGGGCGTGACCGCATTCACTCCGGCCGACGGTGACGTCATGCGCATGCCTGTCACGTAACGTAACATTTACCTCAGAAAAGCCATTTAATGACCACAGCCTAGCTAGAAAAATTAACTAGGCATATAGAGAGCATAATTTTTGCTAAATACATGCACTATATTACTAGGCTATTATAATTTTACTCATATCATTAAAATATTATCAAATATAATAAAAACCGCATTATATTTGATTTGTTCATTTTGTTCACCTTTAATAATAATACCAACTCCCTGTAGCCTATATTTACAGCATTAGTGAGAGATTTTTCTTTGAGAAAAATTAACATGTAGCTTCATAAGGTAGCCTACCTGATATTTATCCAAATTAATTGATGTAAACATTGTTACATGTTGTTACTAAACTTAATGAAATTTTGTTTGGTCAGCAAATGTTTTGAGAATCATAATACACTTATTGTGATGGGGGTTTTTTTTTTCTTTTTTTTTTACAATCCTTTCTAATGATTTATATTCACAGGCCGCCTGCTGAACATACGTTTGTGCTCTTATATTTATGAACTCTAAAAGTTCAGATTAATGCATTTAACTTTAAAATGTAGAAAACTTTTCTTGCCCCTGGATCTAGAAGAACTGAGATCCACCCCTCATTAGGGCTGTCACTTTAGAGAAAAATCAAATTCGAACGGATATCAAATAAAGCAATTTATTCAAATGTAAGGCTGGTGCCGGTATGTCTCATCGACCCCTCAATGTGACAAAAGGCCCTCCTGGGAATTAACACTTGAACTATCCCTTGAATATGTAACTCCCTCTTGCATATGTAACAGGAACTTCGGAGACGCAGCACGCAGTGCATTTCACACTTCACCCACACCATCTCCCCCACATCCCCCTCCTCCTCACCTGAAATACACTAAAACCTTATGCAATGTTATGTGTGTACAAAAATGTAACTACTCATGTTTGGTGTCTTTTGATGTATCACAATGCGCCTGGTGACATGGTCTCATTCTCCCAACTATGATGAAAAGCTAAAAGAAGTTATGAAATGTGAGAAAAGTGATGTGTCCCATAATAGCCTCATTCAGACTACCTCCTGTATGTAAAATCAGGCAGACCTCACAGTGTGAGCCCCTGAATAAACAACCAAAATCTAATTATAATGACAGACATCACCATTTGGTAACAATTGAATTATCTGGGTTTATAAGGAAAAGAGCAGAAAAGTTCGGGGAGTCTGTAGGTTGACTGCCCACACAACCGCTGTGTGTAATTTTGTTGACAGGTAATAATTTCTACAAATTCTGTGATTTCTGAATTGATATGCTTAACTGATGATTTTATCCTCTGAATTGGATTTGAAATGATTACATCATTACCTGATCAATAAATTGTAAACGTTTGATTTTATTCTAACCGACTCTGAGAATTGTTTTTCCCCGAGTAGATTATCGGATTCGTATATTTCCACAAGTTTGCGTCAGAGTTTAGTGACGACTAATATCTGATATCAGATTCAAGTGTACTTGAATGAGGAGACGGGTAGTTTCCGTCTAGAATCAGCTGTTTGATCTAGATTTGGGTACGTCTAAAAACCTCTGTTCTAATTTAATGTTACTTTAGATAAGTGCACGCTACTAAAGTAAATTATTGAATTAAGTTCCTGAGGTGGCATTCAAGGGGGCTGTGTATGTCTTCGATTATGTACGTGTGAATTACGGCAAATCCCAGACATTCAGCCAATTACCTCTGTTTTGATAATCGGAAACTGACGAGATTGTGCCGGAGACCTGGTGAGGAACTCGAAGTGATATAGTTTCCTGATCTGAGCGGATAAAATATAATCAGAGTTTAAAGAATAAACAAACCTTCGCTAACGTTTAATGATGCACGGATATCATTAAAACCTTTTCATTTATGGAGTCAGATAATAACGAGATAATACATGAGAAAACATATTGCATTTAATCTTGTTGTGTTGCATGAAAGGAAAGGCAAGTAATACGCAGAGTAACCTTCTACCGCTGATTGGATGCCGAATTTGGACCAATCGAGCCGGACTTTACAAAATATCTACTTTTTTATTTGAAGGTGCATCTTTTACAGTCGTTCAAACAACTGTAGGTTTTTACTTTTTACAGTTCAAATTTAATAACTATGCTAAAACATACTCTATTGCTCTCTTTAGGCCCATTTTGTTGGATGATTTATAATTAGGCAATAAAACATTATGCAAATGAGGCAAATAAAAAAATTAGGCAATGTTTAAAAATGTAGTCTCACTCAGGGGCGTAGCCAGTAATGGGCCAGGGCGGCACTGGCCCGCCCAGGCAAGTTTGAATAAAATGCATTTTTAGTTTATTTTTATTATTCAAATGTATTTAAGAAACCATGAATAATATAAACCTGATTTACTGTTGACTGGTGTGTGTGTTTAATTTGTTTTCCGAATAAAATGGAACTTTTGAAGCAAGTTGTAGAAAGCCTCCCTCCGGAACGTTATTGGTTGCTATGGTGGTTGCTAGGGGTTCCGACAGGAAAACTCTCTGAGCGGCGCCACAATAATGGCTAAACAACTTTCTTTAATGTTAATTATTTGAAAAAAGCAAGAGTTGAGGAAGAAGACACGCCACTGCCTTCATCTACCGAGTCCACCCAGCCCAGTTCTTCAGACTCATTAACCCACAAGAAGGCTAGTCAGGTGCTGGCGGCGGCCGCTTCTTGCTCCCTCTCTCCCGGTCAGCCTGACGCGGGTTTACCCGCCGTTCTAACTGCGATAATATTATTTTAGCTTACTTTATTTTCGGGGGAACTGTCTTTGCATTGCTGACTAGCCTGAATAAAATAGACAGGTTATTGTCTATACTGGTTTGTACAGCCTTTATTGAGCTCTCTTGGTTAAACATGATGATTTGCCGAATATTGCAAAATAAAGGTGTAACTGGTTTTGCAGTTTGTCTATTAATTTTTCTATTCTCTAAGGTTTAATTATTATTTAAGTCATTTTTTTTTTCTAGGAAAAACTATAGGCCCACTCACTTTTTCACTGGCCCGCCCAAAATACAATTTCTGCCTCCGCCACTGGTCTCACTTCAATTTAGGGAAAATGGGCAGTTATAACGTAATAATAAATAGTTATTTTTCCAACACTTTTCACACAAAAATAAGCTCAAAGAGTGACAATTCTATAAGAGGATTTGGGGCCTTCATATTCACATAGGGCCCAACAGTAAGTTCCAGGGAGCCCTCAGAGTCCAAGAGCCTTGTTTAAGAGGCCTTGTGTAGGCTATGGGACACATACATTACAGCATTAATAAACATTTGTTTATTTGTTTGTGACCTTAAACCCCAGGGCCCCCCCAGGCTTCTGGTAGTCAAGGGCCCCTGGGCACAAATATTTTTACAAAAACCGCTTCTACGGGGCCGTAACGTAAGATACAGGGTAATGGAGCCCAAATGAATGGGAGTCAATGGAGTGCTAACAGCAGGTGAAGGCTTGCTAGCCAACGGCGGCCCCCGGGGAGACTTCAGTTTCCAGCTGGTGGATTGCACCCTTGGTTTAGACCGACTCAGGAGTAGGAAGCTAAATTAGTTCCTCCAAAAGGAGTTCCTAGAACTAAAATTATTCCTAGTTCCTGCGGTGCGAACACACCAAAAAACATGAACTTCCACCAATAATTCTAGGAACTAAAGCGTTACGAAAGCCCCTCATTATGATGATTATCGCACATCTATATGGTTTAAATTCCGTTTTAATCAATTACATTTAAAAAATGTGTTTAAATAAATACACACTAAATATGCAATGTATAATTTTAAATTCTTGGTATGTATGAGTGAAAAAAAAAACATTAAAGCAAGGATTCAAAATAAAATGTTATTATGAAAAAAAAAAAGACTTGTCTGAAACACTGATCTGCTTTTAATTAGATCAGTGCTAGTATATGAAAAGATGCAAATATTGTCTATGATTGCCTGTGATAGCATAGATTTATCATACACAGGAAAATATATGTTAAATATCAGCATTATTAGGGTGCATCTCACAAAAGCTGTCATTAACGTGTCCAGGTCATATGTAACATTTTTGATAATTTTTACAAAAACTTTCATGGCCCCCAGAATATTTGGTTGTATGAATATTTGAACAGCAATATATCAAAAGAAAGGACAAACAAAAAAGTTTTATTCTAGATTCATGTATTTTTTTTTTTATCAACACTTGAATGTGGGCAAGTTTCATAAAAACAAAACAAAATTGGGCATAAATCTGAGAAAATCAAGTTGTCAAAGACTGTGTCTGGATCAGAACGATGATCAAAACACAGATGGAGTAGATCGAGTCCATCAAAGCTTCACAGTCCTGTAACTCGTCCTGGCTCGACATTTCATTCAGTAACATTAGGCAGTTTTGATGTATATGCTGTTTAATGTTGATAATCACGTTATTTTACACGTGCATATGATTACATATGCTATCGCTTGTTTCTGCTTCTTATTTGCCAGTGTTTTGATCAGGAGATTCAGTAATATTTCATTAGATGTGTAATAGCGCCCCCTACCGTATAACAGTGAAAACATGGAAAGACGGATATTTCCGTGAATGGCGGGGAAAGAGTTAACGTTAGTCTTTCTTCAGAAAAAATATGAACAAAATCAAAACATTTCAGCCGAAGAAGTTTAAAAAAATTGGTTGATATGAGACAGAACGACCCAATAGTAAAATGAATAAATGCATTATGTAAATGAGAATTTAGGATAAGTGTGAAAAAATAATGTCAGTGAGAAACAGTACACCTCTAAAGGCCCTTGCACACCGAGTCCGAAATTTTCATACGCGTTTTTTCGTATTCGTGATTCGGTGGCTCTGAATTGTTAAAACACCATTCAAACTGCTTGCTACGGATGCGAAAAACTT
>CM060610.1:4671706-4834206 GCA_030578255.1 Tiaroga cobitis
TGGAATGACCAATACTGATTAAAACAACACAGCATTCAAATATCCACAAAGAGCATGTTATGTTTAACCTGACAATACACACATCGACCATAGTCACAACCACATGAATATATAAATAAATAGACTATGGATAGAGGTGACATCGCCTTCTCCAAACATGCAGACTGCCTATGATTGCTGACACACACACACACACACACACACACACACACACACACACACACACTGCCTATGATTGCTGACACAGAACAGTATTTGGCTGTTTGCTTAGAGATCTTTTTACTCAGTCCTGCAATTTGCAAACCCCTAACACACACACACACACACACACAGGAGCTCTTGAAGCTCCGCCCCCTGTGCCGGGAGCTGCAGCTCATTTGCATTTAAAGGGACAGACAGAAAACGGTGCATTTTTGCTCACGCTCAAACAGTGACAACTTTAACAAGCTATATAAAAATATCTGTGGGATATTTTGAGCTAAAACTTCACATACACACTCTGGGGACATCAGAGACTTATTTCACAGCTTGTGAAAAGGGCATTATATACCACCCCTTAAAGTTATTCAGTGTGGCGTCAAATTTCCCTGGGTAACACAGAGACATTACCTGGAGTCCAGCAGCACAGAAGATCAGTCTGACGGCCTGTCGAGCTGATGAACTGGATTCAGACTCGTTTCTGGCCGCCGTTGAAACATCATCCAGCAGTCCAGTTTTAGATTCATTCCCAAACACACACGTCTTTACGAGAGGAAAACAAAGCCCACGGCCTACAAAAACATGAGCAGTGTGTAAAATCAGGTTCATCAAGTACATTCTGCAAAAAGTCAACACAGGAGTTGTTGCAACATTCATGCATACATCTAGACTACTGAAAGCTATGTTGAAATACAAATTTAACATGGTAATGAAAATCAAAATATGACCATTTTGGTCCAAGCAACTTTGTATAAAATTATAAGTGGGAAAAATAAAAAATGTTAACACTTAACAATAAGGTCCTATTTGTTTAAGCATTAACTAAAATTAAAGGGACCTTTCTCAAAGTCTTGATGTTGTTTTTGAGCTCTCCTAGAACAGGTTTTCATGCTTGAATCTGTTCACATTATCCTCATATTCTCCATTGTTGCGGCTCCTCTCTTCCCAGTCTGTCAGTAACGCTGTTTAGTTCCTGTCTCTATGAAGCCCCTCCTTTTGAAAAGAAAACTGTGCTCTGATTGGTCGGCTGGATTGTCAACACTGCATTGGCTCCCTATTAAACATCGTATAAATTTTAAAATATTGTTGATTACCTACAAAGCACTAAATGGTTTAGCTCCGCAGTACTTGAGCGAGCTCTTAACGTATTATAGTCCTTCACGTCTATTGCGATCTCAAAATTCCGGCCAGTTGATAATACCTAGAATATCTAAATCGACTGCAGGCGGTAGATCCTTTTCCTATTTAGCACCAAAACTTTGGAACAGTCTTCCTACCATTGTCCGGGAAGCAGACACACTCTGTCAGTTCAAAGCTAGACTAAAAACACATCTCTTTGACCTAGCATACACATAACACACTATAGACTTCTATAAATTCAATGTTAGGCTGCATAGATTAGGTCAGCCGGAACTGGGAACACTTCCCTTAAATCTTGATGTACTCGCTACATCATAAGAAGAATGGCATCTACGCTAATATTAGTGTTTTTGTTTATCCCGAGGTTTTCCCGCAGCCTGCCGGATCCAGGCCGTGTCCAGATCTGACGAAGGAGATCCGCCTGGACCCGATGACAATGCAGTGCTGAAGTGTCCACTATCCTCTCCCTATGGAGGATCCCTTTCCCACTCTACAGATAAAGCGTTGTGAATTCCGGCTCGCGTACCCCGAAGTGATAAAATAAAACAAAATTCTGTATCAAAATTTATAGGCAAGAAAAGTAGTTTGTTTAGGCTGGGTTGTATGAATTATAAACCTGCGCACATATTTTAAAAAGCACATAACTATAGAATCAATTCTGAATGAGCATGTGAACGCCGTCAGCGTTAATCACAGGTTCGCGTTTAAAAGTCTGATCATTTCGACGGAGGTGAATCAATCAAAGTTAACTTTAGCTGGAAATAACATTATTCAAGAACCGCTATAATGCCAAAACAATCTGTTACCTTAAATTATATGTTTATCTCTGTAAAGCTGCTTTGAAACAATCCATTGTTAAAAGCGCTATATAAATGAAGATGACTTGACTGGATCAGTGTGTTGTGATTGGTCGAGCGCTTCGAGTGTGTTTGAGAAATGTCCCGCCCCTTACCATAACCACCAGTTTAACACACCGGGAGCACACTGTGCGATTTATGACCGTCTTGTCAGACTATACGAACATGATCATCGCTGTAAGATCTCAGTTGTCCTTTATGTCAGAGAAAAATTCTGGAATGTTTTCCTCAAAAACCTTAACTTCTTTTTGACTGAAGAAAGAAAGACATGGTTATCTTGGATGACATGGGGGTGAGTAAATTATCAGTGAACTAATCCTTGAACTCAACCAGGCCCCGCCCCTTTATTCTGCGTATGAATTATTTAAATGAGGAATATTGTGAATATTGTGTTTACAAAAATGGAACCTTGTTCTAAAGTGATACCAAATTGTTTTTTTTTTTACAAAAATGCAGTACATGACTACACAAGAACGAAACAATTGAGAAATTCCAACGAACCGGTTTCTAGATAATTGACTCGTTTGAAGTAGCTGATTAGAAAATATCCAGGGATGATGATGGTGGCGTATCCCAGAACATTGAGGAACAAGCGGAAGAGCCACACGTCCTGCCAGCCGCCCAGCAGAGACACATCTTCAGCATCCGCTTGCACAGTCGGCAGGACACACAGCGCCGCACACACACACAAACTGAAGGGAAGAGAAGTGGAGAAGATTAGAAACAAATTGATGCTATTTATTTTTATGCATTTCCCCTTGAAGACAGGAGTCTGAAGCGAAGCGATGCGTTTGTGTAAGAAAAATATCCATATTAAAAACTTTATTAAGTAAAATAACTAGCTTCCGGCCAAACGAACATACGGATTCGACTTAAAGGGTTAGTTCACCCAAAAATGAAAACTCTGTCAGTAATGACTCTCCCTCATGTTGTTCCAAGACTTTCGGAACACAAATGAAGATATTTGTGATTAAATCTGAGAGCGGTCTCACTCCTCCATAGACTTCTTAGGGATTGAAACTTGCCGGCCCAGAAAAGTTATTAAAGACATCGTTAAAATAGTCCGAGTGACTACAGCGGCTCAACCTTAAGTTTATCAAGCGACGAGAATACTTTTTGTGCGCTAAAAACAAACAAACATAACGACTTTATTCAACTATTCATTTCCTTCTCTGTGGGCCTCGAGTGAGTTCACGTAGTGTAACAGCGCAGCGCTTCTGGTGTACGTCACACGCAGGCTCACTATTGGCCGACGCTGGTCATGTGTGTGATGCGTGACGTATATCTTAAAAATAGCTTAATTCGTGTTCCGAAGATGAACGAAAGTCTTACGGGGTTGAACAACATGAGGGAATGTAATTACTGACAGAACTTACATTTTTGGGTGAACTATCCCTTTAAGCAGGGGCGTAGCCACCATTTCAAAGACTTTTGTTGAGGTTTTTGCTTAATTAGCTTAATATGCTTTTTATTTTTAAAGCAATAAAACAGAAAGAAAGTTGTCCAGTTCTTTATATTGCACATGCAGTGTTTTTCCTGGCTTCAAATGAGGCGGAGGTGGTAAAATCGTGAGCATGTATTTTAATAAGATAATAAAATGTGTGTTTTTCGTAGACCATCATATAGTCTGCTGTGGCACAGTATTTTTGTAGGTGGATCTCGGTACCTCTAGGGGGGTCCGGGGGCAGAAAATTTTGAAAATTTTGTACATTTTAAAGATAAATTCATTAATCTGGTGCACTTTGAGTCCCCCGAATCCACTGTTAAAAATAAATAATCCAACTGCCCAAACATATGATATTCTCTGATTTAGATATCTGATCATCGCATTACAATTATTCAAATTATCAATGTTAAGCATGATAATATGGTTAAATATCACACTGAAGCTGATTTAAAAATATAATTTACTTAAAATTAAAGTTCTTTTTTTGGCAAAATTACATTTTCTTAATAGCCTAAACAAAGTCTGTCTTACTAAACTAAAACTTTCCAATTGAAAACCTTCAAACTTCAAGCTTTTAAAACTACTTCAAACTTTCTAGTTAGGCTTTTTCAAGAGAACTTAAAGTTTGTCTACAAACTTTTTTATCTAATTGTAAAGTGTTACCAAATTATGATAAACATCATGTACACGTTACACCGCTGCCTGATTCAAGCAGATCGCGGCTGTTAATGCATGAAGTACAAATTCAGCATTAACATTTAGCATGTGTATTCTAATTTGAAGGGCTTTGATAACATATCTGTGAAAATAAAATGCATTACGAGTAAAATAGATTGAAAATATTGCATGTTTGTTCGGGTAGTGAATTTACAACAAAACCTGTTAATTATTCAACAAGAGAAATAGGCGGAGTTATTCATCATTGTGCAACACAATTCGGATACTACATGACAACTTACTTACAGTGCTTGACATTTTCGTGAAAAAGGGGTGAAGAGTTTTTTGCCATTTTGAACTCTATGAAACTGATGGATTCGGCGCGGGTGCGCGCATGGGCGATGTAGGGTATACACACCCGCGAAAACCTCAGCTTGTTGTAGACACACTTGCCCTATGAAAAAGTGCGGGGGACGAATTTACATTGTATAAAAAGTGGGGGGGACACGTCCCCTGCGTAATCTACGCCCATGCCTTTAAGTCTAAGCGCAATTTATGCGAGTAATCCGACGTGCTGCTGACATTTACGCTACGCCATGATGCACTACGCTACTTCTGACATCACAAGTTGCGTAAGTTGCGCATTAGGCTCAAGTAGAATCCGTATGACCGTTAGGTCAGAAGCTATAATTTTATTTTGTAACATGTTATGAAGGAAAGATGCCCTTTTATGACGGAAAGATGAGCTTTTATGACGGAAAGATGCGCTTTTATGACGGATAGATGCGCTTTTATGACGGATAGATGCCCTTTTATGACGGAAAGATGAGCTTTTATGACGGATAGATGCCCTTTTATGACGGAAAGATGAGCTTTTATGACGGATAGATGCCCTTTTATGACGGAAAGATGAGCTTTTATGACGGATAGATGCCCTTTTATGACGGATAGATGCCCTTTTATGACGGATAGATGCCCTTTTATGACGGAAAGATGAGCTTTTATGACGGATAGATGCCCTTTTATGACGGATAGATGCCCTTTTATGACGGATAGATGCCCTTTTATGACGGAAAGATGAGCTTTTATGACGGAAAGATGCGCTTTTATGATGGAAAGATGAGCTTTTATGACGGAAAGATGCGCTTTTATGACGGAAAGATGCGCTTTTATGACGGATAGATGCCCTTTTATGACGGATAGATGCCCTTTTATGACGGATAGATACCCTTTTATGACGTATAGATGCCCTTTTATGACGGATAGATGCCCTTTTATGACGGAAAGATGAGCTTTTATGACGGAAAGATGCGCTTTTATGATGGAAAGATGAGCTTTTATGACGGAAAGATGCGCTTTTATGACGGAAAGATGCGCTTTTATGATGGAAAGATGAGCTTTTATGACGGAAAGATGCGCTTTTATGACGGAAAGATGCGCTTTTATGACGGATAGATGCCCTTTTATGACGGATAGATGCCCTTTTATGACGGATAGATACCCTTTTATGACGTATAGATGCCCTTTTATGACGGATAGATGCCCTTTTATGACGGAAAGATGAGCTTTTATGACGGAAAGATGCGCTTTTATGACGGATAGATGCGCTTTTATGACGGATAGATGCGCTTTTATGACGGAAAGATGCACTTATGACGGAAAGATGCCCTTTTATATCGGATAGATGCCCTTTTATGACGGAAAGATGCCCTTTTATGACGGAAAGATGAGCTTTTATGACGGAAAGATGCCCTTTTATGACGGAAAGATGAGCTTTTATGACGGAAAGATGCCCTTTTATGACGGAAAGATGAGCTTTTATGACGGAAAGATGCCCTTTTATGACGGAAAGATGAGCTTTTATGACGGAAAGATGCCCTTTTATGACGGAAAGATGCCCTTTTATGACGGAAAGATGAGCTTTTATGACGGAAAGATGCGCTTTTATGACGGAAAGATGCACTTTTATGACGGATAGATGCCCTTTTATGACGGATAGATGCCCTTTTATGACGGAAAGATGCCCTTTTATGACGGAAAGATGAGCTTTTATGACGGAAAGATGCACTTATGACGGAAAGATGCACTTATGACGGAAAGATGCACTTATGACGGAAAGATGCCCTTATGACGGAAAGATGAGCTTTTATGACGGAAAGATGAGCTTTTATGACGGAAAGATGAGCTTTTATGACGGAAAGATGAGCTTTTATGACGGAAAGATGCACTTTTATGACGGATAGATGCCCTTTTATGACGGAAAGATGAGCTTTTATGACGGAAAGATGCACTTATGACGGAAAGATGCACTTATGACGGAAAGATGCACTTATGACGGAAAGATGCACTTATGACGGAAAGATGAGCTTTTATGACGGAAAGATGCGCTTTTATGACGGATAGATGCCCTTTTATGACGGAAAGATGAGCTTTTATGACGGAAAGATGCACTTTTATGACGGAAAGATGCACTTTTATGACGGATAGATGCCCTTTTATGACGGATAGATGCCCTTTTATGACGGAAAGATGAGCTTTTATGACGGAAAGATGCGCTTTTATGACGGAAAGATGAGCTTTTATGACGGAAAGATGCGCTTTTATGACGGAAAGATGAGCTTTTATGACGGAAAGATGCGCTTTTATGACGGATAGATGCCCTTTTATGACGGAAAGATGAGCTTTTATGACGGAAAGATGCGCTTTTATGACGGATAGATGCCCTTTTATGACGGATAGATGCGCTTTTATGACGGATAGATGCCCTTTTATGACGGATAGATGCGCTTTTATGACGGATAGATGCGCTTTTATGACGGAAAGATGCACTTTTATGACGGATAGATGCGCTTTTATGACGGATAGATGCCCTTTTATGACGGATAGATGCGCTTTTATGACGGATAGATGCCCTTTTATGACGGATAGATGCCCTTTTTTGACGGATAGATGCGCTTTTATGACGGATAGATGCGCTTTTATGACGGATAGATGCCCTTTTATGACGGATAGATGCGCTTTTATGACGGATAGATGCCCTTTTATGACGGATAGATGCCCTTTTATGACGGATAGATGCGCTTTTATGACGGATAGATGCGCTTTTATGATGGATATGATGCGCTTTTATGACGGATATGATGCGCTTTTATAATGGATATGATGCGCTTTGATGATGGATATGATGCGCTTTTATAATGGATATGATGCCCTTTGATGGACTTCAAAACAGAAGCTGCCATTCACTGCCATTATAAAGCTTGGAAGAGCCAGAACATTTCTTAATATAACTCTGATTGTATTCGCCTGAAAGAAGAAAGTCATATACACCTAGGATGGCTTAAGGGTGAGTTAATCATGGGGGCTAATTTTAATTTTTGGGTGAACTATCCCTTAAAGACAGGAGTCTGCAAGAACACAGAAACGTCACATATCTGCAAACAAACCTGGTAGAAATGCAACACAGGAATCTTTTGGAAAAGCAATGAAGTGTAACTTTTCTCCATAATTTTGTGTGTGTGTATTTTGAGCATTTCTGGAATTCAGCAGGTCTCGTCCCAGGAGTCTGATCCCAGTCCAACAGAAGGTCTTTGTGCACAGAGCTGGACTGCAGGAACGACACACACTAACCTCTATTCAAACCCTGCAGCGTTACCTGACACCACAGATTACTGCACGATTAGAAGAACTGGATGAACGCTTCATTACAGACAGAATACGTCCCAGTGTAAATTCAGAGCATTGTGATGAAGACGCTTCATAAAGGTGTTTATGCTAAGAGTCTCTGAAAGAATACATTCAATAAACAGTTTCCACACCTTCTGACCTGCGAATTTCTATTTTAGAATAACAATTTCTAGCAGATTAAAATAGCATACAGTACCGGTCAAAAGTTTGGTTAAAGTTATCACAGGTTCCACACAAAATATTAAGCAGCTCAACTGTTTCCATTATTGATAATAAATCAACATATTAGAATTATTTCTAAAGGATAGTGTGACACTGAAGATTGGAGTAATGATGCTGAAAATTCAGCTTTGCATCACAAAAATAAATTATATTTTAAAGTATATTAAAATAGAACACATTTATTTTAAATTGTAATAATATTACTGCTTTTTCTGTATTTTTGATCAAATAAATGCAGGCTTGATGAGCATAAGAGACTTCTTTCAAAAATATTAAAAGTAATAATGTTTCCAAACTTTTGACCGGAACTTATGTATATTATATATATATATATATATATATATATATATATATATATATATATATATATATATATATGTATATATGCTACTGGAGCTATATGCTATACATATAGCTATGCTATACTATATGCTATGCTCATCGAGACTGCATTTATTTGAGCCACAATATAGTAAAAACAGTAATATTGTGAAATATTTTTTAAATTTAAAGACAACAGTTATTTTAAATTTTATTTATTTTTGTGATCAAAGGTGAATTTTCAGCATCATTACAGTCTTCAGTGTCACATGATCCTTCAGAAATCATTCTAATAATGCTGATTTGATACTTAATTATTAATATTGTTTCTGATCAATGTTGAACAGTTTTTGCTGGTTCATATTACTTTGGAAACAGTGATACAGTGTTTCATGATTGACTGATGAATAGAAAAGAACAGAACAGCAGGAAACACAAGTAAACATTCATCAAAGCACACAAGACATGTGGATTCTTTCAATTCAGAAGATTCTAAATATGACGTGTGACATGTCAATGTTACAGTGTTGCACTAGAAGTGACTGTGACGTCGGATATAGAACATTTAAATGTTATTGTGATGTTTCATCATCATGTTTCAGTACCTCCATGGAAACAGAGGCATTTTCCAGCAGCCGCCGCTCCGCCTGTTCAAAACTCCCTAAAACCGCCGCTGAGAGTCTCCAAACGAGCTCCTGCGCGGATCATGTATCGATAAAGCCTTGTACCTGTAATTAAATAAGCAACATCCAGGATCCGGACAAATCCCGTGTGTTTCTGACCTGAAACTTCTCGGCCTGCTTCACTCATGAGTTCATCTGTGCTGAGTGACGTGTTAACACTAACACACTACACCGCTTCCGGTTGCGATAGGAGACACACCTTCACATATCCGTGTAATTTCCACTTAGATATTGTGTTATGCGGCTTCGGTAAATATTTGAATGTTTTGTTGTTTAACAGACGTGTTGACAGTTGAGAGAATGAAATGCCCTCGTGTTTCTTGGGTGGGGGTTCATTATTCTTTAGGAAGGACCTTTATTTTGTAATTTATTCTGAAATCACGCGTCACTTCAAACTTATGCTGGGATCATGAACATAATCATTGCCGCTTATCTGTGATTTTAAAATAGTTTATTACATTGTATTAGAATATTAAGGAAACAATTCCAAAATATCAAAAATACAGTCAAATATATATTTATAAAAATGTTACTTTTATTGCATGTTGTAACATTACTTGTTAATGGAAGTTAAATATGTAGTCACCAAATATTAAAAATAAAAATTGTGTATTAGAAGATAGAAAATTTACTAGATACTCATTTAATTTGATCTGCCTCTCCGTTTTATATATTATATTTTATTAGTTTATTATTTCTAAGCTATTTTTCCTCAATACTACTCATATTATTTCATATTAGAAAAAAATATATTTAATTATCAGATATTGTAAAATTTATATTCATTAATTTTGTACCAAAAAAAGTTATAACTAAATATTTAGGTAACAATTTCCAATCAGGTTTCATTTGTTAACATCAGTTAAGTACATTAATTAACAGGAACTTAACAGAAAATTTTAAATAATTAACCCTGGTCCATAACACACAAAAAACTAATGAATACTGAATAAAGAAATGTACTGCTCATTGTTAGTTAATTTGTGAAATAATGAGACCTTATTGTAAAATGTTAACAATTGGTTATATTCTAAAATTATGTATTTAATTAAATAGTTATACAATTGCACAGTAAAGAAAATAAAAATATCATATTCATAAACAAGGACATGTACTTGTTCTGCTAGAAGTAGAAACGAGTTTTAACCTGTCTTCTATGGTGCAGTTTACATGAATGAGATATTGTGTGGTGAGTATGAGGAAGAGTGATGTGGCACATGATGGAAAAACACACATTTACAGGAACTTGTTTTTGTGTGTTCTGGTCATTGATGTTTCCCAGTATCAACACGCTTGACAACTGCACATTTCTCCTCTTAATCCAAAGCGTGAATCTGTCTCCACCAGTGTCTATTTGGTTTGTATTAGACGTAGTGTTTGACACTGCAAGTCAAAATAACATGGTTGTGAAGTAAACAAGATAGTCGTTTGGTCCCAACATAGAAAGTTTATCATTTGCATGTGTTTCTAAGTCTTGCCAGTTTAAATATTCAAGCTATTTTAAAGCATTCAAGCACCAGAAGATGCGAAAGACACACTGTTATCTGTTCCTCTTTCGTGTCTCCTTGCACTTGTACAGACAAATTCACACACAATTATCACAAAATAACTATATAGTCAAGTATTCTTTTAAACACAGTCGGTTACATCTGAAGTGAATGTAAACAGAAAGAAATCAGTGTATCAGTATATTGGATCCATGTGTCAGGCCAATAAATACCTGCTGCTGTCTGTCATAAAATGCTAATGAAAAAAACAGCTTTAACAAAGATTAATCCATTTCATTTATACAGTGAAAACTACGCAGTGGTGTTTTACAATTAATTATAACATTTCTGTACCTGAACACTACAGTTAGACTAATGTATCTTACTACTGACTGTTCACTCGTCTATAATAGATCCTTGTTGATCCGATCCGTGACTCAAAAAAAAAAAACTATAATATGATCCGAAGCACGAGTTTGTGATCCGTTGCACCCCTAGTACCTGAATCATTAAAAGAAGTCCTTGTGTTTAGTATAAAGAAAACGCTGCACATAAATATTAAAACTACTTTTATTGGCACTATGACCTGTTTCTTGGAAAACAAGTTTGCAAAGCAGTGTTTCATTCGCTCATCTGGTTTACAACAGCACAGTCTTGCTACAAAAACATCAATATTGCTAATCAGAGATCAGAATGCATTTGTGTTGCTGAACATTAAGGCTGTTCAACATTCAACAGACTACATATAATACGAGTTATGTGCGCGCCGAACTCCATGGGATGAAGCAGCAGCAAATGATTCTGCATGAATGGGTGGAAGCTGTTACCGCTGAGTAAATCAACCAGCACGATCATCACTTAAATAGTTGCGGTTACAGGCACACAAACCCTCAAGTCCAGCAACTTCAGATCAGAGTTTTTTTTGTTTGTATTTTTTTTTAAAGAACATGCCGTCCCTCATGTTCACATGTTTAGTTACATGTCCTCAAGTTCGTTACAGTCCTGCCCATGATCTGAATGTCATCGAAGGGGAACAAGGCCAATATCTGCAAAACAAAAAGGAGAAACTGTTACCACATCATCCTATTTCTGACGTAAAGCGTACAGAGAAAAGGCACGTATGCTGCTGCTTACCAGTCAACATGAAATGCATTTCACAAAGTGCACTGATGATAAATGATGCCCAATAACTAGGGCTGGACCCGAATATTCGTTCGGTGGGTTGGTATTCGATTTGAAAATGTGACATTCGAATATTTGTTTGTTTGTTTTTTTTGCACACCTGGCATCCCACTCGAAACGGTTCTCATTCGCGCTTGAATATAGTATCTGGTGAAATATAATACTTAACATATAACTTCGTTATAGCTACTTAATAAATATATTTGCTTCTTCTTGGGCTACTAAAAGTGTTCCTGCAACAGGAGTATTGTCCGGCTAGAGCGCAGAACAGTGGAGTGTGTGTGGACAGAAGTGCACGCCTGAGCTTGTGTTTTGGGTTAAGCTGCGTGGCTTTGACATTGTGGAACATAGAATAATAGAAACAAAATGTATTATCCTTTTTACCCGTTATTATCAATCTAAATGAATCTACTGCAAGAGATTTTACTGGGACGTCACGTCACAATTTCGTTTTTCTTTATGTAAATTTCGTTTTTCTATATTTAAGTTATTAGTTTTTATTATTATCGTTTTTATTTATTTAAATTTCGTTTTTATTAATTAAAATTTCGTTTTTATTTATTTAAATCTACCCTACTTTGTCAGTGAGAAGACTATACCTTATTAAAAATATTGCTTAAGTTAACAGACCTGTGTGTGTGTGTGTGTGTGTGTTTTATATCACTAGTGCAGTGTCCGTTCTCGGAGCATATAAGCCCTGCTCGCGTGAGGCGTGCCGCTTCCCGCTCGCGCTGTTCTGTAGTTTATTAAAAGTTTATTAATTCTGAACGTGTCGCGTCTCGCCTGTCTATCTATATTGCACCAAATACGACACTGCACTCCCTTGTGAAGTCGTTTGGATGAACGGTTCTCGAAATAATCAAAATGCAAACGGGCAGACAGACATATAGAGATTCCGAAGCTTCGAATATTCGATGTTCATTACTACCGAAACTTCGAAGCTCAAAAAATGGTATTCGGACCAGCCCTACCAATAACACAATGAATGCGTGTTAAGAACGTAGGTAGGGTCTAGTTTTCGGTATTCTCACGCCGCACATCAACGAGGATGCTTACATGCATACATAATGCATACATATTAAGCTTTATCTCATGCAAATAGGGCTGGGCGCTCTTCCCAAAATTCATATCACAATTTTATAACAACCAATCACAATCTGAATCACGATCTTCCCAATTTTGAGATGTACTATTGAGAATATCCAGACTGAAACAAGCCTATGGACTTCATCTAGTTGCATAATTTAAAACACAGTATTGCATTAAACAATCAGTTGTCAAAATAGTCATTAAACCCAGAGTTAACTTTAAAACACTGCATAGTATGAATTAAATATACATTATACCGTATTAAAACTACTAGAGTTGTTCAGTCAAGAGCAGCGAGTGATTTTCAGCCGGTATTTAAATTAGGCTTTAAGACCGAATGCATGGATCTAATATAATGACAATTTCATATTTATTTTGTTATATTTTCAGTTGTTTAAATCTTTTCATTGAAATTGTATGTGCTTTTGTCATTTTAATTATTTTTTGCTTTAAGTTTGTTTCAGTAATTTTAATTTTGAGTTGTTTTGATGTCAGCATGTTGTCAGTTTTCATTAAAATTTTTGTCTAAAACTCAGCCATGTACATTTGTCATTTGACTTCGTTTTTTATATGTTTGCATTTATCTTTCATTTATTTCCACTTTCTACTTATTATTACACGTAACTTATTCTTTTATTTAAATTTCCGGTGACTTTTTTTTTACGTTTATGTTTTACCTAAAATTTTATTTCAGTTCACAAAAAAGATTCTTAATAGTTTCAGTTGTAGGTAATAATGACAGCTCTTAATAAGAAAAGCTCTTTGTCGAGATGATTTGTAGATGAGGATTTGTGTGTGTGCGTGTGTGTGTGTGTATACATGCGTGTGTGTGTGTGTATACATGCGTGTACGTATAAATTTGTATTCATGTATTTCTCCGAATGATTTGTATATGCGACCGGAAGATGTTTGTAAAATAAGTTTGTGCTGTCAAATGTTTGGCATGACACAGAATAAAAAAAAATGTAACTTGAAACGAACTGATACAGGGTCGGTTCAGTCTGATTCTGAAGATTGTGTTAAGCTTCAGCATTGTTTTGCTGGATACTAAGGTAACATGGATCTTCTTACATCGTCGTTGCCGTCTGCTAGATCCAGGGCTGTTTCGTCCTCCATGTTTCGGATCATCTTGTCGGCTCCGGCCTGGCACAGGAGGTTTGCGATGGAGGCGTCCTGTCGACCCACGGCCAGATGCAGAGCGGTGCAGCCGTTGAACATGACGGCGTCCACATTCGCCCCTCTGTTCAGAAGCAGAGTCACCGCTGGCACATCGTGGAGCTCCACCGCCACATGTAGCGCCGTCTTCCCGCTCGTTCCCTCCTGGACGACACAAGAATGAGGAAACACGTGGATGTTTGGTCTCGAGGCTGAAGGTGTTCACCAAGAGCAACAGATCCGATTGAGCTGCTCACCTGTATGTTCAGATCCACACCGTTCTTCATCAACAGCCGCATGAGGCGATGGTGCTTGTGCACGGTGGCCACATGGAGACATGCGAGACCTGCAATAAACCACGATATTTTATGCCTTGATTAATAAAGTGCATTTGTGGTGGATGCTTTTGAGCATGTTGCATAGTGGCATAGGTTTAATAAAATCACTAATAAGTATTATGACTACCAAATGTGGGGGGGAGATGGGGCGATGCAACGCGATTCTCTCTACAACAATTCTGGATTGATTCTCAGCTTATATTTTACACATTGTATATATAAGTGGTTAAATGTACTTGCATCTCAAAATGCTTTTATGTCACGAAATGAACGTAAACAGTCAGTTATGTCTTAAGGGATCCCACAGACAGGACAAAAACATCTTACATTTCAAAAGAGTGCATTAGTGTGAATGCAACTTATTAGAGCGCCCGCTGTCTATGATGTCATCAGTAATAATCATACAACAGTAAAGCTGAGAAAGATAATACTGAAAGTATCACTAGTGATATATTTCTCTGTTCCCCTTTATGATTTATTACTTGCTTTTATGTTTTGAAGCTATATTAGTATATACATTTTAAATTCTTAACATATAATTTTTTAATTTGTAATTATTTTTTTAACTAATTTCTCCGGTTTCACAGACGAGGCTTAAGCTAGTCTCAGACTAAAAAGCATGTTTGAGTCGTTTCTACTGAACGCAACTTGCCCTGACATACCTTAAAATAGACATACCTTAAAATACGTCAGTGTCGTTGTTTTGTCTCATGATGCACACCAGTAATGTTTTTTTCTAAGGCATGTTTACAAAAAAACTACTTAAATGCCCTAATTGAACTCAGGCCTAATCCTGGCTTAATCTAAGCCAAAGACTATAGAAAAACACAAGACCGGTCTCTCCACATTGTTTTGTTTCGGCGTATTGTTTTGAATGGGGAAAAGTGCAACGCTCAACGCTGTTTTCTGTCATGATTAGAACGTTTAGAAACAAAATTTATGAGACAGTTGTTTTCAGATTTCATTGGTGATTTCAAATATGGAATTTAATCACAAGCTTGGCAAACAGTTTCGGAGAATTTGATGTTTCCCCATTCAAAAAAGATAGGATCTGCACTTGCATGGCCGAGAGGCGTTTCAAAGACGGCCGCCGAGTGAAATGACTTGTCTTAAAGAGAGCTCTGTCTGTGAAACCGGGCTATTATTACTTATTATTTAAGTACTTGTATTACAAGAAAATCTTAAAATATAGATATTTTTATAATAATAATAAATTAAATAAAAATTAAATAATACGGGGGGGAAAAAAAAAGCGGATCAAGAATGGTTTTGGAATCGGATCGTGAGGTGCCAAAAGATTCCCACTCCTCCCACCAAACAGTCCCTTACCTCTCCAGTTCTGTGTTTCCAGCACGTTGGTGAGTTTGCTGGGCGAGGCGTTGTGGACCAGCTCATTGGCACAATCCAGGAATCCATGCTCACATGCCACATGGAGAGCGGTGTTTCCTTCCTGGTCCTGGAGCTCCAGTGAGACCCTCTTTTCCAGCAGACCCTTCACTACCTTGGGCTGGTTCAGGTATGTGGCCAGGTGCAGCGGCGTCTATGGACGTCAGAATAGAGTCAGTATCCGACAACGTGGTGTTATGTAGGATTGTCATGGCTAATCATACTTTTGACAACAAAAAGAAAGCCAGTTTGATGTGAAAAATACAACGGATAGTTTTGATACTGGACGATAGTGTTCCATTAAAGCCAAAAGTCATTAAAGGCCCACTGAAGTGCCTTGAAACACACACTATTATTCAGTGTGTTGACGTAATTTCCACTGAAACAGGAAGAAAGGGCGGGACATATCGAGTAGCTCCTCCCCTTTTTTAAAATAGCCAATAGCGTTCCATTTCTATCACAGCTCATCCAGAGCTGTTGAACTCAGTAAAGCCGCAGTTTCCTCCTAATCTCAAACCGTTTCTCCTCCTGATCTCCTCCATATCGCTTTAAAATACAGCAATCTGTGCAGAATTCAAACGTGTCCGATACCTGGTCTGTGGTGACTCGATCACATGATCCGCTCTGTGTATCGTGTCTCTGGACCGGAGCTGTGGTGGTTCTCATGGCACTAACATGAAACCAGACTTCATGGAAAGCATATTTACACTGTTTGAATCGTTCCCGATCCCCTATATAGTGCACTATGTGCCATTCACCATGTAGAAAACAGTACATGTGTGAAAAAGTGACCGATTTCAGACGCAGCGTCTATTTATAATGTAGGGGGCGGAGCTTCAGATTCTAGAGAGCATTTGATTGGACAGAAAATCTGACGAGAAGCTGAAGTGCAGTGATGTCATCAAAATCCATTTATCCTTTTTGGGGGAAGTGAGAGACTCTAAAGTTTTTAATGCTTACATCTTCTAAATGCGAATTCTGTCATTGTTTTGGAGCACACTAGCTTATAGATAACAGTAAGGCTAACATATTCATACGTACATTTTTATTTCATGGGGAGTTAGGAATATGGTTTAGTTTATGCAACTGAATATGTCGGGTTATCTGTAGCATGGGGACCGTCCCCGTGTCTCTCAAATGAATAGAATAGAACCGCAATCAAGGCAGACCTTGATTAGTGTGCGTGTGTGGGTTAGAGCATCGCAGACTGGCATTAACCCCTTTGATTTAATGACAATAAGATGAATATATTCCAAAAATGAGGGAATGCAAAGGTTTACTCAATCTAGGAGTTACACACTGACTGTGTCAAAAGGAAACATGTGATTTTAGCTGGCGTTTGCTGATGACGTGGCTTGTGGTAAGAGCAAAGCAGCATCAGTATTACTCACAGCTTAAAGTGCTGACTGTCAGATTTGTGCAGTTTCCTTTAGACTTCACACCCTAATGTGATTAAACATCCTTCTGACCCAAATCTGGCATCCTCTCATTTAATTCAACTAGCATCAAAGTCAACATAAAAGTGTTTGTAACTCATTTTAATTTAATACTGTGAACACATTTCAGACATATTGCAGGGTGTGATTTTTATCCATCGGGTTTCTTTTTAGGCAGAGCAAGTTATTTAAGTTTGATGAAAGATTACACTAAACTTTCTTTTTCTGAATAACATGCACTGGTGAATCATTGATGACAAGCAGCTGTAATTATTTATTTCATATAGTAATGTAAAACTAGCCAAATGAGTCAACAACTAGAGGATTCTGATCGTAAAAGTCAAAATTTTCAGTAAGATCCAAAATGTCCAGTGTTCCCACACCTTTAGACCAATGCATTTCCATCATTCATTTCTAATACAGTGTCTATGTACACTAAGTCGCCTTGTTGGCAGAGGCTATTTACAGGAAGTCGACTGCCTTTTGCCGAACTCGCTCTACTCCCTTTTCCCGTCACATATCAGATCGGAAAAGGCAGTTATGTTCAATAAAAATGAAGAAAATATTTAAAAAATGTGGAAATAAAGTGTCTACCGTGTGTTTAACAATAAAGTGTTAGGTGTAGGGAGGGCTTTATTGGCCCAATAAGGCGGCATCCATTTAATAATTTGAATAAATATAATCCTTTACATGTTATTATTGCATACCGTTTAATGTACAACAACAATCCAACTACTATTTACACTTATTGCACAGAAAATACTGCTATTTTTCCATCGTGTAAATAGAATCCTTCGCTATTTTTTCTTAATGTAAATAGCCGCTGCCCTTATAATAAGGATTTCTGATTAAATATTTTAGAGCAGCAACTTTGCAAAACTAGAAACATTGGTTATACCAATGGGATTTGAATAATTTGTATGGTATTTCCAGGCCATTTTACGGGGTAAGAAAACCCCTTAATGTTTCTTTTTACTTCAAAGCAAGAATATAATCATGTTCTTTCCACAAAATGTCTTGTAATGTATGAGTTATGCATCTGTCCACAGCTTTCCATGTCGAGTTTGTGAGTAATAACCTGAGGTAATTTTACATGTAACATCACACCCTGAATGGTTAAAATGGCTTCTAATGCATCAGAGGGTAATTCATTGATATTTCCAAGTTTCCATGACTGTGAATATTAATCGATTTGTTGACTTCCTTCTAGCAAAATACCAACTTAAAAGTCCATACATAGTTCATTTTGAACTATAACAATCATAAGCAGGGGGTTTCTCCAGAAAGCCCCTCTGTTGTCACTGAATAAACCCCAAATTTCAAAATAAAAATTGAAAACGAGGCTGTCAAACAAGTGTAATAAACACCCATTATTCTTTGATACACACTCGGGGAGTTTCCCCTCAGAGGGGAAACAGAAATAAGCAAGCTTATTACAACATTCATACCCTCAACAGTTTTTCTGTTCCTTCGGGGGCAATTCATGAAACACGAGCAGAACGGATTTCTGTGGAAATCACTCATGAATCCTTTGAATGCATGAACTTGCATGAGAAACTTGTTATGCAATCGTGTGTGTGCAAATCTTAAAGTGATACCTGATACAAATTGTTCTGAATATCCATCAGCTCTGGAGGAAACAGATCTATCAGCTGACGCGCGAAGCATTGCTCTTCGTGGATTATGGCCAAATGGAGGATCCTGGAAAAAACAAGCAGACACACAAGTTGCCAGTTAAAAAAAAAACTGAAGCAGAGCCAACGGTAAAGGGAAGGAACTATCAAGCAAACCGCAGTCTAAAAGCAGCACATTTCACAACGTGTGATGGAAAAAAAAAAAATAGGTCGAAAGATACTGAGAAATATGTCACACTAAAGTGTCTCGTTGACGGCGGTTCGCAGAGGCTTTCGTCCGTTGCGCAACACTGGAACTTTTGCGCATTATTAAAAGCATTCGTATCAGAGATCGGCTTTCTATCGACTGATAAAACCTTTCAGATCTCGCAGTTACAAGAAAGACAGCGCAGCCGATTTAAAACACAGATGAGGTCACATTTAATCTCCAACAAAAGGAAGATTACATATTGCATGACGACATTTCTCCAAATTTACTATTTCTTTATGCAAAAATACTTAAATATGACCCAAGCATGATTGCATGAAACAGTTCCATTCATTTATTTAATACACATGCATCTGAGTCACAAGGAACCAGTAAATGATGCGTGCATGGGCATACATTAATACACACTCGTTGTCTTTTCCCCATCCTCTAGCCGGTGTATTTCCTCGCAGGTGTGTCCTTTCTCAGCTACTTCCCCCACATGCGACAACCTAGTCTTTACTTTTACAGTAAGCCAGAAGGAAACAGGTAGAAACAAGTGGTTTCAGCATGTAAATAATGTGAGAACAACTTCGGTGTCATCAATCACATTGTGGTAAAACGATCATGATTCAATGCGTTTCGATGCATGTGAAATGAACAGGTTTAGTTTTACCAACAGATTTTTATCATCATTTATTTCACCTCAAGACCTCACCTGAGGAGAGATTTTGAAGAGTTATTACAATGCTTTTTTTACCCATTTAATGGGATTAGTGCTCCAAAAAGGCACTATAAAGTATCATAAAAAGAGTCTTCTGATGGCTGACCAAAATGTAATCACTGAAATCTTCCCCACCGCTGTAGCGATTTAGTGAATAATTATTTAAATGGCAGAAAATATGCAAAAATGCACCTTTAAGGGTAAAACTGAGGCAGTACCTTTAAACGTACCTTTTTTTTTACCCCTAAAAGTTTCATAGTAGTACCTTGAGGTACATAATGCTACTCTAAGATATTAATATGCTTTAAGGGGTAAAAAAGGTACCCTTCAAATGTATAATATTTATGAGAGTGTATTGTATGATAAAAAACACACTTGGAACTTACTGTAAATTAATCATTTTTGGGGTGATCAACACATTTAAAAGGTTTCTAAGCTTTGTATAATACTGATAAAGACTGTGTCTGTAATATAAAACTGACAGCATGGAAGCGAATCCCTAAAGTGGGACTTTGCTTATCCGGACTGCCTGAGGATTTCATGGCCCGTCACATTACTTTTAGGTATTTAGAAGCATGTTCTTTACTCTTGATGACACTCAGGGAAAAGTTTTTTTGCCTTGCAACAGCAACAAAAGAAGGCCAAAGGTAAACCATGGCAGCGCACCATGATTCAAGATGCATCACAATGCAAGATGTTCTTGAAATAGCATCCTGGTTTGTCACTGTCAAAACTCAAAACCAATAAAGAAATGAAAGCAGGGTGACATTAACTATGTTGTGTCCTTGCCCACTTGTGCGGTGAGTGTTTGCGTATGTTTTTGCACATATACGTTACAGTTGAACCGCGGGCTGGTGTAAAGGTCACTGCTTGCATAAACATGTTTACGTGACATGTGCTCTTAAATATACAGTGCATTAAAAGCACAAGAATATGGGTTTAAAACAAATGCTTTGCACTTTCCAAAAAGCCGCCATCATAGCGTGTTTTCTGGCCCGACGAGGGGAATTCCACTGCATACTTCTGCTTTCTTCTCATGCGCCATAAACGGCAGATCCAGTTTCTAGACGTCTGTTAACTGACTGTAATGTTAAAACAGAAAAGCCTGCTACTGTAATCAAAACTTCATCTGTCACATCATGAGAATGTGTCACTCAGCAAACTAAAACATGCTTTAAAATGAATCAACTTAAAAAAATGTGTTAGTTTCATGTTCGCCAACATTTTTTACAGTTTATGACCATAAAAAAACAAGCTTTTTCCAATTAAAATCTATTTGATTGCTCTTGTACTGCAGAAGGAATGAAAGGCAACGTTATTCAAACATAAACTTGATGTAGGCCTACCGTTATATGGGCTTTATTAATGAGAGCTCACCATGAAAACACGTACTACGGGACTTCAAATTTTCTCTCATCCACAATTAAACTTTTTACAGAGTGCCAGATTAATAATGACTTCCTATTCTCTCTCTGTATGATCATAACATTTGGTAAATGAGGAGTGAACGCCTTAATTTAAATCCAGGGCATTAAATGTTTGTGAAGGTTTAAAGAAACATCCTGCACACTTTCTGAACTCAATTCACCTCCATGCCATCTATCTATCTATCTATCTATCTATCTATCTATCTATCTATCTATCTATCTATCTATCTATCTATCTATCAGCCTTGCACTTTAAGCTGAAAATAGAGCAATATAAAGATAAACACATAATAAATGAGTTCCAGCCTTGGATACTGATTGATCAATACTGCAGGATTTAAGTTAAACAATAGGTTACAAATAGGCCTATATTCTACAATCACATTGAGATTGATTATAAATCACGAGCATTACTGCTTTTATAAAAAGAAAGCATCTTTAAAAAAAAAAGTAAAGTAGGCATACACTATTTTTTTTGTTAAAAATCCATTCATTAACCACAATTCTTCCGCTAGAAAAAATAGTCACTGCCATTACAGAACGATGCAATGCAACAAAAAACATTTATCTAATGGGGGCTGCAGTGATTAGATTTTATAGATTAGATTAGATAGATTATAAGAACGTCTGGAACCGGATCAGAACCACACGTTTCAAGTGGTTTCCCCAAATTTAACTGAAAATGCTACTTTTAATGACTTCTGCAGTCTCAAAATTATTCAACCCCTTCATGGTAAGCATGGCGACCCCTATTAGAGATATTTACCGTAGGCTAGTATGTCCTGCATGACAGGGAAGGATGCCACATAAAAAAAATCTGCACATTAAAGTTGATGGAAAAAAAATATTTCCCTAAAATTATTACGTAGAATGAGAATCCGTTCAGTAAAAACAATAAGTCTTATCGGACGTGTATTACTCCGCGGCGCGCGTTGTTGTCAACAACACCCTGTAATCGGGATCTTATTGCCTTAAACCACGTTAATTAAAAACTCACAAACAACCCATATTTACACATTAAAACACATTTGAATTACACGCATTTGAACTTTGAGAAACATATCAATGAAATTTAAACATACGTGTCTCCATCGTCTGTAACAGTGGTTAGGAAATTCACTTCCTCCTCAGTGTATTCACAGTCAGTCGTGCGTTCACATTTAGAAATGCTGCATTCCTCGATTAAATCCCCCAAACTGTCCACTGTTAACGACGAAGACGCGTAAGCAGAGTCCAGTCGCTCTTCTGTGCCGAGTTTATCCTTCTCATCGGAACTGTCCAAACTCCCGTAATCTCTGGAGAGAGATATCGATTCGATTCCGGAGTCAATCCGATTGTCTAATTCAAATTTGCGTTCTTTCTCACCGCCGCTTCGCGACATTTCGAAGCTTCGATGCGTATCTTCAATGTAGCAGTGAAATGATGAAACAAAGTAAAATCACCGTGACATTATGACACCAGAGACACTCATTTTTGTTTCTCATTCCACCTCTGGTAACTCCGCTATCCTCCTCAGATACTCCCAGACTTTCCAATGGCTCTTTCACGTGAAGTGTGTTTGTAAAGTTTCAGGTTGAGCTAAACACCAGACAAACTCTGTAAGTTCATGAAAATGTATGTGTATGTGATGTGATGAAGCCTACATGGGGAAGTAGGCGGAGTCAATGCGGCTTTCAATCCGTCTACAGTGGGAATTCCCCACAGGGAGTGGCAAAAACCCATATCATTATCGATCCAATCCAAACACACATGGAATCTCCTGAAAGCCCTCAACTACAAACCTGTTCTGTATTTTGGGCTTCCAACAACTTCCTTGAACAACCTGTGACTTGATCTGACAGGCGTTATTAAAGTCCCTGAATTGCAACACATCTTTAATTGGACATTTATGGGTTTCCAAGATTGCATCTAATAATTTTAGAGGAGAGCATTTATGTTACATGGATTGTTTTTTGACTTGTCTGTCTGTTGTAAGTTTTGCTGGACCAGAAATATGTCAAATTAAACAATAGTATGAAACTATAGTATTTTGTGTTGGTGTTAGCATCATGCTTTGCATACTATGTACTACTAACAACTTGTTCTGGGTGTGTAGATTAAGTACAACTATTCATCACACGTGCACAAGAATGCACAGATTGTGTATTTTAAAAATCCACCTATATTCAGTTCTATTGTGCTTTATTGTTGGGAGATTTTTCACTAAACAGAACGGACAGTATCAACAATGACCAGAAGGGGGCGCTGTAGTCTGTCTTTAAATTCTGTCCAGGCGTGATTTATGATTGAATGGCTCATTTTTACATTTGAAAAGTCAAATAACTCCAGAACGTTTGTCACAGGTCTTTTCATTGTCAAATGAACAGGTCATATGACCTATGGTGGCAACAATGACGATTTTGTCTTGAGTTAATGAGTATAACAGCATATAATGATTGCATATCCATTTTAGTTTGATCATTGTTGTCATGGACATTGGCTGCATGGGGAAAAGCACAACATTCCTAAAACATCCTTTGTGCCAAACACTGTTGAATTCCCAATGTTTTGAGATTGATGATCAGCGCAGATGCAAAGATGATTGCATTGCACATTATTTACCGTTAATATTCTTGTGCTTTGCACCAGCTGCCAACAATAGTTTTTTAACATACAAATATTGACACTTTTGTATGAACCACCTTTCTGTTATGATGTCAGAACTTTAAGCATGATGTCAGAAAGATAAAAGAATAGTTTAAGGGGAGGTATTGTGAATAACATTGTTGAACAGAAATCGCAAGACAAAGAATAATTGTAATTTTTCTCAGAAAAAGCATTTAGAACAAACCGATTGTTGTGGGCATATGCTGTCAAATCGATTAATTGCATTTTATTCAACCCCAAATGAAAATGTATTGGTTTATTATTACATTTACAGACTTGCAGCTGTTTGCAATGGACAAATTCAAACAAAAGTAATTGAAATAGCACAACACAACAAATGTTTCCAGTGGTTTCCCCAAATTCAACTGAAAATGCAACTTTTAATGTCTTCTGGAGTCTCAAAATTATTCACCCCCCTGAACAGAATCCCTCACATCAGCACAAATCTGTAAAACAGGCGTTGTCTCACTAATCAAGGGCTTCATTAGTTGCACCAGGTGTGCTTGAGCTAGAACACATGATATATCTGAACTGACTAGGTTTGTTGAGTGTCACGCTTGACTGCAATGTTGGAAATATGGATAAGTCAAAAGAATGGTCCAAAAAGTTAAGAGAAGATATCATCGCCCTACACATACAAGGAACAGGATACAAAAAGATAGCGACGGCACTAAATGTTCCTTGAGACACTGATAGAAATGTAGTTTGCAAGTTGAAAGTTAAAAAAAACAGTGGTTACACTACTTGGACGGGGCAGAAAAAGGAAGCTATGAATGACTGCAAGCAGATTTCTGAGAAGGCAGGTTTAGAAAACCCTCGAGTGACTGCAAAAAACCTGCAGCAAGACTTGGTGGCAACAGGCACTGAGGTTTCAGTTTGCACAATCAGGCTCGTACTAAAAAGCAGACGAAAAGAGCTCAAAATCATATAAATAAACCAGTGCTTTAAGTGGCCGGTACGTGCTGGTACTCAGTACCGCCACTTCCAGATATAGCTCTTGAGCGTACCGCCAGCTCTCCGTGCGCCGAGAACGTGCTTTTAGCGTACCAGTACGCTCATTTGCACATCTGTTTTAACCCTTTGGCTGCGCTGCCTCTTTTCAGAGCGCCCTTCACAATGCATGCTTCCTAATTCGTCCCACCGAGAGCAGAGACTACATTACCCATACACCCTTGAGTTTTACAAAAGAAAAGCGCATGTGTTGCTTTTGCCGCTGTCAGTGTCAACTCAACGTGTTCCAGAAAGGATGTGCGAAACGCGTAACCATAGCTGCTCGGTTAAAATACAAATACAATGAACACTTAATGCTCTCCTGGCTTCAGACTCTGAGTAGTAAAAGAACAAGGTCAGAATCAGAGGACTCGCTGGCTGACACCCCACCAAGCCGGACTGATCTCGTATATTTTTCAGGGGTAAAGAAATGAACCATCTTCAAGACTCATGTTTATGTTCTACTGTTCTATGGTTATTATGTTATCATGTTTTATCATTTATTTTATGAACATTTTGTTCAAATTTTTTTTAATACCCTTTTGCACATTTTATTTATGTTCAGTAGCTCTTTCTAGCTCAAGCAAATCCACAAACTAATAAAAGGATTTATTATTTTTTATAAGCTCGTCTGTTGACTGTATATAAAACCCCTTCAATATAGTTGTTGTTACCTCAGGGGAGGTAACAACAGAGGATTTTTTTATTATAAAAAAAAAATAATAATAATAATAGAGTACCGGCACCTCTTTTGGGCCACTTAAAGCACTGAAATAAACCACAGAAGATTTGGGATTTTGTTTTGTGGTGCAATGAACTGGATCTTTTCGGCCCTCTGGATCAGTGGTATGTCTGGAGGAAGAAGAATGAAGCATACGCTGTAAAGAACACTGTCTACAGTTCAGCATGGTGGCGCTCGTGATGCTCTGCGGCTGATTTACATCCTCTGGCTCTGGAAACCTGCAGTGTGTGGAAGGCAAGATGGATTCACTGAAGTATCAGGAAATCCTGGGAGAAAACGTCATGCCGTCAGTGAGGAAGCTGAAGCTCGGGCGTCATTGGACCTTCACACAGGTAATGATCTCAAGCATACCTCAGATTCCACCAAGGCTTGGTTGCAGAAGAAGTCCTGGAAGAGTCTACAGTGGCATCAGTGTCACCTGACTTAAACCCCATAGAAAATCTCTGGTGGGATTTGAAGAAAGCGGTTCCAGCAAACCCACGAATATTACTGAACTGGTGGCCATTGCTCATGAGATTCCTCAGAAACGCTGCCAGAAGCTGCTGTCTGGTTTTACATCTCATTTGCAGCAGGTCAGAACAGCAAAAGGGTTTTCTACT
Source organism: Tiaroga cobitis (assembly GCA_030578255.1). NCBI lineage: Eukaryota > Metazoa > Chordata > Actinopteri > Cypriniformes > Leuciscidae > Tiaroga > Tiaroga cobitis. The sequence continues at coordinate 4,697,941 of CM060610.1, forward strand.
AAGAACTAAAGATGCTGGCCATCAACAAACCTAGTCAGTTCAGATATTTCATGTGTTCTAGCTCAAGCACACCTGGTGCAACTAATGAAGCCCTTGATTAGCGAGACAACGCCTGTTTTGGAGATTTGTGCTGATGTGAGGGATTCTGTTCAGGGGGGTGAATAATTTTGACACTATTTGGGGAATTTGGGGAAACCTCTTGAAACATTTGTTGTGTTGATCTATTTCAATTACGTTTGTCTGATTTGTCCATTATATATATATATATATATATATATATATATATATCAGGGGCGTAGAATTTAGTAGCGACGCTAGGGACGTGTCCCTATCAATATCCAGTGACACTGATATATCAATAGCAATATATATATAGCAATAATTTCGATCAAAACGTTAAATATATTTATACATTGATGTCCCCGTCCCCACCAATTTCAAAATCAAACCTACGCCACTGATATATATATGTGTATATATATATATATATATATGTATATGTATATATATATATATATATATATATATATATATATATATATATATATATATATATGTAGGCTATATGTATTTTATTTGTACCTTTTCTGTAGAATATTATCAAATTTACATTTTATATATATATATATATATATATATATATATATATATATATATATATATATATATATATATATCCCAACATGTAAATTGGATAATATTCTACAGAAAAGGTACAAATAAAATGTTTGTTTTTAAACAGAAACTATTAAGGTATTTTTTTCCATTAGTGAGTTTATATAGAAAATGGGAAACCACATGCATAGAGTCAAGGTCACGTACGATTCTCGATTCCTCAGAAGAGACGACTGGGATAGATAAACAACTCTCTCTCTCTCAGACTCTCTCTCTCTCTCGCCCCCGTTACCTGGATCTGTGCTGCGCATCCGCGTGGATGCATCTCGCGCCTCATTGTCATTCATTCCGCGTCAATGCGCTTCGCTGCTGCTTCATTTTCAATACGATATCTCGCTGTGGGTCAGATTGGCTTCTTCTATTTCCAACGCACCAGTCTTAAAGCAAATGATGTGGACAGCCAGCGATCCCGCAAGTGTTTAGTTCTTCTCAGACTCGGAGGACACAAGAGTGCGCGTGCTGTGTGTTGCTGAACTCGTGGCCAGGATGATTCCTCGCTGAGGATGCACTATGATGGATGTTCATGTTCCAGTATCTTCATCTTCTTCTTCATCATGTCTCCAGCAGCTCCGGTCACTGACAGCAGTGCTTCTGATGTCCTGCACGAGCACGAGCACGAGCACACGGACGCGCCGCGGGAACTGGTGAGTTTCATCCGCTGAGGGAAACCTTTGTTACAAACCGCGACAGAAGATAATTAATAGAATCTTTATTCTGTATGTTTAACAATATGCAATATAGAGAAGCTAATACATGCAATACGATTAATGTTTAATTGAGACAAACATGATGTGTGTGTGTGTGCGTGTGTGTGTGTGTGTGTGTGCGTGTGAGTGAGAGTGTATACACAAAGACTCATATCCATCTACTGTAAGCTACTTTAATAATAGACCGCATAAAAATAATAACTCATATATAATGGTCATATTTCACACAGTCAAATTAATAAAATAAATTATATTATAATTATTTAAAATACTTAGCATTTATATGAACCTGACAAGCACTGTTCATTTGATTTGTATCTTTGTAATATTGTGTTTTTTTGTGCTTTTGCTTGTAATTTGATTATTATTTTATTACTGACTCGACTGTTTGCTTATCTTTAATAATGTTTTAAATGTATATTAGTTAGGCTAGTAGTTGTAGCTGTGGTATAGAAATTGGCATAGAGAATTGGGGGTTTTAACTGGTAATATTTTGGTGCAATTACTGCCTGTTTTTGCAACAACAAAAAAGTCACAGGCCATTGGTAGGTGTGGCAAATATATATATATAGGAGAAATATATATAGTATGGTTGATTATGAAAATAACATAAATAAAATTCCTTAAAAATGTATTTCAAAATAAGTTTATAAAAAAATATTATTTTATAGATTTATATAGGCTACACATATCCATCTATTAAACATTAATCGTATTGCATGTATTTGCTTCTCTGTCTTGTGAAACATACAGAGTAAAGATACTATTAAATATGATTGTATGCATTTATTTAAATAAATAAATAAAAAATATATTTTTGATTTTACATTTTGGGGTGAATATGACCTGCATGTTTTTATGAGATTGACCCAATTACTGTTTATAAGTTTATATTTTCACAATGACTTCACAATGACACAATGCAAAAAGTGGGACCTGAATGTGTTTATGCCACAATAATGTCTGACTGTGTATATTCAAATTCAGACAACAGAATAAAAAGATTATACTCTTTATTAATACAATGACGTTGAGGAGCATGTTAAGGGCCGTCCTGACTGCAACTAAACCCCAGAAAGTCATTGTCTGTTATGTCACGTTACTAAAATGACCAACTCAAGAGCACTATAATAGTCTGAATGAAAGTGGGACACCTCGCTCACACGTCCCAAAATATACAGGACGATCCCAGCAGAGAATCCTCACTATATCTTGCCTGAAAGAGCCTCAGGGTTTGGGCTTGAGCACATTACAGAGGCTCTGTTTCACTGCTGAAGTGATTCGGCCCCAGTGCTTGATCTGATTCAATTGTAAAGACAGAGCGTTAGGAGTCTCATGCTGAACACATCATTGGCTGCTGATTAAAGATGGTGATTAACTATTGTGGTCAGTATTTCCTCAGAAGTGCTTCCCCTTTGGGTTGATGAAGCTCTTTATTCAGTAATTACGTTCCTACAAATGATGTGCATGAACACTTGCACTCAAAGAAAAGTGATTTTAACTATAACCTGTTTACAAAATTATAGTATATTCAAAGACCCAATTAGCTCGACTTATGAAGGTCAATGAGGTTTCTGAAGTTGAACCACGTTTGGGCATAAACCACAAGCACACACATCAGTTAGTGTCAGCCTTTTAATATCACTGATATACTATTATAGTGTTTGTTAATGTTTTTAAATATAGGTCATGTTTTATTTTCTGTTTTCATTGTCATTTTGAGTTTTAGTAATTTTGTTGTTCCTGTAATTTGTATTCGTTTTTCCAAATATCTATTTTTAATTTCATTTTAGTAATTAAACTAAATGAAAATGAGAAATGTTGAAGTTAATGTTATTTTATTTTAAGTAATGGCTTTAAAAAACATTTTTTTAGTTGATGATAACCCTGGTAAGGGTGTATTTTGGTTTATTCCAACATGCAAAATCATTTAAATTCATAATTATTTCAAGTGAATGTATCTTGATTATTTTAAACTTGTTTAGATATTTGAATTGGAAAACAGGACAAAAATACTGAGGAGGATACTAATTTTTCACAACATTTAATGCCATGACTTTCACATCAAATTTGAAAGTGTTAAATCCACACTCACAGTGTGGAAATGAACACATTTTCTGTGTTTATATGGCCCACACTAAATCGAGTTAAACTTACACTTTAAGTAGTGTTACTTTTTTTTTTACACTTGATAAAGCACTGTTAGTGTTCACCATTAACACCAGTAGCGTGTTTTCACATATTCAAATTATTTCACATATATGAATTTAAGACTTTCTGCTCTGATTTAAGTCTGTTTTTAGGCCTTGAGGGGGAAATTAAGACTTTTTAAGACTCGCAGGAACCCTGGAAAATAAATACATGTGTGGCACATTTGAGCAGCATTTAACATGAAGATGCAGCTTCTGTTCCACATTTGCAGTGTAAAAATATCTGCTTTGATCATTTTTTTGGTAACAGCGTAGATATCTAAGTTTTCTGATTATTTGAATTAATTGATTAAATTAATTGATTGTATTTGACATAAAAGAGAACACAGAAACATATGGTAATTATAAAAATTATCCTTATAAAAAATGCATGTGGAAATCAATGTATGATTATTCCATCATGAAGTATAATCAAAATTGTGTCATTATTTTCTCAGGAACACACTGACATAAAAAAATAGTCTGTTTGCTACAATATCTATAAATAAAGGCTTTAGATGACATACAATTGCAGTCAAAAGTCTATTATAAATGTAAAAGCCTCATATCCGTGGTGTGCCCACTAATGTCAAAATCAAACCTACGCCCTTTGTTTAACAACATCATGTTTCATAAACCAATCTTGTTTCTGCAGAATGTCCTCATACAACCTCAAATTCATCGGTCCATCAGTGACTTCATGTTATTGATCAAATTTCTGACATACTTGAAAGAATGTGAGGAAACTCAAATGCTAAAAAACTAATTGCATTGTATATTAATGGCTGAGAAATACTTCGTAAGGGCTACTTGTCATGAGTGCTCTCGTTCCCGCTGAGAGCTCCAGCAGTGCGGTAAAAGGTAGAGCGGATAATTATGTAGGGACCTTATCAATTATTTAATGCCTTCTGCCATGTTAAGGGCATAAGACAGGCATGCAATCTCATACTCAAGAAAAACATAAGAAATATGAAGCAAACTTATTTTAAATGCATGCAACAAGCACCAAAAAAAAAAAAAAAGCCAACTGCTGGCCTGCTACTTCCAGGCACCTGAAGTCAACTAAATCAGGCAATGTGATGAAACGGAAGTTGCGATACCCATATTGTGACGTATAACAAAGTGAAACGCTTTCTGGAACGAGAACAAATGTGGGCGGGGCTTGGTTTTGTCCGTTGGGAATTGATTGGATGGTGGTGGTTTGCTATTGGCTGATCTCTTTTTTTCCACTTTCATCCTGATTTCTTTGAGGCGAGGGTCTATGGGCGGGTGAATGAATGGGTTTTTTCAGATCTTTCTATCTAATGGACAAAATAAGCTTGCGCAACATATGAACACGACTGGAGACGACAGAAAAACACACGGAGATCATCAGCTTTAGTTTCTGCTCTGACAGCCTCAAGATCACGCCGAACGCTGTGAGTGTGTGTTAGACATCAGGAATGGAGAGAGAACTTTGTGCTTGGTACGTTTTTCATCTTCAAAGCAAACTTGGGTCTTCAGTCGACATTTTAAATCCCGTCTGTCTAGAGCTCTTCCCATAATGTTCACGCATTAGATCAGAAGATGGAGAGTTGTTGTTTTTTGTGGTTGTTTGAACACATTCGACCACATGAGCGTTTACACTACGAAAGCAATCCGTTCGAATGTGTTTTCAACCACACAAACCGTTTTAGACCCCGTTTACACCTGTATTTACACCCAAGTTTGGTTTGAAGATGAAAAACGTACCAAGCACAATGTTCTCTCTCCATTCCTGATGTCTAACACACACTCGCAGTGTTCGGCGTGATCTTGCGTCTGTCAGAGCAGAAATTAAAGCTGATGATCTCTGTGTGTTTTTCTGTCGTCTCTTTTCGCGTTCATATGTAAATTGCGCGAGCTTATTTTGTCCATTAGATCAAAAGATCTGAAAAATCCCATTCATTCACCCGCCCATAGACCCTGGCCTCGAAGAAATCAGGATGAAAGTGGAAAAAAAGAGACACCAGGTGTAAACAGGAATGTCTCCCCCTCGTCTACTTGTGATCCGATCGACCGAAACACATTTTAATATCAGGTGTAAACAAGGCCTTAGAGTATCCATCACATATATTTACAGTACAACACTTGCTTTCTTGAATTTTCTCTATGGGGGAAAAAGTGCCACAGATCTATTTCGCACTTCTCCAGGGCATTTTTTCACCTCTCCTTTTCTGTTTATATCTTTACAGCAACGACCCTTGAAGCAGTCCCTGAGCAAGTCCCTGTGTCGCGACTCACATTGGAAATGCCTTCTTCTGTCGCTGCTAATGTACAGCTGCGTGATCGCGATGACCTGGTGCCAGGTCACGAAGGTCACGCGCCTCTCCTTCGACAGCGCCTTCAAGGGCAAGTCCATGATGTACCACGACAGTCCCTGTTCAAACGGCTACATCTACATCCCAGTGGCTTTCCTCGTCATGCTCTACGTGGTTTACCTAGTCGAATGTTGGCATTGTAACTCACGCAACGAACTTCAGTTTAAAGTAGACCTGGAGAGCATCGCTGAGCGCGTGCATCGCATGCAACAAGCCACGCCTTGCATCTGGTGGAAGGCTATTAGCTATCACTACGTACGCCGGACGAGACAAGTAACTCGCTACCGCAACGGGGACGCTTACACCACCACGCAGGTTTACCACGAGCGCGTGAACACGCACGTCGCCGAAGCCGAGTTTGATTACGGGAACTGCGGGGTTAAAGACATTTCCAAGCACTTAACAGGCCTAGACAGCTTTCCGGTGACCAGGCTACGCTTCACCAAGTGCTTTAGCTTCGCTAACGTCGAGTCCGAGAACTCCTATCTGACGCAGAGAGCGCGTTTCTTCACCGAAAACGAAGGACTTGACGATTACATGGAAGCTCGTGAAGGAATGCACCTCAAAAACGTAGAGTTTAAGGAATACGTGCTTGCATGTGCCGATCCGGATCGCTTGCCTTGGTACGCGTCGCAAATTAGCTTCTGGTTAGCGGCGACGCTGACTTTATCCTGGCCGTTGCGCGTCCTAACGGAGTATCGCACGGCGTACCTTCATTATCACGTGGAGAAGCTTTTTGGGTTTGACTATGTCGCTGTTACGCCGCTGGACGAGAGGCCGTTTTGCCGCCGCATCCCTCGGGTAAACACCATCGACAGCACAGAGCTTGAGTGGCACATTCGCTCCAACCAACAACTCGTTCCCAGTTACTCCGAAGCCGTGCTAATGGATCTGGCACAGCAGTCCAGCTGTAACACGTTCTCGTCTCGTGGGATCGGCGCGGCCGGTGGAAGTGGCTTCGGTGGATATCGGCAAAACTGCGAACGCTGTCATCGGTCCATCAGCAGCTCGTCGATATTCTCGCGTAGCGCATTGAGCATCTGCAACACTAGCATCCCGCGATTACCCTTCAGTGGCAGCCGGTTCTCGCTGGGACGTTTGTACGGCTCACGTCGTAGCTGCCTTTGGAGAAGTCACAGTAGTAGCTTGAACGACCCCGGCTGCCCGACGGAAAGCACGCGGTGTTTGGCCGGTCAGTCAGCCAATGAGGAGAGCCCACCTTCTCCACCGGCCTATCAGGACGCGCTGTATTTCCCCGTACTGATTATCCACCGTAACGAGGGCTGCCTCGGTCATGACCGCCATTCATTGCACCGTAACGGATCCTGTGTGGAGACTTCGTTATAGCGTTTGCAAAAGGACGAAAACGCAAACGTGGTGTTGCTAGAACATTTATTTGCGAACTGATGATTCATGATTTGTGGAACAGACTGGCACTGAAACGGCTATGCCCAAATGAGAGAATGCTTAATTCTCCTCCCAAATGTACAATAGCACAAATGTACAATAACATTTACATTGACAAACGAAAAAATGTTCACATTAAAAACACATTAAGAAAGTACATTAGGTTTCATTTGAGTTCATGTTGACTTAAAATGAAAATTGCAAATTTTTCAAATGCGAACTTTTTTTCTCTCGCTTTGGTGATTCAGAAATGTCAGTTTCAGTGGTTATGCTAAAAAAAATTACTTTCCCCCCTTATGATAGCACAGAAATAACTTACACAAACACTGAAAGGCACATAGGCCTAATTACATTTCTTCATAACAAATGCAGTCTGACTTTTATTAGGATATTAAAGGAATAGTTCACCGAAAACTTTTAATTGTCCCATAATTTATGTCTGGTCATACGGCCGTTACCGGAAACAAGAGATGATAGTCTATATAGTTATAAATATTCATATTTTTCTTAGAAAAAACGCATTGCTTCGCTTCAGAAGGCCTTTATTAACCCACTGGAGTCATATTGATTACTTTTATGATGCATGGAGGAGCTTTTTTGGGCTTCAAAAACTCAGGCTTTATTCAATGCCATTACAAAGCTGGGAAGAGCCAGAATATTTTTTAATATAACTAGTTTAAATACTATTATTATACTATACTATTTCTATACTAATTACTAATTTAGATTTTTAGGTGAACTATCCCTTTAACACACTTATTCAGCTTCTTAAATATCTGCCAAACTACTTCTCACATTGCATTTGAAGTCAACATGAAATGAAACCCATTTTACTTCCATAATAGAACATCTTTTTAAGTACAACAAAATATTTAATGAGAAATGTAAAATGATCATTGTAAAAATGTCAAACTTGATCAGACCATGAAATGGATGTTAAGGGTTGAAAAATAAGATGAAATTTAAACATCACGTGTCACAACATGACAAATCATTGACATCAAAAACACATTAAGAAAGTTAATGTAAATGAAAATTTTCTATATTGAATAAAAAACAGCTTCCCATACTCTTTAGTAATTCAATCAGAATGCAACAAAACATTTTTACATTTTTGCAATGTATATATATAGTTCAACAACTTTGAAATGAAGTGTTTCTAAATAAAGAAAAATCATTATGAACATAAAATCACTTTTATTAAAAATTAAAAAGGATGATACAGAACATAAACCTGTTTCTTTTCTGATCTATTTTTGGCAACAGTGTCGGTGCTTTGAATAATTTAATACATGCAGCCTGAAGGACATGAGAACCTCAAACAAAATACATAATCTTTGAAATCTCCTGCTAGATAATTAATAAACATTATCTTATACATGTAAGATAATATTTAATATATAAGGTATCGGATCAACTAAAGCATTATTTATTTATTTTTGTCACATTTTCTGCAACTACTTCTTTTTAAATGAAATATAAGTGCCTCAGACTGCATTATTTAAGTTTATGTTTAATTATTTAAAAGCTGATAGCTGTTGACATTGCATTTATATAAATCTCCCAAGTTACTGTGAGAAGAAAATATGTCGTAATCTTGAGCAGTGAGATCGGTTTCTCAGAAAAGCAAATCTAAAAATAAGCCCCACACACAAATAATGTTCAAAATGAATCTTAAAATTAGAAATATAAATATAGATGTTCATGTTCTGTCAAATCTTGAAACTATCACTAAAACTGCAAAGTCGAGGGCAAATATTTGCTGCAGAAAATAGATATGTCTTTGTTGGAAAACTTTTTCACCGATACTGTACATCAGAACCAAAAATGATCCTTTGTTTTCAGAGAATCAGAACTCATTTGTATAAAGCATTGGCAAAATAATCTATAAAAGCCCAACCTAACTGGATAATATATGCCAGTATAGAGTTAACCTCTGCATGACCTCTGACCCTCCTGTAAATATCAGAGAAGGTGACAGATAGTGAAGCCCAGAACAGGCTCAAGCTCACAATCTTTCTGTTTACAAATTTTAATAAGTTTAATAAGAATCATTACAAGCTTCCTTGAGGCCGGTTTAAAATTCACAAAGATTTGTTACTATTGTTTTTATTATTATTATTAATTTTCAGTAATTTCATAATTATGATATTCTATTATGTCTGGGTCATATTTCATCCACAATTAAAAGGAAAATATTTTACATAATTAAACCACTTTTTCATCACAATTAGGCACGTTTCCCTTTCAAATGGTCATTACTATATTTGGGAAATAATAATAATTTTCTCAAAAAATACAACACAAAAATCAGAATGCTAGTATAAATTTTATTTATGCAAAATAAATTAAAATATTTTATTCTTTTAATTTTAGGGCAAACAAAATGATCCACTACGGGTCAAAAGTTTGGAATAATTAAAAAAAGAAGTTTCTCATGCTCACCGAAGCTGCATTTATTTGATTAAAATACTGTAAAAACAGTAATATTGTGAAATATTATTAAAAATTAAAATAACTATTTTCTATGTAAATATATATACATATTTAAAGTGTAATTTATTCATGTGATCAAAGCTGTATTTTCAGCATCATTACTCAGTCTTCAGTGTCACATGATCCTTCAGAAATCACTCTAATATGATGATTTGATGATTTTCCACTTAATCATTATTAATTATTATTGGTGATCAATTATTCATTTACATCTACATTTTCTAATAAGATGATTTGCTGCTTAATCAATTATTATCGGTGCTCAATTATTAATTTACACTAACATTTAATCTTTTAGCAGACGCATTTATCCAAAGCGACTTACAAATGGTGGTCACTCTTAAAAATAAAGGTGCCAGGAAGAACCAAAAAGGGGGTTTCACAGCGATGCCATAGAAGAACCTTTTTTGGTTCCCCAAAGAACCTTTCACTGAAAGGTTCCTTGAAGAACCATTCTCAAAGGTTCTTTAAAGAACCTATAACAGTTCTTCATGTCACTTTATTAGGTTCTTTGTAGAACCATTTATGAAAAGGTTTTTTGACACCCATAGTAAACAAACATTACTAAGCAAAATGATGTCCAAAAGACGTCTTTTCAACGTCTTTGTCACAAAAGTCGGACGTTGAAAAGACGTCCACTGAGAAGCCAGAATGAAAGTTTTTATGACGTCTTTTTTTGACGTTTTCTGCACGTCCGATATAGACAGTCATGGACCCTCTTCGTACAAGTTTAAAAACTAGTTCAAATGTGGTCATTGTGGACATTTTTTTTACATCATTTATGGTCTCATTTAGACATGATTACTTTGACTATTGCTGTCAGATGATCTTAGTGTGAGAATTAGCAGAGGTTTAGATGTTGATATTTGTTTCATTTGAAGTGTCACCATTGTGGTGATCAGCGTTTGCTTTAGTTGGGCTCTTGGTCCCCTTTATTTTTACTTTAGCTTTTCTTTGGTTGCTGTAACTATGTGTTTGTATAACACAATTGTTGTGGCAGAGAAACCCAAGATAAAGTAGCATCAGGTGTTATCAGCTTATTATTGATGATGACATAATCATCACAAAAAAGCAACAAATGTTAGTTTGAAATTGTTGTTATATTTGGCATTCATAACCACCAACCTTATGAAATGGCAATATTGGTGCCAATAGAATAAAACATATTTTGAAAGTATAAAAAGCATGTGCACGTTCTGAGCAAATGCATCATGTAGTCACACACAGACATCAAGATTTTGGATATGATTCACAACAACGGTGACAATAAAAACAAAAATTCTTGGGAATCAATGATGAGTTTTGAACTATGAAAGCTACCCATCATGCATTGCAGCATGACAATATTTTTTTTTATTCTCACCATTGTTGTGAATCATATGCAAAATCTTGATGTCTGTGTGACAAGATGATACATTCGCTCTAAACATTGTATGCACATCATTTTTATCCACCTCTGAATAAGTTATATAAACACTATTGGTACCAATATTGCAGTGCTAGAAATGCCAAAGTATCTGACAACATTAGATACTTGTTTTGTGACCGTGATCATCATCATCATCATCATCAACATGAAGCTGATAACACCTGGTCTTAGATATTCTTGGCCTTCTTTGCAACATCAATTGTGTTATACAAACACACAGTTACAACAGCCAAAGAAAAGCTAAAGTAAAAATAAAGGGGCCCAAAAGCCCAACTAAAGCAAACGCTGATCACCACAATGGTGACACTTCAAATGAAACAAATATCAACATCTAAACCTCTGCTAATTCTCACTAAGATCATCTGACAGCAATAGTCAAAGTAATTATGTCTAAATGAGACGATAAATATGTCCACAATGACCACATTTGAACTAGTTTTTAAACTTGTACGAAGAGGGTCCATGAACGTCTATATCGGACGTGCAGAACACGTGCTCCTCAGTGGACGTCTTTTCGACGTCCGACTTTTGTGACAAAGACGTTGAAAAGACGTCTTTTGGACATCATTTTGCTTAGTGATGTTTGTTTACTATGGGTGTCAAAAAACCTTTTCATAAATGGTTCTACAAAGAACCTAATAAAGTGACATGAAGAACTGTTATAGGTTCTTTAAAGAACCTTTGAGAATGGTTCTTCAAGGAACCTTTCAGTGAAAGGTTCTTTGGGGAACCAAAAAAGGTTCTTCTATGGCATCGCTGTGAAACCCCCTTTTTGGTTCTTCCTGGCACCTTTATTTTTAAGAGTGTACCGTTATCAATGTTGAACAGGTTTTGTTTCTTTACTATTTTTGTGGAAATAATGATAATTTTTTCTGGAGTCTCTGATGAACAGAAAATTCAATTCCTAAATCCTTTTTAATTTCAATTGATTTCAATTCTTAAAATTCAAGACATAATAAATGTCTGTGCTTTCACTTCTGATCCATTTTATGCATCTTTGCTGAATAAAAATATTATTGTTATTATTTGACATTTTTTAATCTTACGTGATAATAATACCCATCACGGTTTCCACGAAAATATGAAGCAGCAGTTTTCAACATTGATAATAATCAGAAATGTTTCTTGAGCAGCGAATCATCATATTAGAGTGATTTCTGAATGTAATGAAGCTGAAAATTCAGCTTTGATCAAAGGAATAAACTATATTTTACAATACAGTTCTTTCAAGTTGTGATAATATTTAACAATATTACTTTTTTATTTTATTAAAAAGCGAAAGCCTTCGTAAGTAGAAGAGATTTCTTTTTTCAATTAAAAAAAATAATAAATTCGCAATTATTCCAAACGGTAGTTTATTCATTGACAGAATTCAAGAGATTCATCCTAGTATGTACATTAGAGGACCAAGAGTTTCCAGGTGACCACATTTTGTAACTTTGGAAAGAAAATCTCCTCTGCCTTGATATATTAGAATAGGAAACATTTCGTAAAACAAAAAGAAACTTTATGTGCACAGAAAATGTCACAATTGTGAAGGCAATTGTTTATTTGACATGTGTGCATACAGTAGACGTCAATATGACTACGGATGTATTGAATAAGGAGATATTGTGTGTGTGTGTGTGTGTGTGTCAATAATCAGTTTCACAATGAGAAAGTGATTATTTCTCCAGAATGTTTTATGACATTGGGTGGAAATTAAATATTTATTAAATATCCCACTGACCAAATTATACTTTATAATCATGGATGATTATTGTAATTCCCTGCCGTTCTGATGCCATGGACTATGTTTTTTATGCTACTAAAGTATATAATCTCAATAATCAGTGTCATATATCAGTCTGTAAACACTGTGTTGCCTATAAAATGTGTGGCATATCTCAGGTTAGATGCCAAACATGTGTGTACAAATTGAATAAAACTCCTGGTCTTTTAGTGAATTTGCATCTGTGCGCATTATCTTTCATCAAAAATGTAATGAAAGCAATTTTATAAGCAAAAATTATAACTATTAAGCTATTAGGCATTCATTCAGGTCTGGCTCCATATACTGATAAAAGTTGTTTTATTGTTTTGGAAAGCTCAACAAGGTTGTTTTTACTGTATCAAAAATACAGTAAAAACAGTAATGTTGTGAAATATTATTACAATTTAAAATAACAGTGAATATATAGTAAAGTGTAATTTATTCCAGTGACCAAATCTGTATTTTCAGCATCATTACTCCAGTCTTCAGTGTCACATGATCCTTCAGAAATCACTCTAATATGCTGATCTGATGCTCAAGAAACATGATTATTATCGGTTGAAAACAGCTGTGCTGCTTCATATTTTTGTGTAAACAGAGATAAAAACAAATGTGTTCTTTGATTAATAGGAAAGTTCAAAAGAACAGGATTACAAATGTCACTTTTGATCAATTTAATGCATCATTGCTGAATAAAAGTATAATTCTTTTTTTAAAACTCTTATGGATCACAAACTTTTCACCAATAGTGTCCATAACACCCATTTTTAATCATCGGATCAGATCCCAATGGATAAATTCATTTTGGGACCCCATTTTTATTTCTTGTTGAATAAGTAAAATGCGTTTAACGTTCACATTAAAGTATAAAGCGGTGCATGATGTCCGACAAATACTTTCACTGTGAGTTTCATATCAAGATCTGTATGTGTAAATAAGTTTGATTAAAAGGACAGCGTCTTTAAAATACAACTAACAGCGATGAAGTGAGACAAGCTGGACAGTATTTCTACACTGAAGCAGACCTTCCAGACACTCACTGTCAGTGACCTTTGCCACCTAACAAACGGCTTGCTAATCATGAGCTAGTTCTCCGCACAGTCCACACCAGCGTACAATATGGGTCTGGGATGCGTTTCCCGAAGCCGGTTGCAAGTTCTGTCATCACCAATACAATTAATCTGAACTTGCGACCATAGTTGGATAACAATGCTTTTGGGAAACGCAGCTCTGTTTATTCTGAAACGAAATGCTCCAGCTCTTTAAAGCAGGATGGATTCTGATTGGCTGTCAGTGTTTTTATTGTTCGTCAGCTGGTACAAAGCTGATTTCGTTCCTCTGTGCCGTTGCCATTACAGTTGTGGTGTGAACTCCACTATTCTTTTACATTTAGAACGATTTTTAGAGCTATATCTTTATCATTATCGTTAGTTATCATCCTTGTTCTTGTATGTGTATTTCCATTTGAATATTATGTAAAAATGTATACAGTCAGACTAAAAAATATTCAGACACCAGATATCCTTTTTTATATATTTTTTTGCTAGTGTGTGCAGGACACTATAGTTCATTTATATAAGTGAGGAGAGCAAAATAAAGTAAACTGTGACATATAATACCCCCAAATTCTTCATACAGTGACTACCAGTAAAATTTATAAACATTTGGGACCAAAAATCATTCCGACACTTTGACCTGACCATGTTTTGCTGAAGTGTTTTTTCTGTAATTGCTAATGTGACCTTTATACCACAGACTGAACAAAATGAAGCATTGCTTGGTAATCGGTTGACCTAAATATGTATTATCTAATTGTGTAGTTAAATTTAACAGCTGACAGATATTCAACATAATTCATTGTGAGAGTCTAACAGAAGGACGGACAAAACCAGTGAAATATCAACTGAGTTCATAACTCTGAGTTCTTGTCATATTTTATTACCATTTTCTAAACTATAGCGAATAAACTGTGATAATGTGAGAAATGTTGAAGGTGTCTGAATAGATTTTTATTAAATACATTTTAATTTCATTGTTTAGGAATAATAGGTCTAGTAAGAGTAATTTTGGTCATTTTTTAATTAGTTTTCAGTGTTTTTCAGTGGCCAGTAATGATTCCCTGGCAGGCACAGCATGTATGGCTCAGGCTTTGGCATTGGGATCATAGTTGTGATTGTTTTTGCGGGCAGCCTGGACCTGATTGGCGCGTAGAGCCTGAGCGATGCAGTACTCACTGTCCTGACCCACATCGGTCAGCCGAATGTCACACTCCACCAGACTGCTGTTGTGGGACATCCCTTCCTCCAGAAGCTTTCCGCCGTCCTGTAGGAGACACACACACACACACACACACAGGAGATGTGACGTTTTATATGGATTATACACAAATCAGAGACATAACTGCGAGAGAGATCATTAAATAAGTCCTAGGGTTGATTGATTTCATTCAAGGCTTTCTACTTTAAACCAAAGTGAACGTGAAATGGCATTTGCAGCGCATTTTGCTTCCAAGTAAAACATGTTAAATGAGAAAAATAACGGTTGAGACTTGATTTTGATTTTACGAATGTGACGGTAAAAAGAGCGTTTTACATGAGTGTAAACGTTAAAAGAGACAACATTTCACCACAACTCATATTAAACAGTGGAGAATTGGCGATTTATTAAGACCTACACCACCGTTCAAACGTTTAAATTAAGTATCTTGTGCTCACAATTTGATTAAAAATACAGTAAAAATTATGAAATATTATTAAAATTTTAAATAACTGTTTTCTATGTGAATATTATTTATTCCTGTGATCAAAGCTGAATGTTCAGCATCATTACTCCAGTCTTCAGTGTCACATGATCCTTCAGAAATCACTCTAATATGATGATTTGCTGCTTAATCATTATTAATTATTATTGGTGATCAATTATTAATTTACATTCGCATTTTCTAATATGATGATTTGATGCTCAAGAAATTATTATTATTCAGGATTTTTTGATAAATAGCAAGTTCAAAAGAACAGCATTTATTTGAACATTTATATAAATCTTTTCTAACATTTTAAATGACTTTTGATCAATTTAACGCATTCTTGCTCAATAAAAGTATTAATTTCTTTAAAAAAACAGTATTGTTTGAACAGTATTGTGTAATGTTCACCTTGTGGATGTTAAAATGGGCAGAAATAAATCCTATGTACTGACACTGAAGGAAGTATGCAAGCCATTGCAACACACTACGTGTAAATTACTAAGTTTTTGGTATTATTGTTAAGCTTTGCTGCATAAAATGATTTAATAAATGAGAAAGGCTGCATTACCTACATGAGCCTAAAATAGAGACTACACTGTAAAAAAAATACAAATTTTACAGAAAATAACTGTGATTTTTTTGACGATAATTTTCTTTCATTTTAAATTGTACTCAAAACACTGTAAAATTACAAATAATATCTGTAAAATAAAAATTCAGCTGTTATTTTAGGTATTGTGACATTAATGACAAATTGCATTAATTCACATTTTTTATACAGGAAATTTAATGTATTTTCATACAGTATTTTTTCTGTTTTCTTAAATTACATAAAAATGTATGTAAAATTACAAATATAATCTGTAATTAAACAGTAACAAAACAGTTAAATGATAAAACGGTCAAATGACTGGCAGCCCCCAAAAAACTGTAACATTAAAGTAAAACATCCTAAATTAAATAAACTGAAAAACACTGTGATAATTCAGGATATACCTATGAAATTAAATAACAATCATGTACCTTCAGTGAAAAAAAAAAATCATAAAAAAAGGGTCAAATGACTGGCAGCTACGGCTGCCAAACAAAAACCATAAAATTAAAGTAAAATTTTCTAATTCAAATAAATAAATAAAAAAACTGTTATTTCACAGGTATTTCCTGCATTATTATGATCATATACCTTCATTGTAAAAAAATCGTAAATAAAGGGTCAAATGACTGGCAGCTACGGCTGCCAAACAAAAACCATATAATTAAAGTAAAATATCCTAATTTAAATAAAGTGTAAATAACTTTAACAGAAATGTGATGTCACCATGATTGAGATCAGTGTTTGCTTTAGTTAAGCTCATGACTCTTGCGTTTTAACATTGGTTTTTCTCTGGCTGCTTTAACTGTGTTTTGATGCACATTTATTATGGCAATATAGCTGCAAGAGAAAATATAAGATGATCTTGGTCATTTATTGATGATTTTATAGTCATCATATGATGATCTGATTTACTGATATGACAGTCAAATCTCTATTAGCTGTGAATACATTATAGATGGACTTTAGTGTTATACAAAGGCAAAATACAAAATTATTAATATCATACTTTTTTCACATGATTTGTTGAAATATTGTGGCATCAGTATTATAGCAATCTCAAATCTCAAAAGGTGTCACATGGGAGGAAATGGAGACGAAGATGGCGCCTGTGTGTTCGGCTGGCCGTCGGTCTCTCTTGTACTTATTGTTTTGGATATTTTTATGGATGTCTATCTGGGCCTCTAATTGCTGCACACGTCTGGTCTATGACCGACAGTTACTCTTGAACATTCGCACCTCAAATAAAAAAATATATATATTCTACATAAAATGTTTTAAGTTGGTTTAGGAGTATGAGACATCAAGAATCAACATATGAATCTCAACAATGGTGACAATCAACAAAGCCTTTTTGTGACTTTATAGTAGGTCAGAATGTTTTTTAATTGTCACCATTGTTGATATTCATACGTTAATTATTGATGTCTGAGTGAGTCTGTATGATCCTGTCAAAACATTTTCTGCATAATGACTTCATAAAAACTTAATATCACAGCATTGCAGGATCTTCTATAGCAATACTGGCTTTCTAAATTAACAATTAATATTTTACAACTCAATCAGTCATTAATAAGTCATACCAATTAGGTGGTATCAATAAAGCAGACAACTGCTTGATGAATATTATCATTAATAAGTGACCAACATCATCTGATCTGAGTTTCTCTCAGCTTCCTACAATAACAAAATATGTATCAGAGACACACAGTTAAAGCAGCCAAAGAAAAACTAATGTTAATATCTGAAGGGTCAAGAGCCCAACTAAAGCCAACACTGATCTCTATCATGGTGACATCAAACTTTATTATTTTCAATAAAATATCAACTTCTAAACCTCTGTTATTTCTCAATAAGAATGTTAGTATGAAAGAAGTCTGGATTGTAATAAGTGAAGATGCTGAGATCTTGAGAGATCTGTTAGTTTTTCGTGTTTACTGTGTTCTGTTGGGATGTAAAGTGTTTCTGTATGGTGTGTTTTGTTTGTGTCACCATTGTGTTGAAGAGTAGAGTCTGTGCTTCAGTCCAGAATGAGCAGAGTAACACTGATGAAATGCTGTGTGATGCTTTATTTAACAGACAGTAACTGTGTAGTTGCTGATGACGTATAATCACAGTAAATCACGCATGTAGTTTATAGCAAGATATTTACTTTTTACAGTGAATATGGTTTTTAGTAAAAATTCAGTATATATATATATATATAGGGCTGACTTCTAATAGTCGAGGATTCGACGATTCGATTCGGAGAGGTCTGATTCGACTATAAACCTCATAGTCGAATAGCAGGGAAGTGTTATGTAACCATAGGGGTGTGACGGTTATTATGTAACCGTGAGACCGACGGTTATAGGTGAACACCGTCATTAGAACTATATAACCGCCAAAACCGTGCTATTAAAATATTTTTTACAAACATTTTTTATCATAGAGAATAAATACTAATATCATCTTACGAGGGAAACGGAGGCGGAGTTAGAGGTACTTCGGAGGCTGAGTGCTGGAGATGATTCGGGAGAGGTCTGTGCACCTTTACCGATCAGAGCGTGCGCTGACACGGAGTAAAGCCTTGTTTATACTCGACGCCTCCGCACGAGCGCGAAGGTGCGCACGGCAAAAATTTACGCATTGGGTGCGCAAGACCGGCAAGACCCCATTTCGCTTGGCTGTGTGCATGGCTTCTTTTGTAACAGCGCGTGCGACGCCGCATCCGAGGATGAACGACTTCAAGCCGAATCTGCCCGAACATGTATACGTCTCACCGCACCGGCACCCAGTTTGCGCGTCTAAATTGCAAAGTTCATTGCAAAGTTTTTTTGTTAAGGTTTACTGTGTGTGATTTATTTAAAACAAAGCACGTTCATTGCAACGTTTTTTTTTTTGTTTTTTTTTTTTGTTAAGGATTCATTTAACGGAAAGCACATTCACTTCTAGTTGTCTTGCTGTTCATTTTAAATAAACGTAGAGCGAGTTGTCCTATAACAAACGAACAGTTATTCAACCGAACGTCTAGCTGCTATCTAAAAAAAAAAAAAAAGGTTCGACTATCAGTCGACTACGGCAAAATCTAACGAATCAGATTCGACTATGAAAATCCTTAGTCGAAAACAGCCCTAATATATATATATATATATATATATATATATATATATTATATATATATATATATATATATATGTATGTGTGTGTGAAATAACTGTTTCTGTTAAAAAGCTTAATGAAGATTTCTGCAATAGTATTTATTATTTAAATTAGGATATTTTACATTCATTTTATGGTTTTTGTATAGGCAGCCATTGCTGACAGTCATTTGACCTTTTTTTCAGGTGTTTGATCATAATAATTCAGGAAATAACTGTAAAATAACAGTGTTTTTCTGTAAAACATTTAAGGCCAAAGTTTGGAAAAGTTTTTTGCACTCAATTTAAATTAGGATATTTTACTTTATTTTTACGTTTTTTGTTTGGCAGCCGTAGCTGACAGTCATTGACCGTTTTTTTACAAATACTATTTTTTACAGTGTTGATACAATATTTTCACAGTAACCACTAACCCACCACATGGCCTAAGCGACATCAACTGAAAAAGTCATATCAGAAGCATTTTGATGAAAGATTACAAAGTAAATCATGCATAACATGCACTGATGGTAAATTCACATTAAGACCAGAAACATGTATTAAGAAAGCAAAATTAGATTTTATGTTGGCTTAATGCTTTTGATTAATTGGTCTTCTTTTTTTTTAAATTATCAGACCAGCGTAATTCAGTATGACTTTGCATCAGATTTGATGGTTAATGCTGAATATCTCTTCTGTAAATGGCATGGCACTAACCGAAGGCTGAAGTACTCCGATAACGAAGCATTTCACATTTTACAGCACAGCTGCAAACTTTACATTTCACAGTAAGATCTCTTGACTCTGAGTGTGCAGACTAATGTTTCGGGTGTGTAGCGCCAGAGCTCTTTCCTGAATGAGAGGCAATTGTTTAAAATATGATTTGCCTTGAAACGGAGATGGGAGGAGCGGATAAATGCAGGAACCATTTGGACGATCCGTCCCAGGAGAGAGGTAATCCCCATCCCACATGTCTGTGTGTTAGCGCACATCTATCCTGCTGCCATGAATAATTGAACGTGAACGACAGGGCTGTATCGTTTCATATTCATTATCTCTTTACAGACAATTAAATGCTTTAAAACAGCCTTTGTTTTTCATTGAAAGAAAGAAAAGAGAATATTAGAGAAAGCAAATATTGCAATATGATGCTGGGGTTTTAGTGGTGGTTTCCAGAATGTTCCTATACTTGTTACAGTAATTTGTTTTCCACTTGTCACTATATAAGATTTATTTCCACATCCAGGAAAGGTCTTAATAAACTGCAATGATTTAATGCAAAATGTGATTTTTGTCTTGTTTTCCAGTACAAATATCTAAACATTCTTAAATCAAGATGCATTTACTTGAGATGCAAAATAACAAAATATTGAGTACTGTTTTCTGAATATTTGATCAAAATTTAGTGAACTTTATGCCAAATATTAGAGAAAAAATCTACGAAAATAAAAATAGGTTAATTTTCTTACCCTATTGGCAGATTTTTTTTTCTTGTTTTATCATTTTTTTCTTGTTTAATTTTGACGCATTTCTCAGAAAACATCTTGTGTTCTTGTACTGAAAAACAAGACAAAAATACTGAGTATAAGAAAAATCATGTTTTTTATCTTACTTGAAGAATGTTCAGATATTTTACTTTAAAACAAAGATAATACGGAATATAAAATATAGTAAAATTACAGATGCAAAATAACAAAATTATCAAAATTAAGTGGTGCTAAAAATAAGAAAAATATCTGCTAATGGGGTAAGAAAAAATAAACCTTTAATACATTTTTTCTTAGCATATTGGCAGGTATATTTCTTGTATTTTATTTTTTTCCCCTTGTTCTTGTTTAATTGAGCGTCTTGTTTTCTTGTACTGGAAAACAAGACAAAATTACTGAGTACGAAAATCACGTTTTACAGTGAATTTTGACAGTTTATAAAAATGCATCTTACTTTAAAGGGGTCATATAATAGTACATGCACTTTTACAAGTTGATTGTACTGAAATGTGTGTTGGCAGTGCCTGTACACGACCATCATAAAATGATAAAAATCCATCCAGTGTTTTTTTTTAAATCTCCATATGTTTTCCCCTGCCTCAAATCAAGCCATTCGACCGTGTGACGTCACACGGTCGGAAGCCCCTCCCACGATAGTTGATTGACAGCAGCGTTTCAACACAGACCCGCCCTCGCTCGTGAGCGAGCTGTCAATCATAGTCCGTGCGGACCGGCGCGGTCATTGTTGATACGCTGGAGCTCTGTCTATGAGCAGAATGGTGTCTAAGCGACTGTGGTGTTCTGTTCTTGGGTGTAATAACAAACACAGTCATTTTAATGTTCCTAAATCCGAACCGCTGAAGACGCAGTGGCTGAGTTTGTTTTCGAAGGGAATATTCCCCACAAGCAACGTCAATGCTCTCATGTTTGAGCGAATCATTTCACACACCAGACTGCTTTATAAACGAGGATCAGTATAAAGCTGGTTTTGCTAAGAAGCTGCTCATGAAAAAAGGATCGGGATTTGGTACCAGATATTCGTGTTCCTGCTGAACCTCCAGAAGAACTGAAGTGAGTGTAACGTTCAGGGTGGGAAATTAACTTTTTAACTTTTTAATTAACCTAAGTGGCTGGTGGATGCCCAATTTTACCAGCCACTTATATTTTTTACCAGCCACTTTTTCCGGAATTCAAATTTATAAAGTATTATTATACAAAGTAAGTACAGTGCATGGACTGGTCGTCGGGAAGGTAGGCTAACCATTCCCTCGTTTTCCCTTCGTCATCAATGCACCACTTGTTCGAAAAGTACCTTCTCTTTTTATTTACTTCGCCCTAAACAGTTTGTACATTCATAGCTACTGCTGACTCCGCGGCGGGCCTCTTAACATCGGGTATATAGCGCCACATTTTTTTTATTTTCCTTTCGTCTGTACCTCAGCTCAGCTATATGTGTCACGGTCCGTTCAGCGGCGTGTCCATGCGCTGTGTCCGTGACGCACAGCGCTGAAAACCAATCACATTAGTTACTCGACAAAAGTGCATTATTGTTACTTAGCAACAGAATTCTTCGACAAAAGCTGTCCAATCCGTTACAAGGAATGTTTTAAGTAGTAACCAATAAAAATATATTTTACATACAATCTACACACTAATCAGCCAATGTGGCTGGTATACAAGGCAAAGTCACCCGCCACTTTGAAAAAGTACCCGCCATTGGCTGGTGGCTGGTGCTAATTTCCCACCCTGGTAACGTTTTATTAAACTTTATATTAATATTTATATTAATCTTTGCAAATCGCTAGCTGCACGCTTCACAATGAATGCGTCTAGTTTACACTCAGGGTACATTACGGCATGTTTTCTATGTATGACGTTCCAACATAATTCATAATCCCACGTTTATACTGAACAACGCATTATGGTTATTGTGTTCAAACGGTGTACGCACAGAACAGAGAGGCGGGGTGAGCAAAGCTCATTATCATTTAAAGGCATATGCACTGAAACGGCGTGCTGAAAACAGAGCTGTTTTTGACCAGGTAAAATAAGTGTTTTCTTACAATACTAATGAGAATTTTTAATTAAAGTATATTACAAACTTTTAATTTAGACCCTAAAGAATCATATTAGCTTGTACAAAAATGGCATTATATGACTCCTTTAAGAATGTTTTGGATTTTTTAGTGGAAAACTAAACTCACTACTCACTTTTTACAGTGTTCTACATTGGTTGAAAAGTTTTAATTTGTCCCTTTTTTAGATGAGAATGTGTTAAATTTCATATTCCCAGGTTTACTCACGACTCCCAGTCTGTTGTTGGACAGGTTTAGGCTCTTGAGGGTCCAGTTCTCCACCAAAGCCTGAGACAGCGCCACGGCCGTGGGCTCTGACATGTTATTTCCACCCAGGTGAAGGTTCACTAAAGTCTTGTTCTTGATCAGAGCCTGAGCCAGAGCTTGACCCCCTTCATCCCCGATGTGGTTAAGCCTGAGGTTGAGGGACATCAGCGTGGCGTTTCTGGCCAGAGCATGAGCCAGTGCCTGAGCTCCTGAAGCTCTTATCTGGTTATTGCAGACGACCAGCCTCTTCAGCTGACTGCGGTTCAGAAGTTTCCCGATGGCTCGGGCTCCGCAGTCGCTGATGCGATTATGTGAAAAGTCCAGCTCCTGCAGGGACGGGTGATCCAGCAATTGACTCACAAGCATGCAACACTTCTCATCGTCCACCTTACTGCGATGGATCCTGAAGACCTGGTGAGAAAAGTTGGAATTTAACAACCAAATGTCAACACAGATGCTCTGACGAATGCCAGGGGCTCTCAAGCAGGACAAAAAAAACACCATAATATTAGTCCATATGACGTGGTGCTATATTTCAAGCCTTCTGGAGTCATACCATGATTTTGTATGAAGACCAGGCATAAATGTAAGATGTATAGAGTACTTTTATGATTTTCTTTGTACTTCTAGGGGCTTTACAGGCCCTGGTCATTATATGCTTTCTTTGAATGAAGAAAACAGTGTGAACATTCTGCTAAACATCTCCCTTTGTGTTCCACAGAAAAACAGAAGGTCATGTTCTGAATCATTTTATCCCTTAGAACTCATCTTTGATCACCAAAATTACATATTTTTAAAAAAATCCTCGGGAAAAAATCTCATGCCTTAAAATATCTTGAATGTAACTCGACACCCTTGCCTCATTTAGTATACGTGGTTCTATGAATATGCAAATTAGCCCCGCCTCCACTCACTCACTCAGCTCAGAGATCACCACATAGACATATAAACCACAGGGGGACTTTAAAGGAATAGTTTACCCAAAAATTTTAATTCTGTCACTAATTACTCACCCATTACTCATGTCGTTCCAAACCCGTAAGACTTTCGTTTATCTTCAGGACACAAATGAAGATTTTTTAATGAAATATGAGAGCTTTCTGTTCCTCCATTGACAGCTACGCAACTACCACTTTCAAGCCCCAGACAGGTAGTAAAGACATCGTTAAATGAAACCATGTGTTTCCAGTGGTTTAACCTCAATTTTATGAAGCGAGTGCTTTGCGCAAAAAAACCCAAACATAATTTACCACTTTATTAACAAAATATTAATCTGCAACGCACGTTCACGAGAGCACCAAAATGTATGTGTGTTGTGTTGACACGAGAGCAGACATTGTTGAGTGAATGCTCTTTGGAAATTAATATTATATAAAATAAAGTGGTATTATATAATATAAAGTGAGTTTTTTGCGCAAACAATGGGTTACACTTTATTTCGATAGTCCACTTTAGACATTCTACTAACTATAAGTAACTTTTCAACTACATGTCAACTAACTATCATTAAGAGTATTAGTAGGCTGTAGTAGACTGTAAGGTTATGGTTAGGTGTTAGGGTTCGGGTTAGGAGAATAAGTTAACTTGTAGTTGCCAAGTTACTTATAGTCAGTAGAATATCTGTTGGGGAACCAACAAAATAAAGTGTTAGCAAATATTAAGCAGACAGTCTACTAATCGTCTAATAACAGTTGACATGTAGCTGCAAAGTTACTTATAGTTAGTAGAATATCTAAAGTGGACTATCAAAATAAAGTGTTACCAAACAAAGCACTCATGTTGCTTCTCAAAAATTGAGGTTAAACCACTGGAGCCACATGGATTCATTTAACTATGTCTTTACTACCTTTCTGGGCCTTGAAAGTGGAAGTTGCGTAGCTGTCAATGGAGGGACAGAAAGCTCTCATATTTCATTAAAAATATCTTCATTTGTGTCCTGAAGATGAACGAAAGTCTTACGGGTTTGGAAAGACATGAGGGTGAGTAATTACTGACAGAATTTTCATTTTTGGGTGAACTATCCCTTCAATGTGATCCTATATTTTGCATAGCCTATAAAATGTTTCTGAAAACTGAAAAAACACTAATAATAACAATAACTGAACCTGTAAAGTCTTGCAGGAATTGAGGGCTTTTGCCAGGGATTCACAGTCTCTGAAGGTGAACTCAAACAAATTCCACTCAAAGTTCATGCCGCATCCTTTCACTCCATACACGACGTTGAGCTCTTCCAGGTTCGGCAGTTTGTCGAGCAGAATGCGGAAATCAAAGTGATCAATGGAGGGACCTTCACTGCCCATATCACTGGCACAATCCGAACGATCGTCCTCGTCAAAACCGGGCGGCTCTTTGATGGGCGGCAGCAGCTGAGAGACATTAAGGCGCTTTACGTAGTTTCGACACAGTGGCACCAGATCCAGGACTGTCTTGGTGTCAGTTGCATCTGGGATGAAGAGTTCAATGATGTTCTCTAGGTGACGCTCGAAGAACATGCGTTTCCAGCTGTTGCCGTATGTGGAGACGTCACAGAGACGCCAGCGACCTTCACAGCAGCGCTTCCAGTAGCTCTCATCACTGATGAGGTTTGCACTGACTGTCAAGGGAAGAGACGCTGGCAGTCGCTGGAGGACATACGCTTTATAGTTGGGCATGAGTTCATCCAGAATGGGGTTCTCTGCAAAATATGAATGCACAGTCCAGGCTCATGTGCAAATTGAGAACATCCTTTCATTAATAACATCTGCAAACAATTACAATACATCCTCAAAAAATGGTACAAAAGCTGTCACTGGGGCAGTACCCTTTCAAAAGATACACCTACAGTCAAACCAAAATTTATTCAGACACCTTCAACATTTCTCACATTATCACAGTTTACTCACTATTAGAAAATGGCAATAAAATATGACAAGAACTCAAGAGTTAACGTTATCAAATCAAATCCATCCTTCTGTTAGACTGTTTCACAAATGAATGAGGTTTTTGGGTATTATATGTCACAGTTTACTTTATTTTGCTATCCTCACTAACGTTACATAAATGAACTAGTGTCCTGCACCCACTTGTAAAAAATATCAAAAATTATATCTGGTGTCTGAATAATTTTTGGTTTGACTGTAGGTGCCTTATTTATCTATAAAGGGCCATATTAGTCCCTAAATGGTTCATATTAGTAGCTTCTAAAAGGATACTGCCAAAGTGATAACTTCTTTTTTGAGAGTGTATAAGAAGCTAATTCTTAGGGTGTGTTTCAGCTTTGATCACAGGAATAAATTACATTTTACAATATTCACATAGAAAAAAAGCTGTTTTAAATTGTAATCATATTTCACAATATTACTGTTTTTTTGTATTTTAAATCAAATAAATCCAGCCTTGGTGAGCAGAAGAGACTATACTTTCAAAAACATTAAAAATCTTACCGATCCAAAACTTTTGACTGGTAACGTTAGTGTATTTATATGAAGCTAATTCTTAGTGTGTGTTTAACTTACACTATTCTTGGTTCTTTTATATAGAGTGAATATGAAGCTTATACTTATGGTAGTGGTTATATGAATGAATAAACTAAATGATAGGCTACATTTGTATTGTTTACCTTCAAAGTGTTTTATAATATGCTGTAGGCCGAGTGTTGTTAGTGAAGGAACCAGTGCCAGCGACCAGTCCGGATCCTCCGCGATCACGCTGCGCATTTTACGCCCGTCAGCGACTCCGTTCCCCGGCCTCATTCCCCTGGGTCTCCAAGACTGACTCTGAGACATACCGCTAAAACTGACAGAAAACAACTCCTTTAAAAATCAGAGACTTTAAATATGACTCGTATCATAAATATGGAGAGAGGTCAACAACTTTTCTTGATGGACGCAATTGAGTATTTACTAAGCGAGCTTTCCCGTTAAAATAGTCGATAATAATGAATAAAATAACGAATTTGAATAGAATATACATTAAATTAATTAGTTAAATAGTTCAACACTTCAAAATGTTGACGACTTACTTTCAGTTCCTGACGTGTAACGTTTGATGTTACCATGGTAGCAGAGACGTGCTCGCGCCCTTCTGTACGTCACTTGCCTCTGATCACGCGCCTATATGATGTGTGAAACAAACAGCCTCACGTCACACATGATTAAAATAAACCATGATCCACACACTCATCACACTATGTAAAACAGAAGAAGACAGAAGAAAAATGAAAGAATGTAGAACGAGGGCTGTCAGTCTAAAAGTTGAAACGCATAGAAGATAAAGGCAAAATAAGGAGATCGCACAGATTGTAATGTGATGATTCACATAAATGAATTAATTTCTGCATCACACAATAAATAACATTTCAAATGTGTTTTGCAGTTCACACAAGCCCATGGATTCACTTCAAAGACGTGCAAATCACGAATGAGGGCATCACCTCCTGCATATGTGGGGCAGATCATGCAAATCATAATCATCATGATAATAATAAATTTTATTTATAAAGTGCCTTTCCCAAGCTCAAGGGATATCATGAGTGAACATGGCATCAGCAAGATATATACACACATAGCCTACATTTACAACTCATAAAATCACCAATTACTATGATCGACTGTAAATAAGTCAAAGAAAGAAAACTGCCTTTAAAACAATACATGCATTATGAATCAGAATGAATTATCATTTCTAAATTTCGCCAATTAAAAATGTGTATGGAAACATCACATTTGAGAGATGATTGACACATCTGAAAATGAGGTCAAACTTCAATGTAACAATATCCTGAATCTGACCGCGTGCAGCACCTGCACAACGTGGGGAAAAGATCATCTCAGGATTATGGATTATGAATAATTTATGAATGAAACAATTTCATTTCATAACACACTTTGCATCAAATGCAATTAATCATCCACCAAATCTGCCTAATGTAGTAAATAGTCGTGAATCATAATGTGGTGAACCAAATATAGGCCTACATGAACCATTATACATTACAGAAGTAATTGAGATGACACTATTGTTTTCTTTAGAGCTGATTTTTAGCTGAATAGAATTGGGGTACGTTTACATGACAATGAAAAGTTTTTCCTTTGCATTTTTCGCATCCAGACGATAATATTGTCAAAATGATCCTCGTTCACAGGGATCCGTGAAAACGCTGTACATTCCTGGCCAGTAGATGGCGATGTCACTTGACATCACTGTTTTTCACAAATATAGCCTAGAAATTAGGCTTTTAATCTCTTTTACTGTCTATGCTTTTAATGCTGTTTTATTTCTGTGTGTTGTTTTTAATATGCTTTAAGAATACCCATTTGCAAAAAAAACATTTTCTCCTTAAAACTGCAGTGAACCGAAGACAGTCTCAAAAACACGGTTTGAAATCGCTGGTGTTTATGACGTCCCAAACTACCTTGTAACCAATCAGATCAACGTGTGATCGTCAATGAGTGGATCTCTGAGCTGAGCGAGTGAGTGGAGGTGGGGCTCATTTGTATATTCATAGAACCGCGTATACTAAATGAGGTAAGTGTGTCGAGTTACATTCAAGATATTTTAAGGCATGGAGAATTTCCAAGGAAAAATCTTTTATGTCATTTTTGGTGATCAAAATTATTGACTACAGGGGGACTTTAAAACCCGTTTCCAGAGGGGCCGTTTACACGACAGGACGTTTTCAACTAAAAAGGGAAACTTTTTATGCGTTTTGGCCGTTCATTTACACACCAGCTGGGGGCCTGAAAACGCAAACTTTTGAGAGCGGGAATCAAAGTACAAGTTTTTGAAAAAGAAATGCGCATGATCTCACCGTTTTCACAAATTGGCGTTTTTGTAGTTTACACGGAGACGATAACGGTATAGTTTTCAAAAACTGGGTAACACTTTATTTTACAGTGTCACTGTTACATATGTTACTTGCATAGTAATATAAATGATGTAAGCTATAATACTAACCCTAAACCAAACTAAACCCTAATCCTAACCCCACAGGAAGTACATAGTTACTTAATATTACTCAGTACTTAAATGTATAATTATAGTTTAACAAAGACACCTTAAAATAAAGTGTAAACAAAACTTGCACTTTTAAACCCATTTTCAAAAGTTTGCGTGTTCATGCTGCCAAAACACCATTGTCTTGTAAATTAACGACCAAAACGCAAAAAAACAAACAAAAAAAAAACGTTCCAGTTTTAAGGGGGAAATTGTGTCGATTATAAAATCACAGAAGGAAAGTACTTGACTGTCATACAAAAAGTGGCCCTAAAAACAGACGTTATTTACTTAATCCATAATACAATATTTTTTCCTTTTGATTTTGGGATGAAATATGATCAACGCATTTTTGAAAATTAATCCGAGAAGTCACATGGCTCATAAGGTTTTGAGACAGAATATCTATTCAGAGCAATGCACTATATGCATCAGATCACATTGTGCATCTTGTTTTAACCCTCTGGGTTTCTTCGTAAATGGGTTACACTTAGCTTCCTCCCGGTCAAAAACGGACGAAGCCTTAAAATTGAATTTTACTTCTTCCCAGGATAACCATTCAAATATATTTTTGTTCTATAATATTTTCTGATTATTATTTAGAATTTTTAGAATTTTTTATGATGCTTTGCATTAATTATATAATTTTTATGAGCTATTTTTTCCATTAGAATTAATATACATATTTTTATTTTATATATATATATATTTTTTTCAATAAATACAACATTTCACATCAAAATAGAGTGTCAGCTTAATAAAAAAAAATAATTCAAGTAGAAGAGCGCCACCTAGTGGCTTTAAAAATAGTTACATGTGTGCAATGTCCTGTACCAGCCTGTAGGCTGCCTATAGCTTCCTATATAAATACATAGAAAGGCTTTTTGATTCTTTTTGTTGGTTTAGACATGATTTCTCAATCTTATTTTTAAAAAAAAAAAATTTTAATATACATTTAGATATTCTAAAAGACTAATTTTTTTTTTTTTTTAACAAATTTTTTTAAGATAAATATTAGGTTTTGCGTTATGATTACAATCAAACTATAGCATTTGGTTAGAAAGGGAACACAATGCAAACATTTTTGTTACTCAGTATTTGATCATTCAAATAATTTAACAAAAAAGGGATGGTTAGTGATAATTCAAAACACTTCATACAGACATTTTGCAATAAATTGGTATTTTTTATTAATTTTAATTCAATAAGTAGTAATAACTTCAGGGAACAGCAATTGTGATGAACGTAAATAAACAAAATAAATAACAGCAAACAATAATTTACTAGGTTAAAAAATAAAATGTTAATAATAATAATAATAATAACAATAATAAACATTATTTTAACTATATACATACAAACTGTAATTATTTTATTTATTGTTGAATATGGAATAGATATCAGGAACTCATTCTAAAATAAAAACAAACAATAATCATCAAACAGTAAATTGATTTTTTTTTAAAGTACGGTAATAATAATAATAATACAGATTATTTGAACTATAAACATACAAACTGTCTGCTAATTGTTTCACTTATGACTGCAGATGCAACAGATAGTGACAGTGTGTTTCTTGCAGACTGGAAGTGTGCCAGTTAATCTCTCTCTATCTCTCTCTCTCTCTGTGTGTGTGTGTGTGCGTGCATGCGTGTGTGGGTGTGAGTGCGCATTTGAGCAAGATTTTTTTCTCATTTATTGATTTTATTTTTCATATTCTACAAATTTGCTGTTGCAGTCTTGCCAGTTTATCTGTGTATGTGTTTGTGTGTGTGTGTGTGTGTGTGTGTGTGTGGGGGGGGGGGGGGTGATCTTATTTGCACTCTTGATGATCTAGAGTGTCACCCCTTCATTGCTGTACACTTTTTTTCGGCACAGTTGCTGATCTGTAGCTTGTACCAGCAAAAGTTTCTCTGAGTTTTCCTATTTTTTCGTATTTCCCATTCATTTCCTATGTCGGTCATTTTTGACCGGGAGGAAGCTAAGTGTGACTTTTTTTTTACGACCCTTTAACAAATCAGAATCATCTCCTTGATTTTTTTTGTGTGTTCATATTGGTAATACATGAAAAGTCACCAAGTTTCAGCCCGACCCGATCAAGCAAAAAAATTTAACATTTCAAAACGTAACAGTTTTCGGTCATTTTTGACCGAAGAAGCCCAGATGGTTAAAGAAGACCGTGTAGATAAACAACTGCATAATCAGCATTAACCTCCAAACCAAAGAAGGTGAAGGTCCATACTTGAGCTTATTGAACAAACCCATAACCTTTAGTGTAAATCTGCATGAAGCAGTAAATAAAACCATTAACGTGAGGGAAGATGCCCTGCTTTAGAAAAATGCTTTTACTTTTAATCTGTAATATTTATAAGTGTATGTGCATGATGATGATGCATCAGCCAATGTGTTACTATAGGAAATTGCTTATTTAGTTGTAATGGAACAAAATGTCAAATTAATCAAATTGGCCATCGTAACCCCACTATTGGGGTAAACTTTTACAGAACACATAAATTACTTTTGATATAATTCTTATTTATATATATATATACATATATAAAGTGTCAGTAATATAAAATACTAAATCAACTATTCAATTTAAAATCGAATTTTGACAATTTAGTTGAATAATTGAATAACTGATGTCAGATAAAGCTGAATCTCAGTAAAAGAGATTAATCTGAAAGGTCAAATTATTCTGTGACTTTAGCATATGAATATTTACATATTTAACTTAATTGAAGATATGTCATAATAGCAACACTATGAATGCAAATAAAATGATTTTACTCATCTAATCGGTTTTAACGAAAGCGAAGATGTCTGAAATGTACATCTAATTCATGGAAAACTGAATAATAACCCCATTAATTACAACAATTATTCAATTTAAAAATAATAACACAAAAGTGGGTTTTCACAATCATGCGATGACCGGGAAGAAACATTTCTGGTTCCTCAAAGAACCTTTCAGTGCACATTTCTTAAAAATAACTTGTTTTTTCTTCTTAGAAGTGCTTTTTAATAATACAAAGAACCCTTTTCCGCTGAACCTTTTGTAGAATGGAAGCATTCGGATGTTAAAGGTTCTTCATGGAAACATCAAAAGAGCCTTTATTTAGTTAATTCTTGATATCAACAATGACATCATCATTAGCAGAAATACCAATTCTTAATATATCAAGAATTTAATTTCAACTAGTAAAAACTAAAAATGCTGATATCTGTTTGATTGAATTGTTGATTTCAAGAATAGGTATTTCTGCGAGTGATGACGTCATTGTTGATATGAAGAATTAACATTTTTACTAGTGAAAATGTAATTCCTGATATCAAAATATGCCATTGTTTCTAGTAGAAATCTAATTCCTGATATTAAGAATTAGCATTTTAACTAGTGAAAATTGAATTGTTGATATCAAGAGAATTCATATCCTGGAAGTGAATAGAAGTTAAAACGGCTTTGCCATAGGCCTACACATTACAACCTCAACTTGCACAGTCACGCGCTTCTCACGGTTTGATCATTTCATTGGAATCTTCCTAGAAAGAGATCGCGTCACTCATATTGCGGCACTCCTCCATTAACCACCAAATGCAACATGACAAGCAAGAGAGAGAGAGAGAAAGGAGTGAGTGCTGGCACGCTTCTCTTCACGACACATCAATGACAAGAGCGCAAGAGCCAAGGCCAGTGGCGGCCCGTCACTGTCGTCCCAGTGTAATCCCACATGACAACACACACGCTTCCCAAGTATTGAGTACTAACAGACTGGAATGACATGACGAAGGGCTCGAGAGGTTGGCGGTGACGCGCGCTCTCCACGCGGCCCGGTTGGTGAATCACAGCGCTGGCGCTCGAAAGATGCTCGTGCCGTTCACGCAGATTCTGTGCCTTTAGAAGAAGTACACAGTGGTTAAAGGGTTAGTTCACCCCAAAATGAAAATTCGGTCAGTAATTACTCTCTCTCACGTTGTTCCAACCCCGTAAGACTTTCGTTCATCTTCGGAACACAAATGAAGATATTTTTGATTAAATCTGAGAGTCGGATCACTCCCCATAGGCTCCCCCCAGTACCAGAAAAGTTATTAAAGACATCGTTAAAATAGTCCGAGTGACTACAGTGGCTCAACCTTAAAGGGTTAGTTCACCCAAAAATGAAAATTAAGTCATTAATTACTCACCCCCATGCTGTACCAACCCCGTAAGACCTTCGTTCGTCTTCGGAACACAAATGAAGATATTTATGATTAAATGTGACAGCTGGATCACTCCTCCATAGGCTCCCTAAGGGAATGAATCCTGACGGCCCAGAAAGTCAATGAAGAAAATGTTTAAATATTCCATGTCACAACAGTGGCTCAACTATAAGTTTATCAAGCGACGAGAATACTTTTTGTGCGGAAATAAAACAAAAATAACGACTTTATTCGACTATTCCTTTTCTTCCTTGTAGGCCTGAAACGAGACTTCAAGAGATTTCCACGACGCACGCGCATGAAAAAAATATAAAAAATATCTTCATTTGTGTTCCGAAGACGAACGAAGGTCTTACGGGGTTGGTACAGCATGGGGGTGAGTAATTAATGACTTAATTTTCATTTTTGGGTGAACTAACCCTTTAAGCTTATCAAGTGACGAGAATACTTTTTGTGCGCAAAAAAACAAACAAAAATAATGACTTTATTCAACTAGCCTATTCATTTCCTTCTCTGTGGGCCTCGAGTGATGCCGCGTTCCAGGCAACCTGTAACCCGTGTTTTTCCAAACTTATACCCGTAAAAGTGCACTGGAACGGCAGTCAAACCCGTGACTTCCCACCCGTGATCTCGTATTAGATTGATGTACTCCCAGTTACGAGCTTTGACGCCACATAGCCCGCGAAACCATACAAAACAACAATGGTTTGTTTACATCTAGCTACCACAATTCCTTGCACTCAGGTAGTTAGGCGTGACTGGCCGGCAACGCTACAAAGTCGTGAGTCGTGGTTTGAAGTCGTGATTTATACGTGCTCAAAAACCTGCCTGGAACGCAGCATGAGTTTAGTGAAACTGCGCAGCGCTTCTGGGTTGTACGTCACACGCATCACACACATGACCAGCGTATAGCCAATAGTGAGCCTACGTGTGACTACAACACAGAAGCGCTGCGCTGTTACTACGCAAACTCACTCGAGGCCCACAGAGAAGGAAATAAATAGTTGAATAAAGTTGTTTGTTTTTTGCGCACAAGAAGTATTCTCGTCGCTTGATAAACTTAAGGTTGAGCCACTGTATTTTAACGATATCTTTAACAACCTTTCTGGGCCGGCAAGTAATAGTGATGATAAGTGTAGGCCTACTCATTACAAGTAACACAAGTACGTAATCAGATTACTTTTTCAAATAAGCAGTGTTGGGAAGGTTTTCATCTTTGTAGATTTTTGGGTGTTTAAACATGGAAAAGTTAGTCAAGGTTGGTGTATAATAACGAAATACTCCTTTTTACATCAAGATATATGATTTGAGGTGCCATTTATGCTTGTATCAAAAACAGTGTATAGCAAATATCCAAACCACTAACCTTAAGTATGAGATACATATTAATAGTGATGCTAAGTGTTGGTGGTAACGCATTACAAGTAACACAAGTACATAATCAGATTACTTTTTAAAATAAACAGTGTTGGGAAGGTTACTTTGGAAAGGTTACAACCTATTTAAAATGTAATAAGTAGTGTAACTATTTCAATTACTTCATTAAAGTAATGTAACTTATTACATTTGACTAAACGGTCTTTAAATGGCAGGAGGCATCGTGCACATCAGAAACAGACAAAGCAACAAATTAATTTTATTCAACATATCCTAGCTTTTCACAGAAAAAAGTCTGATGTAACATCATCATAATCGTTAACATTTTCATAAGTAACTGTAATTTAATTACACATTTTTCTCAGAAATGGTTTATTTTGTTGTTACATTTATGTTGTAATTAAATCAGATAACACTGTTACATGTATCTAGTTACCTTTTAACACTGCAAATAATTAACGTAAGTTTTCCTATTTATCGACTGACAGCTCCTGTCCCATGTTGAGACTGAGAGACATCATGAGTAAGTGTAATAAAGGCGTTGTGTGAAAACATGGTTATTATTATAGATCTATTCTAGACTAAATCTGAGCATTCATTTACTCATCTCACTTACACAAAAACAGAATAAGTACTCCTGAAAATGAATAAAAACAGTGATACGCAAACTTGCAATAATTAGATGTTAAATAACACAAATATACTTTATGTATTTAATCTCACTTTATTAACCAATGTCTTTGCTGCGCATCTTCGATGGTCAAATTTAACCATACTAATATGCAAATTTGCACAAATCTCCTGCGTCCTATTCTCCTGTGATCCAGAAAGTTTTGTTTGAGCGGCGCCCTCTACAGTACCGGAGTGAATCTGCATTTCCGTCAGCTTTAGGCTTATTCATTTCACTTTTGATGTGAAAGGTCCTTTACATGTGCCAAAAATAGACCTTTATTTTATTTAAAGCACAAACAAGTAAGCCAGGTGAGAAAAAGTAACTAAGTAATTTAATTGGTTACATTTTTTAGGGAGGAATGCAATATTGTAATGGATTACTTTTAAAAATAACTTTCCCCAACACTGGTGATGCTTGACTTATAATACTAGTTCAATGACCGTTTCCTTGACTCTTTTGTAAGGCTAGACAGACACTACAGGCAAACCCACTGTTGTTTCACGCACTACTCAACTTTGAGGCTATTTTGCTTCCTTAACGTGTCTCATTTCAGACGTAAAGAAAACATTAATGGAAAGAAAACATCCAAAATACACATTTATGTGTTTAATACACTTTAAATTTCATACCTTTTCTCATGTTTTTTTCTCCTACGAGTCAGAAATTTCCACTTCAGCAGCTTTACATACACTAAACTTCTGTACATCTGTATTCTGAAGGTTTTTACAGAGGGGGTTGTTCATAAATAATTCGCCTAATTTACATTTTTCATAAAAACGTTAAAAAGATCGATCTTATTTATGGAGTGATAAAATAGGGTATACAAAATCCCCTCAGTAAAAACCTTTAATATGTCAAGAAACTGGCTTCATCCAATGTTCAAATTTCTGTTTTGGAAATATCTGAAAATGAGTGCACATTTGTTTATATAATGCATCATTTGCATTATAATATAAAACAATTGCTTTAATATAATGGGATTAATCAACTGGGGAAGTGTGGCGATATCAATTAGTCTATTTACCTGTAGTGTTTTTGCCTTGAAGCATGTAGAAATTATAGAAAATGTGCAATGCAAGGAAATAATTACAGATCAAATGCAATCAGCAAACTTTATGCTGTTGCATTTTAAACACCACAAATATAAAAGCTAAAAAAAAAAATGATACCAGATACCACATGTGCATTCAAGCAGGGATAAATATATACAAGGCCATAGAGATCAACATTTAACAAACCCTCATATCACACACTGCTGCCCTCTTGTGTCAGATACTGGAGCGTGAGAAACAACCAACGAAAGCCATGCAGCAAAAAAGCATGTTCCCACTAAAACCAATAATCAATACCTCACACATCCGTTATAATGGGAATTACATACTTGGTCACATCATTCGCTTTCAGTGTGTACAAGCATGTTCACACTAAAAAATGCCTGAGCAATTTTGTGGGATACAGCTAAATGGATTTAAATGATAAAATGTGCAGCTTCATACTGCAACACAGACAAACACCAGGTACTACGTCACTTCACACACAATCGCAGGCAGGGGAACTATGGCAAGCCGTTTTAACTTTTATTCATTTCCAGGATATGAATCCTTCATATCAACAATTACATTTTCACTAGTTCAAATTATAGTTATTGATATCAGGAATTAGATTTATAATAGTAACAATGGCAATTTTTGATATCAGAAATTATATTTCCACTAGTAACAATTCTAATTGAATTTCAACTAGTAAAAACTATAGATCTTGACATCTGTGATTGTATTTTCACTAGTGAAACCATAGGCTGCCATTCAAATTCAATTGTTGATATCAGAAATACAATTCTTACTAGTAAAAACCTTTATTTTTGATATAAAGAATTAGATTGTCACTCATTGAAATGTCTATTCTAGATATCAACAATTGAATTGCTACTAGTAACAATGTTCATTTCTGATATCATGAATGCGATTGTTACTAGTAAGAAAGCATTTTTAGATATCTGAAATTATATTGATATCAGAAATACATTTTCAGATATCAAAAATGAACATTTTTACTAGTAGCAATTCAATTGTTGATATCTAGAATGAGCATTGTTACTAGTGGAAATGTAACTTCTGATATCAAAAATTGCCATTGTTACAAGTATAAAACTAATTCCTGATATCAATAACTATCATTTGAACAAGTGAAAAAGTAATTGTTGATATCAAGAATTCATATCCTGGAAATTAATAAAAGTTAACACGGCTTGCCATGGGGTAACACACTGATCCGACAAAACCTGAAGCGTCTGTTGCCATTGGTCGGCATCTGTCAATGCAGTGTGAACTGGCCTTTATTGGTAGAAGAGAGAATATCAATAATATTATGCACAGAATTCGCTCCATGCGGATGGAATTGATCGAAAAATCAAAACGGCTGAGTGCAAAATAATTTGAAAGTTTATTTTAACACAGAAAGCCCAAAACAATTCATACAGTGAGCTACAAACATAAAAATAGCATGGCTAAATGAAACAAACGAGCCGTGTCTGTTGTTCACGAGTGCGTGTCGGAGTGTTCCTCAGAGATAGTCATCGTCCTCGGACCAGGACGAGTCGTCATCGCTGGGGAAATGAACCAGTTGGAGCAGCGAGTCGTTGGAGTCGGAGAACATGGAGCCGTTTCCCTGAAAGAAAGCGTCACTGCTGCTGCTGCTGCTGTCGCTGTCGTCGTTTATTACCACGACTGTTGGAAGGACGCTCGCTTTCTGACCTGAGAACACAGTTTAGATATTCAGTTTTTTAGGTATGACCCTTATAGCACCATTCGCAACTTGACCTTAACATTTTGAGCACCACATCTGGTGGTTATACTGCTAATTTAAGGCAAGACACTGCCGTTGTTTTCATGCACTGCTCAATTTTGAGATTTTTGGCTTTTCATAATGTGTTATTGGGTTTCAGACCACATTGAAAAGACACTTTTAAAGGGCACCTATTATGTCATTATTCAATTTCTTGATTACTAGAAGAGCTCTTCATGCTTGAATGTTCAAAAAACACATTACTTGATATTGTTGCAGCTTCTTTCTCCTCAGTCTGTCAGTAACGTAACTCGCTGATTTACATCATACAGGTGAAACTCGAAAAATTTGAATATCGTACAAAAGTTCATTTATTTCAGTAATTCAACTTAAAATGTGAAACTAATATATTATATAGACTCATTACATGCAAAGTGAGATATTTCAAGGCTTTATTTGTTATAATTTTGATGATTATGGCTTACAGCCAATGAAAACCTTTTCACAATATTCTAATTTTGAATGTGGCGTTTTCATAAGCTGTAAGCCATAATCATATATGGTTTGTTCATATATAACATTCACCTGATTTTATGCAGCA
This sequence comes from Tiaroga cobitis, assembly GCA_030578255.1. Classification (NCBI taxonomy): domain Eukaryota; kingdom Metazoa; phylum Chordata; class Actinopteri; order Cypriniformes; family Leuciscidae; genus Tiaroga; species Tiaroga cobitis. The sequence goes on from CM060610.1 coordinate 4,736,830, forward strand.
TTTTTTTAAAAACTAAAAAAACATGGTACATTTTTTGGGGTCGGGTCTGTTGACAGTATGTTGTTCTCATTTATAAAGTGATAAAATGAGGTGTACAAAATCCCCTCTGTAAAAACCTTTAACTCCAGTATGTATAGAAAATGAAACTTTGACATTTTTAAACTGGCTTTATCCAAAGTTCAGTTCTGGAAATGTATGTAAAATCCTTCATATTTATTTAGATAATGCCTCATCTGCATATTTAAACATGACATTTCAGAAACCTTTTTCTTCAGCAATTCTTAATGTAATCAATCAGCTGGGGAAGTACCGTGATTTCTACTAGTTAAAGCTGCTGTAAGTAACTTTTGTAAAACAAAAATATTTTTTACATATTTGCTAAAACTGTCATTATGTCCTGACAGTAGAATATGAGACAGATAATCTGTGAAAAAATCAAGCTTCTCTGGCTCCTCCCAGTGGTCCTATTGCCATTTGCAGAAATACACGCTCCCGGTCAGAAACAACCAATCAGAGCCAGGAGGAATGTCTTAGCAGTGTCAATCACGCTCATGTACGCGCTGATTATCGAGTGGCACCTGCTCATAAAACAAAAAGGTAAAAGGAAAAAGACCGATGACGATAAACAAGTGAAAAAAAGAAAGAATTAGACAGAGCCCATTGACTCGGTGTCAAAACTCTAGCCGCATAACATGTAGATAAAATGTCACGCACTCTGCTAAGCAACAATTGAAACCTGCTAATTCACTGGCTTGTCATGTTGCTGAAATAATGTACTAGCACACCTTATCTAGCATTATATATCGCTAGAATAATTACTTAGATCCTGTATCGTTAGTTACCGTTATATTAACGTTATCTTAGCTATTTATAACTTATAGAAAGGGTGCAACGTTATAAAGTTACATGTATTGCAAAATACGTAATGATTTGAGGACCAAGTTTGTAGTCAAAGTATGGGCAGGCCATCAATAAAGCATATTGTTGATGTTTCGTCCCTACTAGTGAATGTGCCGTATGTTTATCCGCCGTCATCGGTGGCCCTGATGACTAGCCTGCGCGTTCACGGCTGTGGAGGGAGGGCTGTGGCGCAGCAGAGAGCAAGGGGGTGGGACCTGTAAGTTGTGCTTGTTAAAATTTTCAGGCTAAGTCAACGTTTTCTCAAAACTCCCTACTGCAGCTTTAAAGGTGCGTTGTGTAATATTTAGGAGGATCTGTTGACAGAAATGCAATATCATATACATAACTATGTTTTCAGTGGTGTATAAAGCCCTTACTTAATGAACCACTATGTTTTTATTACCTTGGAATGAGCCATTTCTATCTACACACACCATGGGTCCGCTTACATCGACATGTTTCTACAGTGGCCCTGAACTATGTTGTTCTTCGTAAAAAGAAGCTAGCTAAAGTCAGCGAATAAAACACTGACACAATGATGAACAAGTAACAATAATATTAGCAATAACAAATCTGTTTACTGAATAATTAAGTAAAGCTAATTTCTTAATTTTTCTTTGTAAAGAAACCTCATTGCTTAACTGGCTCCTCTCTGCTGTCTCAGAGACGACATCATTTCCTGTCAGCCACCGTAACTTCTGTTGGGTGCAATTCGCAAACTCACCACTAGATGCCGCTAAAAATCACACACTGTGACTGCAACTTTAAATGTTTTAACCGATTCACCTGTGGTGTCTTGCCTTAACTTTTCAAAGACTCGCATCAGACAGAAGACGTGGTGATGTCACGCACCTCTCACCTTTCCGCTCATTGATGAGCCCCAGGCGTCTCTCTCTCATGTCGGCGCTCAGGTTCTCCACCATGCGGTCGATGCAGTTGTCCAGGACCAGAGAGCGCGTCTGAGACGTGATGGTCTGCCAGCACATGGGACACTTATCCTTGCGTTTACGCCACTCTCGGATGCAGTGCTGACAGAAGCTGTGGGCGCAGTTCAGCGTCACGGCCTGAGGGGGGTGACAGAGGTCAAAGTTCAAGAGGATTGTGTCCTGCACAGTCCATTGTTCACTTCAACATCACTGAACTGGACTGTGATGCTATTTTCTTCTGGAAACAAACTTTGTTGCATTATTTTCCTGTTATCTCCGTAAAGCTGCTTTGAAACACTCTGTATTGTGCTGTATAAATAAACCTGACTTGACTTACCGTCTGATGCACATTGTGCACAAAACAGGAGATAAATTGCACAAAGTACATTAGTAGACAGTCAATTTTTGTGGCATAATGTTAGACAAATCCATCCTGAATTGGCATTTAAAAACAAAATCTGTGATTGGTCACTTAGAAAAAGTTTCAAAATATTGCAGATATTGCATGCCATCACAGGAATAAATAACATTTTAAATTATATTCAAATAGAAATCACTCATTTTAATTTTTTATAATATTTCACTGTATTTTCTATCAAATATATGCAGCCTTGGTGAGCAGAAGACACTTCTTCCAAACACACAAAAAAAAAATCTTACCGACTTTTAAACGGCAGTATTTGGACACTTTAGACACAGTATTAATGTATTTGCATTAAAAAACAAAATATCAAAACAAGCAGGATTTATTTTTAAAGAAACTCAAAACAAAATATATATGTGTGTGTGTGCGAATGCATTTATTTACATTTATGCATTTGTCAAAAGCGACTCACATTTACATTAGTTAATGTTAGGGCTGTCACTTTTGTGAAAAAATCCTGATCGATTTGAGGCATGAGTGTTCATTGAATCGATTGTAAAATCGTTTTTCTACGTCTAAAGACGTTTCCATTTTCAACACCAATTACAGGCAAATCCTCGGACAACTAACAGGCATTAGGACGAGCGTAAAGAGGGCGCTTGAGACGCACAAGTCAGCAATATTTCTGATGATTTATTGGCGTGAAGTTTCGTGCACAATGACAAACAGGAGCGCAACATTCTCGAAAAAACAATAAGCAGAGTGGACTGCCATAACATCAATGAAAAACTGCAGGCTTCAACATGGTTGTGTTTACGATTAGAAATGTCAAACAAATTTTACCTACGAAGGCGATAGTAGCCCGTAGCCCGAATCTGTATGCATGAGACTGTCTGAATACCGGCAGAATTCACATTTTTGTTGTAAAAAGAGACACATTATGCAGAAGTATAGTTTGCTGATATGTGTTTGTCAGAGCCTGCAGTGTCTGTGTGACGCGCGTTCGCTGCGGGCGTGTCGTGACGAGCTGGACGCGCTCCGAGAGAATCCCGTTAAAAACGATTCCCTATTTTCGTTTTCGATACTTGTGTTGGTTGGTCCGATCGATTGTGCAATCGATTTCCGAACGTAAAGTGACAGCCCTAGTTAATGTTATGAACTAAATTATGATTTTGAGGATAACTGACAAAAAATGACCTTGAGTCATTTAAAAATAACTGAAAAGGCGGCTCTGAGCATCATTTGTTTGCTGCTGCCACTTGGTTTGATGTTTTGTATCTAATGCAACGAAATAGACATTTTTAGGTGTCCAAAAGTGTCCAGGGGCCGCTTTCACAAAGCTATTGTAGACCGGTCTATAGTGTTAGACAAGTCTAAATTTTGCTCATAGACTAGTCTAATGCAAGTTAGACTGTTTCACAAAAATAAAGACTTAATTTAGACCAAAAAAAATTAGACACCCCCCAGGCTAACTTAGGTCTAAGACTCTGTTCACTTTGGCAACCAGCAGTATTTTTTATTTTAAAGTTTATTTAGATAGGGACAGATACAAATAACATAGATAAACTTTGACAGTAATCTGATGCATGTATCATAATGTGTCTAGCTATAGCTAATTTACAACATTTGTCCCTAGTAACAATCAGTTACACTACAAACAGCCGAAAGAAAACATCGGCGACGGTCCACCATATACAGTATATTCATCACCATTTCAGTGTCTTTAAGTTTATCTTGGGGTCCTCCTTCCGTTTTTGGATATTTCCTCTTAAATATTTCTTTTTTGGCATCTTGTACCATGTTTTTGTATCTTTTCTGTACGTCTTTAACACTCCGCTCAGCGGTCGGATTAACGCTGTTAACTACCGTAGCAATCTTTGTCCAAATTAAACATTTCTTCTTGTTACTACATTCTCCGCTAAATCTCCCCAGTAAAATGTCCTTGTAACTGTTACACTCCTCCAACACACACATATCTTCCGCTGGGGTAAACTGCACTGAGCGATTGAACACGCTTACTCGATCCGCCATGTTTTTTTGTTTTGAAAAGTGTCTTATTTTACCCAGAATGCATTGCAGTGTAGTCCTACTTAAGATAGTCAGAGTCTTAAGTGCTTTGTGCAACGGTCTGATATAGATGTCTATCTGAAGTCTGACTATCTACTATATCCAAGCCATACTCAAAGTCTATCTTTGTGTAACCGGCCCCAAGTGTTTGAACACTTCCATTGGAGTTTTTCTATAAAACACTCAACCTACACTCTACACCTACACACTTTTTGACACAAGTGAACTTTTATAGAAGAGAAAGTTTTGATCTTTCGATAAGTCGGTGTTCTTTCCCTGTCATTCCTTCATCCGATCTCATGATCTTCACATCATGTTTTCTTTTCTTTTTTACCTCAATGAAGAGCTCTGAACAAATGCTGCACTGCAGTTCACTCTCCAGCACTTCAGTCATCTGTGTGACCACTTCTTCTTTCTGGGCTTTGGCCTTCTCTTTCTCTTCCTGTGGGAGGAAGTCAAATTATTGCACAGAAAATTGTATTTTTACTTACTTTTTTATGCATTATGTAATCAATCATAATCACTTCCACAAAATCTGGTCACCGGTCACTCATTTTAGCCCAAGAAAAAGTTTGTTTGCATGACATGATCGTTCTGGAGCTTGAAAGAGTTTCAATTCGCTTTCATTAAAGGGCACCTATTATGGAATTTTGAAAATGACCTTTCATATAGTGTGTAACAGATCTAAGTGAATGAAAACATCCTGCATAGTTTTAAATATGAAAGTTCACCGTATACAAAGTTATTGTCTCTCAAAAGTAAGAGTCGACTCTGAGTCGCTGATATGAATCGATAGACGAACAATGCTTTTTCTCTATCTAGATGACGTCAACTTGACAAGTTATTTGAATAAGATACGCCCACTCATTGCGCGCGCAGACACCAGGGTACACTTGAAAACATCATGTCGACAACAAGACGCTGTGTTCTGAAGTGCGAATCAAGAGCGAACTTTTTTCACTGCCCAGGGACGAGCATTTGAAGACTAAGTGGCTAGAGTTCATATTTACAACTATACCACACAAGTATAGGCCGAACCTTGTGCCGTGTTCGCGTCATTTTAATGACGATTGCTTTACAAACATAAATGCTCTCAAGTGTGGATTCGCGAGCCGGTTGATACTGAAGGAAGGTTCAGCACCAATTTTATTTGGATCAGCTTCCTTCTCCGAATCACAACCTGTAAGTATTATTAATAATTGTTGCTTTTATGTATTTTGTAGCATGCTCAATAAGTATGTGTGTGTGTTGTGTAAGTTACGCTCAGCGCAGCTTCTAGGTCTCCAATGTATTTTTTATTGGAGTTGTCAAAGAATAGAGCATTACCTTGTAGAACTGCAGTGCTTTATCAATATGTTTATGCGTTGGGCTAACGCAAACAATAACTGATTGGGTCATCTGACCAATCACCGCAGATTAGCGTCACGCAAAGGAGGGGTTTGGAAAAATGAGTCGTTGAACGAATCATTTGGGAGTCGGTGAGCAAATCCGGTGAAAATAAATGCATATTATAAGACAACAAAAGTGTTTTTTGTCATTGCATGCATGTAAAACTGTTGTTGGGGACTCCCAGAACAATATTAGGAACATTTTAAATGCCATAATAGGTGCCCTTTAACAGGGAAAGAACGGCTAGGAAACTCATCAGAAACTGACCTTTGAGTTTTACAGAAAAATAACACCATTATATTTTTGGGTGAACTAATCTAATCTGCATATATTTTATTGTCCATGCCGATTAAAAATCACACTGTGCTTGTGTACATGCTCAACTTTCCCATGATTACCTTTGTAACTTCCAGCTCCTTATCTTTGGCTTGAAGAGCTTCCTTGAATCCTTCCCGAGCGTGTTTGAGCTCCTCAATAACTTTCCGGTGCTGTCAAAGTAAAGGAAGACGTTATATAATACTTGCGTTTAACTGTAAAAATCGCAGTGCAATAGTGCAGTTCTCTTACCTCTTTTAATGCCTCCTCAAGTTGTTTTTTCAAGCCCACCTCATTCTGTTGTGCTTTTTCAGTCTTGGGGAAAACAACATATACGAGTCAGTCAGCACACAGACACAACTACCATGGTTTTATATTATGAGCTGGAGCCTTGTGTAATAAATTAGATGTAAACAATGTTATTTTTATTGGTGGATCATCCGAGAAACAAGAAATGTGTCATTTTTCTCGTGCTCCAGACTGTGGTTAATGCGCTCAGGCAGTGGATTACAGGTAATAATACTGTAAATAATGTTCATTTTCCTTTTCCACTTCATAAGACCTCAATGTATCACCAAGAGCCACGGGTATTAATCTTGTTTTGCCTGTATATGTTTTTTTTTACCATCAAACCACCGTTGATTTGCATTATGTGAATCACAAAGGACCACGTTTCTTTCAGCTAAAACTAAACTTTTACTGTTTAAATGAAGAAAAAAAGTCACCTACATACTATATGGGGGGGGGGGGGGGGGGGGGGGGGGGGGGGGGAGTAAACTAACACAGGGTTTATAAAGTGTACAATTAAATTACAGGACTTTTCAAGCACTACTTTTTTCGTTTTCAAGGACAACAATCAGTAACATATACTCGAATAATTATATGAGCAATATCACGCTCATAGCCATGTGAAATGGCTCTATATCAATATCAGTATATTATTTTATCAATAAAATGAACTATTTTCTAATATAACCTACTGTCTTCCAGTAATTCAAGCACTTTTTTCAGAAATATGGCTGTTTTCAAGGGTTTTCCAAGACTTCAATTTCAAAAAGTCAAATCCAAGTACTATAAGCACACTGTGCGAACCCTGTTAACGGCACATTTTTATTTTTGGGTGAACTATCCCTTTAACAATAGCAACACTGGTCAACACCACAACTTTGATTGGATCGTATAATTCCACGTAGGAAAACTGTTTTTTCATTCACAGCATCACATCAGTGAAATTCTGAACCACAATCAATTATTAGAGAACGCTCATCATTGAACTCATTTAAGCATAATTTTAAGAAATGGCTTCTTCATAATCAACAATGTGAACATTAATGCTGCTTCCTCTATTATTACTATTAATAATTTCATTAAAATTAGTATTATTCAACTCATAACAATATCTATATATATATATATATATATATATATATATATATATACACGTCTTGTTTTATTGTTTACATATATATCGTCTTTTTCTATAATGTGTTTGTTTAATTGTATTTTACAGAGTAGTTTACAAATTCTAGTTCTATTATTGTTGTTATTGTTTTAGGCCTAATAACATCCGGCAAAGGGACTATCGATGAAAACTAGCGTTCAGGCTAATTTGGGTACATTTACATTCATGAACGTTGATTAATGTACACTGTCCCTTCTCTAAATAAACATCAATGCTGCTTCCTCTATTATTACTATTAATAACTTCATTAAAATTAGTATTATTTAACTAATAACAATATCTATATATATATATATATATATCTTTCTTTTTTTTATTGTGTTCATATCTTTTTGTTTATTATTGTTTTACCCTCTTGTCTAGTTTTAGGCCTAATAACATGATCTGGCAAAGGGACTTCCGATGCAAACTAAACTAGTTTTCGGGCTAATTTGGGTACATGTACAAATTAGGAAACACTTATTCTAATCTCACATAGCATTTAGGATGCATAGTGTGGACATTAAGATAGTATAACACCACTGCCCATTTATATATATATAAAAATGAACAAAATTAATAACTTTTTTCACAACAAAAATCACATCACTGAGCTGGACTGTGACGCTATTTTCTTCAGGAAACAAACTTTGTTGCTTTATTTTCCTGTTATCTCTGTAAAGCTGCATGGAAACACTCTGTATAAATAGCGCTGTATAAATAAAGCTGACTTGACTTGACGTTGGAGACTCACCTCCAGGCGCCGCTCCTCCTCACAGAAGGACTTCTCCAGACACTCGATGCGTTTGAGGGCCTGCTCCTTCTGCGACCTCAGCTGACCCCGCAACATCTCCAGCTGCGTCTGCAGCTCCTGCATCTCCCGCTCTCTCTCCGGAGTCTGATCCCGAAGCCGCTCCAGCTCCGCCGCGCGCTTCTGCGTGTCTCCAACACGACTCTTCAGGACCATCAGGCTCTTGCTGTAGCGGTGAACGCTAGCCAGCTGCTGACTGCTTTCAGTGCTAGCGCTCGAGCTGCTTCCCGCTGCATCACCGCATCGGTCCTCCTCCAGAGGTTTAGAGGAAAACTTCGCAGTTTCCCGGCGTTCCCCGGATGGGCAGGCCTGTGCACGTGACTTATCCGAACCGGAGCATCGGTACAGCTTGGATTTGGACTGATTCGTGGGACACGGCTCCGACTCGTCGTCTCCTCCATCCAACTTCCTCTTAGAGTTTTTCAGTTTTTGGGCTAAGGGAGCGGCGCCAGATTCTTTGTCAAGATTCCCAGACAAGAACGATTTGACTTCGTTGTAACTCTTCTGTACGAGGGTGTAGTCGAACTCCACAGGGTTGCCGTCGAGAGGAACGCCGAGTCTCACAGAGTCTCCCTGATGGAGCAAGAAGGGATTTGCTGGAGGTATACGGCTCCCGTTCACCCACACGCCGTTCAGACTCTGGGTATAAAGACAAACAACTGAAGTCAGACATATTTACATGAAAAACAACAAGCAAGCACACTTACAGTTCTTTTTCATTATTATATAGATAACACCAGTGTTATTTTAGTATAATAATGGACTATTATAATAATGATTCATATTTTTTTTCGTTTTAATTTAAAAAATGTATGTGCTTTTGTCATATTTATAACTTTTTTAGCTTTATTTTTGTTTTACATTATTGTGCTATAACAATAGTTTGAATTCGCTTTATTAGCTCATTTTAATTTTAGTAAGTTTTAATCATTTTGTCATGTGCGTTTGTAATTTTTATTATTGATTTTTTATTTGATTTTGTTTAGATAATTATATTTAGGTTTATTTTATTTCTTTATTTTAGTTATTTTAGTATAATTGATATACTATTATAGTATGCATTCATATTTTTGAATTTGCATTTTATATTTTCATTTTAATTTTAGTCCAAGTTTTATTAAGTTTGTCATGTACTTTTGTCATTTTTATTAGTGTTATTTACAATTAGATGGCATTAGTGTTATTTTAGTATCATTTATAAACTATTATAGTATTTATTAATATTTTTAATTAGCTTTTATTTTTATATTTTCAGTTTTTATTAGTTTCAGTATTAGTAATTTTGTCATATTTATATATATATATATAAAAGGAAGAATTGACTCCGGGCCTTTGAAATATTAGAAGAATAATGCACACCCAAGGTCAGGTGGTAATGTTACACCTCGGGTGTGCATTATATTACAATAATTTGTCTTGTACTACAATTACCACACCTCTAAACATTGTTCAGATGATGTATTTCATGCAGTTATTAGACAGAGAGAGAGAGAGAGAGAGAGAGAGAGAGAGAGAGAGAGAGAGAGAGAGAGAGAGAGAGATATTAAGCGTGTGTAAATTACCTCAGTCTATTACCTCAACAGTATTCGGGAGCAGCATCTCTACTACTAATATTAAAACTGTTAAGTTTATCTGCTTCAAGAACAGGGCCGTTATTACCTCGCTAGTGAGAAATGTCATGAACCTTTTAAGTTGCTACACTATTATACTGATAAAATCCTTAGAGCAGCGCTGACAACACATTTCTATACAAATGTGTGTCCGTACTGTGTGTGTGTGTGTGTTGAGCAGGAGAGAGAATGTGCTTTCCGTACATAATAAAACATTTGGCAAAACATGGAAATGGTTTGTAATTCTTATCCTATTGTTTACTATATTAATTTGCTTGATCACTGCCGTTGTGGGTTTTGGTTATTTAGCTGTTGATGGGTGTAAGGACCTTTGAAATCACTGAAATCATTTGGCGAAGTGATACCGCAACAGTAATGCGGTAAAAACCTGCCGTGACTTTCCCTGAAAATAATGGAGATTGTGGTCAACCAATCAGATTCAAGCATTCAACAGCCCCGTATTATAAATGTAGGTAATGTATTTTTCTTTCAGCGTTGTTTCAGAGCCCATAAAATGCTGGAATGGACAGTCAGACCCATAGACAGATAGACTGACAGACTCATACTACACCTTATTGTCTGTCACCGTCCACCGTCCGTCATCGTTGTGCTTGAAGACACAGTGATTTCTGGATATCATCAGTGGACAGCTGGCTGACAGAATCTGATGGGTCACATTTAGACCACGACCAACAGAAACCTGAGTAAAAAGACACAGGAGAGCAGTAAGCAAGCATACATGTACATCACGACATCATATTGGAGCCATTAACCTATGACAAACAGCTGTGTTTCTTAAAATTGCCTTACATTTCATTCAGTTTGAGTTAAACTGGACATAATTCACACTTGTAAAATGTTGTTTTGATTCCATCATCAATGGTGTTCAGTGTTGTTTTTATTTGGATTGTATCCGGCTAACTCACAGCTAAACAGCCCCACGCAAGGCTTAATTTAGCCTCAGAAATCTTCATGTGAAACTGAGTATATGAATATAAGTATACACATATATAAATTCATGCTGTTTATTCTGTAAACATGCACCTCAGAGTCCTCGGATAGATGCAGCCAGTCACAGTCTCTCCCCACGCGCTGTAAACACCATATTTTGTCTTTTTCAGAACTCTCTTCCTCGGTGTTTAAGGAAGGAGGTTCTTCAGTCTTTTCCATCATCCCTGCGCCATTAATTAAATTGAAATTATATTGTTTTTATTGTGTGTTGTTGTTGCCCGCCACATACCGCCATGAAGCTGCAAGAGTTTTTCACAAGACCACAGCGCTTCCAGTCCACGCTTCTGAGTGAGTCACGTGACGCCAAGCGAAAACTCTGATTGGCAGCAGGGTTTTAGGATTGGAGATAATTCGCTGAGTTACAAATGTGTCCGCCTAGTGACGGTTAGTTGTTCTCCGACAGGGGGCAGTTGTCGGCTCAGGGGACGTTTTTGTCTTAACTTAAACATTTTTACACTAAAAGTAGAATCTTTTAAAGGTATACATTTTTTACAGATTAGTACCCGCCTTACAAATGGAAACGAGGGCAGCCATTTCGATAAAATTATAATTAAAACCCCCCATCGAGTAAGCACAAACGCCTGTGATTGGGTCATTCAGATACACGATAAGAAAAGTGTCAGACATCACGTGACAACGATCAGCGGTCTGACTTCTGGGAAGCACAAAATCAATTAAATCAAATGGCTATTTATTTGAAAATATACGAGACAAACCTTAAATATCTTACTTATTTAGTTCCATCATACCTGACAATTTAGAAATTACGTAATTTAATAACTGATTAATATTGTATTATACAACAAGAGTCAGCAATGACAACAACATTTTAGCTAGCAGTGAAAATTCACAATTCTCTCTTCCAATTTCGATATCACAACTAAAACTACTAGCCTAACCAGGGCGGCTGGCCAATAGAGGGCGCTAGGGCGCCGCCCTCCCTCGATGAGCCAGACCACAGTTTATGAGCCAAATGCAATAAATAAGTAAATACATAAATCATGTATACAAATTGTCAATATTAGTGTGTTTCAGATGTTAAATACACCTAATATATGTGAAAAATAAAATAGAAATTCAAAATGTCTGTTTTTTCTACACTTCCCCTTCCTGTAGTGCACGGATAGAGTGCACGTGATCAGCTCTGGGGCGCTGGAGAAATCGCCCCAGGAAGGCGGGTCTCTGGAGCAGCTTAGCCAATCGCTGATTTAAGATAGAAATGATTGACATAAAATGTAGCAAATCAGCGAGCTAAAAGCTATGGGCGATTCTTGTATCGCCCCAAGCAAGCGCGCGGCCGCTCCCGTGCCCACGTGCACCACTACTAAAGTCAGGACAAGTCTTATTTACTGTAGGCCTACCTTTTACAGTCTATGAGGCCTACATGTTGAATATTTGCTTGAAAAATCACTCAACATTGTTGTGGGTAATACTTTTTTTTTATTTAATCTGCCAATTAAGCAATCACTAAGTATATTGTTTGAGTTCAATTTCAAATGGAAAGTTTATGCAATACGTTTGTTTTTGTGCAAAAATACCTTTTAATATTGGCATCAAATAATTACTTTTTCACAGAGCACTGGTATCCTTAAATTGTATTTGGGTGGTTATTAAAATTAATTATATTAAGAATTGTTAATTATATAGCCTTTCCAACACCCCAGGTCGCTTTACAATATAGGTCAAGAAATTAAAAAAAAAAACATAAACCTCAACATGCAAGATGACAGAAAGTAATATTCAGAAGTTACTTACAATAATCTCTTACAATATCCATAACAAGGCAGAGGTCTACATCAAAGCGTACAAAAATAAGCATGTCATGGAACCTTTAAAGATTGTGAGCTGAAGAGTAATATTCAGATTTTTTTTTTAAGTGTTTTTAAGAGGTTTTTGATGGAGAGAAGGGTGGATGCTTGACAGATGTCTTGAGGAAGAGCATGCCACAATGCTAAAAGACCTGAGGTCCATGGTTACCAGACTATTGAAAATGCCAAATATGACACAGCCCCACCTAAGATATTTTTCACCAGCCGCCAGGCTGCCTAACTACTATAAATTTCAAACATTATTAAAAAAAAGTAAATAGTCAGTAAATAAAATAAGAACAAAGTCAAATTACAAGCAAAGGCACAAATAAATACAATGTACAATATAACAGAGCAGTGTGTGTTTTTTTCTTTCTCTTGTTTGATTCACATTAAAATCATAAACAGCCTCAGGGATATTAGGCTGCTGTCACTTTAAGAGTGAATGGATGGATCCAATAAACTGATACTGTTACTGATACATACACTCTTTCTCAACTGTTTACGTTCACCAACTATGTTTACTAGGATACTCACTATTTTTTTACACAATTGACGCCAGTTTTTACTCGCATTTGGTGCTTGGTGAGTGTTAATTTTAATATATCTATATTTATATTTGGTAGGCATCGACAGTAGCAACCCCTAGTGAAATAACTACTCTAGTGCTAGAACTACTGTGTTGCAATATAATATTTCAGGTTGGTTTGCATAGACACGATGATAAAAAAATTTTTTCCATGTTTCTTGACCAAGGACTGATAATACTCACTAAAATATTACTTTTGTTTCAGATCTTCAGATCTTATGTACACATAAAATTGTTGTTTGCAAGCGAAGTGTGAAGGTCTCTGAAAGTAAACAAACGCAGGTTTATTTGATCGGACATCCAGCTTGTGCTGTTTACTGAGCTTACAGTTAGACAAACCGATCAGACAGATCCTGATGAAATATATCATTACAAATGGAAAAAGTCATCATTTGATTCACTTTGGAGAAATATACTGGTTATAAGCGACTCACAAATAAGCTCCTTCCTCAGAAACAAAATCATCTGAGTTTGATAAAATATTAATAAAATTCATATGAATTATTTTCTGTACTGCCAGTGTCTGAACAATATATCAAGCATATAATTAAACCTGTTAATATTTTTATATGTCATTAAAAAACTTTCAGAATGCAATATATATATATATATATTATACACACAACATATTATATACAAATTCAGTTTTAAAATGATGTTTGGGAACCAGAGAGTCATCAAAAGAAGTAACACTTATTCATAAATTTATTACATCAGAGAACACAGAATTACACAGATGTGATTCGGTATTTAAACTCCTGACCGACTGCTCATGATCAATGCATCTTTGGCTCAAAGCTAAAAGATAAAAAAAATGAATATGGCTTTTAGAGATAGCATTACGATTTGTTTTAGGAAAACAAAAGATTTACAAACATATCTGCATCATTCTCTTACCCGTACAAAAGAAAAACAGTCACTAGAGCAAGCAATACACACTTCAGTACACACTCAATGACACAAGAAAAGAGTGCATTTCAGATCAATTCCCACTGAAAAACATTTGGCAACTCTTTCGAGCATGTCAGCTTTTCCTCCTTAAACGTAGAACGGAAATCACCGAAAGGAAACAGAGGATCACGGAAGGTCAGCTGAAAACAGCAAAACACTTTTGGACCTTGGAAACTCTCCAAGCGGTGAATATCTTTGGATACATGTCAGCATTTCACAACTTGTATAAGTTTACTGTCCCTGGAAAGTTTGTGTTGCTGTGACCCCAGGTTCGTCCAAAAATTATAATTTTGTCATTGTTTATGATGTGATATGTTTGTAACCAAACGTGTGTGGGGCACAATTGACTTCCAAAGTGTTTTCTTTCTATGGAAGTCAATCGGGTCCAAAACTTCTTCAAAATATCTTCTTATTGTGTTCAGCAGAACAAAGAAACGTATACAGTTTTGGAACAACTTGAGGGTAAGTAAATAATGACAGAATTTTCATTTTTGGGTGAACTGTCCCATGCTGAGAAAATAAATAGACTCTTGCAGGCAATTCACGGTAAATCCAGATAAAAGTCTGGAGCCAAACCTGTTTAACTGCATTACTCGGTTTAGATGAAAATAGCAGATTAATGGCCAGTTTCACAGACGAGGCTTAAGCTAGTCTTAGACTAAAATGAATGTTTGAGCTGTTTAACAGAAAGCAACATGCACTGAGATATCTTATGTCAGTGTCATTGTTTTGTCTCAAGATGCACGTCGTTTTTTTTTCATAAAAGCTACTTAAACATCCTAATTGAACTAAGGCCTAATCCTGGCTTAATCTAAGCCTTGTCTGTGAAACCGGGCCTTAAACTTAAAAATACTGAGCAACATTTCTGCACAATCATTCCTGTCATCTATGTATATTTACACAAGATGTTAAACACAATGCAAGGCACCAAAGTAGCTTGACGTCAGAAAAAGAAGAAATGATTGTCTGTGAAGAAAAACTAACCCAGATTAGAAAGGACGGGGGAAACCACAAATGCAAATTATGCAAACTGCCATATGCAAATTAAAGAATGTTTGTAAGGCACATTACAATTTATCACTGAATCATAAGTCACATATCTAAATATACCACCAAAATATGCCCAAAAGAAAAAAGAAACCGACCCAAAGGAAGACAAAACGAATGTTACATTCGAACAACAAAACAATAACCAGACGTTCACTGGAAGGTTTATGATTTGTGATGGAAAATAATTATTAAAATGCATGCAACTGCAATACACAAAATGCATGCACGTTTTTTGCAACTTAAACCTCATGACAAATGTTTAATATTGTCAGTAATATTGTATAATTTAAAGTCGTGACCTCGTGAAACATATCCGGCTCACTTTTCACCACAAATGAATCAACAAGAGAGATGTTTTATATTATTATCCAATATGCACGAACATGAAGCGAGTTTTTGAAGTACCATATATTGTAGTGTTGTGACATTTTCAACAAAGTTAAGCACATTTCACCATTATTATCATAATGCAAAACATCAATGATAGATTACCGGTATTTAAATTGTAAACCGTTGATACACCATGGCAGTTCTTGTTGTACTTCCTTCAATGCATGCTAATTTAATTTCTGTAAAAGTTGATGCACTGGGGAAAAAGTTGCAAATACATCTTTTTACTTAAAAATATCATGTTTAATTTAGTGTTTCTTTGTAATTATTTGTGAAATTTACTAGCAATCTCAGTAAAACTTTACAATAAGGTCTCATTTGTTAACTAACATTAGTTAATGTATTAACTAACCATGAGCAATACATTTGTTACAGTATTTTTTACATCTTTGTTAATCCTAGTAAAAATACAGCTGTTCAATGTTTGTTCATGTTAGTTCACAGTGCATTAACTAAAGTTAACAAATACAACATTTGATTTGAGTATTGTATTAGTAAATGTTGAAGTTAATAAATGCTGTAGAAGTATTCTTAGTTCATGTTAATGAATGTTAAATAATGAAACCTTATTTGTTGAGTGAAAATTGTAAGTCCTGTACTAAAACATTTTCCCAGTATGGGAATTACCAAAAAACACTAATTGTAAAATGGTATGTAAAACATTCAGAAGTAATTGATTGATCTTGGGGTGAAAAGCCGACCTGTTTTTTTTTTCCATTAGAGATGCATCAACATTTTTCCATTTGAAAATATATATATATATATTAATATTTACCTTTTTTTTTAAGTTGATGCACTGTGGAAAATGTTGCAAATATTTTTTACAAGAACATAGATACTATTTCAGTCTTTTTTCATAAAAAACTAAAAACATTTTCATGTTTAATTCAATGTTTCTTTGTAATTATTTGTGAAATTTACTAACAATTTCTGGGTGAAAATTGTAAATCCTATACAAAAAATAAATAAATTCAGTATTGGAATTACAACAAAAACATTGAGAAGCAATTGATTTTGGGGCGAAAAGTTGACCTGTTTCTTTCAAAGAGATTTTTCCTTTTGCACACACACACACACACACACCATGGTAGCTCACATTTTTGGTGAAAGCAAACTCTTCAACCTGCGACATGTAACCCTGATATTCTGAATGGCACACAGTGAAGCGTCCAGCTCAGAGTCGAGCTGCGTAGTTGATGCACAGCGTGTGATCGCGAACGTCCCCCCAGCCTCCGTTCTTCTGGTGAGGATGATGCTCCACCGGCCCGTGGTCCGTCAGTGTGAGTGCAGGAGGGAAAAGTGCCGAATGTGCCTCTTTAAAAGCCGAATCCACCCTCTCCTGAGCCATTTCGGGCCGACAATCCTCTTTCTGATGCAGGCCGCAGTCGCCCGTGTGAAGAACCCGGCTTCCACGAGCCACCAGGACCTTGAGAGGTTTTGAGATGCACGTACCAGACAAGTTCTGGAGGGTCCAGTCCCAGTTATAATCATCATAGGTGCAGAACGCATTGTTGCATCCCATCAGTTTATAGTAGAGCTCTCTGGAGATTCCCATTCCTATGTTGTGCTTGGTGGACAGCCATGATGTCGTCTCGGTTTTGCTGGAAAACTCGTGAAATCCGGATAAACCATTATGGTTTCCTAACGCAAGGACGTCGCAGTCCCCGCAGCTGGTTTTCCTAAGCTCGGTCATGGATTTGAAGTATGTGTGGAAATCAGGGAGAAGATAGTTGTCTTCCTCGATGAACACGACGTATCCGTTGTATCCCAGAAGAACCCGCACTCTTTCGAACACAAAATGCAGTTTCCACCACCAGTGGTGTTTGGTTTGAGTGATGGACGCTTCCCTGTAGTGTCCGTACGAATCCGGGTGCTCCGCGTTCAAACATCCCTTTTTAATGGCGTCCTCCTTTGAAATGTCTCTCGGACAATCTTGAGGATCTTGTCCTGGGAATTCGTTGGGATACAGCTGAGTGCTGTATGGGAAATAGATCTGGAGGACCCTACAGAAAGTGATTCCCTTGACCACATCAGAGATTTCCTCTGAGAAATAGTCGTGGCTGAATATCAGAAGCGTGTTTTGTATGCCATTGACTTTTTCCATGGATTGTATGAGCATTTTGAGGTACGCCGGACGATTGTGGACTTGAACGACGACCACCATCTCCGGATCCAATGGAAACTTGTCTCTGTTGTGAATAAACTGCTTGTAGTTGCTGTCATAGATGGACTTCCTCATATCCTGGATGTTGCTGTACTCAAATTTCCCCATTAGTACAGTAGCCTGAGTGCTGTCTTTTTCAGTCACCACCACGTTTGTATCCTCTTTAGTCCGTTTAATGGAATAAAACAACATTATAAAGACAATTAAAATGACGAGGAACACAATAAAATTCTTCTTCAACAACCGTAACCTCATTTTCAATGTCAAAGCAGCATGGAAAGCAAACTGTGGGTCATGTACTGCTGTTACACGTCTGTGGTGGGCATAATCCGGGCATTTTCACAGGTGAAACACGAACATCGTCCTGTCAAGAGAAGTTCATGAATGAGTTTTGACATCTGAACCCGCGAACTAAACACGCGATTCATAAAGCGAAGTGAGCGATAATGATAATTTGTCGCAAATGTCGTAGTTTGTAAAGCGCGAGCTACTCACCCAGATAAAGTGTCATGTGCAACAAAGTTGCAAACAGGAAGAGAAAGTGCTGTGAGAATGAGGAGGTCTTTAGCGCTGACGTGTACTTGCAGTCAACAGGAGCACGTGATCGCTCCTCCTCACTCTCGCAAGATCAAACACTGCAACTCTGCTCAGGACAAACTTAAGATGTGCTTTACATTATTATTTTTAATACATAAACAAGATCAAACACTGCAACACTGCTCAGGACAAACTTAAGATATGATTTGCATTATTATTTTTAATACATAAACAAGATCAAACACTGCAACTCTGCTCAGGACAAACTTAAGATATGATTTGCATTATTATTTTTATAAACAAGATCAAACACTGCAACTCTGTTTAGGACAAACTTAAGATATGATTTGCATTATTATTTTTAATACATAAACAAGATCAAACACTGCAACTCTGCTCAGGACAAACTTAAGATGTGCTTTACATTATTATTTTACATATAAATAATATCCGTTTATATATTATGCATTCTTTAAAGTTTATATTCCTAACCAATTGATGATTGTTATGTTATAATTTTGAAAAAAATCTGCCTAAATGTATTAATGTACGTAATGTTTTACCTTTATTGAACTTTCATTTATATATTAGGCTATTGTTCATGGGAATTTGTGTGTGTGTGTGTGTATTTATATATATATGTAAATACAGTATACAACTTTATATTTTATACAGATTTATTAGGATTAATAAACAAACAATAAACACAATATTGAATACACCATTGGAGTGATAACTTTAGACATATAGGCTATAAGTGTATATGAAATATACAAAATCCATGGGATGTCCTGCAACCTTTACAAGAGAAAAAGAAACACGAAACCCCTTTTGTGTCCAGACATACAGAAACCGGGACTTTTTTAGCAGTTACGAAAGGCTTGTTAAAGTTGTGGAACCAGCCTTGCAGCTCTTTTGTTTAATATTCAGATCACCTCTAGATGGCAAAAGAAGAGCATCATATTATGTGTTAAACCCATGTCTTACGTCATTTATCTTTCAAAAAAACAGAACTCATGTAACAGCTTTGCTTGACATAAATGACGTGTCCTGGTGTGATTCAATCATGTTGTCACCGAGCAAGAAGCCAACAGGTCAGTTTAGCACCAATCAAAGTGTTAGTTTTGAAAAATAACATTCACGGTAATGAATTATAATAACAGTTGAATATGCATTTGAATAATATACTTTACATACAGATTAAGTGTGTAATTTCCCTGCAACTAACAAATTGAAATGTTTAAAATCTCATAAAAATTCAGACGGACTCCCCCTATCGGCAAAGTACTCTTAAACATCAAGCAAAGAACCGTCATATTTCAAATAAAAAGGCTTTGTCAATCCAACATTCAGAGTTTTTCTTAACAAACGTCTTAGTTGTTTGTGCTATTCTGCGTGATGCCACTATTAATTCAGGAATCACTATTAATTGATGTTTGTTGCATGCATTTGCTTGACCATTCAGAGAGTTTTGGACAAGAACAATCAAATAAAATACATTGCATAAGGATGATGAAGGGAACTTAATATTTGCAATCGTCCAGTAAAATATATGTAGGCGCATAATTAACTAACAGGATAATTGATGAACTGGTTTCGCCCATTGAACCAATAAACTGAAGGTTTTTAATTATCGGGTGGAACTGCAGTTCGCACTCGTCGCAGTGATATAAACACACACGAGATGAGACAGGCACAGGCTTTCCAACAGTCAAAGCAAAAGCTTCTTTCAGCCATGAGGTTTTATTCGTTTTAAGGGAACTTTGTTTTTGGAAGAGTTTCACATAGATGTGATCTTCAGCAGTGACTTCTTTTAAAAAGTTTACAAAGGGTCAGAACGACACGAAACCCTTTAAGAGTTCTACAAAAGAGGACATTTTTGTGACTTTCTGCACTATTAAACAGCTTGTGCTTTCTTTCTTTCTGAGGAAACACAATGCAGAACTAATCAGTTGTTAAGTATCGACACACTCATCAGCTTGTTGTGCAATAAAGCCAAGTGAAAATGTTTGTGAATATCATGCATCTGCTGCTAAAACTCACTCTTAGAAAAAAAGGTTAAATGGGGTTCTTGACTCAATTTTAAAGAACATTTAATGCCAAAAAAGATTCTATAAGGAGAAATCCCTATGTTTCATGTTTTCTAATGATAAAGTTTGTTTTCAAGCAACTTGATTGATAAAAATGAATTAGGCCTAATTAAAACTGAATGTATATGTGATGAGAAACCCCTATGAATCGCCTATTCATCTATGTGTTGGTAAGTGATGAAAACATTGTGCAGACTAGTAAAACACAATATGAGGATTTTATAAGATCATTGACATTTATTTGAGCACTGATATTATGAGTGTTGAAATCAACACTGAACATCTATAAACTTTCAAAGGATGGATTGATTCTGGTTGGATTCAAGGCCTGACATCCAAAGATTGTTTTATTCCTCACACAACATATTTTTCATGTTTTTCTCAAACCAGCTCAGTGCAAAATCAGTTTTCCTCAGACTTATCTTATCTCCTTAGTGTTCACCTGTTTTGTTTTTCTCTTTCGGACGGTTTAGTCCATATTAGCTCAATATTTTCGTAACGATTAACATTCTGTTACAGAAATGTGAAACAATGGTGCAGATGGCTCCAAAACTAATAGTGTATTTTATTGTTTCCTGCACACTACGTGTCTTTGGAGGGGATGTCATCTCTGTTCGCCAGGCTTCAGTCTCTCTCAGACCTTCAAAAAATCAGATTTGGGCACTTTTGCCCGCAGTCTGAACATAGCCGAACTTTGCAAGTACATGTCAATGTATTCTACAAACCCTAATCCGAACCTAACAGTCTACTAACAGTTAGTTGACATGTAGTTGCAAAGTTACTGTAGAATGTCTTAAGTCGACTATCGAAATAAAGTGTTAGCATTGCTGTTGCCAGCATTTTATATGAGGCCCAAGTCTAAAAAGTCATGCAAAATTTTGGCAGGACATTTTCATAGCATGTTAGACAGGAGAGTATTGTTCACAGTCCTGTTGGTGGATTTGATTAAAAACATCACTTTACAAATCTTTCCTGAGTGTTAAATAATGCAATTATATTTAATATACAATCGACATCCAATGTTGCACGTTATGAGCTTTATTTAAATCATAAAATGCTTTCTGATTGTTGCATAATGCAGAATTTGTTTTGCCCTTTGCAATGATATTTGTCTTTTGCTTTTTTTTGAGCTTTTAATTATTTTACAGCTAGTGTTTTGAGATTTTTTTTTATAGTTTTTTTCATTCATATTTTTAATTCATTTTAATTTAAGTGAATGTTTTAGTAATTTTGTTGTGTTTTTGACATTGGTTTTTATTTTATTTTAATTTCAGTTTTTAGTACATCAAGGTAACAAAATGAAAATAAGAAATCTTGCCTTGACAACCAGCTGAAATACAGTGTATGTGTTTGTACATTTTATTTCAAGTAAAAAAAACTTTTCTTTTTTGAGGTTTTGGTTTTAGTTAAGATCACTGTTGAACAAACTTTCCCAACATTTTCCCCTTGAAAAAATAAGATGTTCCACAAAAAGAAAAAAAAAGAATAAAAGACGCCAGCACAAGAAAAGTGCCAAATATCAGTCATTCAAATATTTTATTGCAATTATGTGTTGTTTTGAGGAGCCGAGAAGATTTATAGACAACACTGGCTTTAATCTGATGGTTTCAGAGAGATCATTTTACTGCTACTAATTATCAAAAACAGAAGCAATGGAGAGAAATGCAAAACAGCCTTTGATGCAGTTAGATGTTCAGCTCATGTGGTGTGACATTACTGGACATTTGCATTTATTTACGTAATAAAGGATGTCAGGTTTCGCAATAGTAGTGTTTGTGAGGGTTTTCTGGAGCGCACAGGAATCTCTGTCTTGCCACGAGAGGCCAAAACATCTGTTCTCAATCACAGCTCAGAAACAGCAGTATGCATCAGCGAGGAAGACTGCGGGATGTGAAAACAAAAGGAAACACGGTTAAATCAGTGTGTATTCCCCAGGGTAGGGACATAAACTGATGAAGCGCACGAGTGTCAGAGGATGACCGTTGTCCGTGTGCTTATGTAATAGGCCAATTACGTATCGCATGAAGCCACACTATCACAGCAACGACTACCATCTGAGAGAGTCAGTGTTAGCGATGCAGTGTTTGGGTGGAGATCACACTTGGCTGCCAGGTTACCACAAAAACAAAGATTTCGAATAATAATAATATGATGATGATGACGAAGTCCCCACATTTTACAAAATCACGCTACACTCATTAGTGATGCACTAGTGAAATAATTCCAATACAGCATTTAATACCAAAACAAAAGGGCAATGAAATGAATTAATTTCTTCATAGTGGAGACCGGGGTAAGTTGTCACACATTTTACACATTTTTCAAAGTATATAATTTATTGTAAAGACACAAAGCTTTAAAAACTATTGAACATTTAAGCCATTGTTGCTTAAGAACAAAAATTTGATTCAGTTCATTAAACACCTAAAGCATCCCTAAACCGGGGCATGTTGTCACACTTCACAAGGTTGTCAGAATGGAATGGTTTAGATTACAAATGAGCCCACCGCAGACGGAGAGCCCGAGCCTGCCGCGAGACAGAGGCCAGAGCCTTCCAGAGAATCTGACCCGGTGTGTGTGCCGGCTACATCGGCCGTTCCCGTGGGGCTGCTCTTGGAGTTCGAGAGCATGGAGTGGAGACCTGCCCACACCACTGCAGTCGAGGTTATGCTGGACCCGGTCTCTGTGGACAGACCTTGTCAGGATGAGTTTAAAGAGGATGTTTCCCTTTTACCCCTGTACCTGCTGTTCCTGCCCAGCCCAGACCTGATCCCCTGCTGGTCCTGTCTTTAATCTGAGTACTGTACCGTTTTTCTGAGTTGTATTTTTTTTTTTTTTTTCTGTGAATTACTTAAGTTCTCTGCAGATTGGAAATATATTATTATTTGTCTGTTTGTCTTTGACTTGACTTAATACATGGTACCAACACCAAATCTAAATGATCCGTCTCCGTGTTATTATTTACCCTTTCAACACCAATCATTATTTAACCTTCTATAGCCCTATTCATCTTCTATTTAACACATATACCCCCCCCCCCCCCCCCCCCCCCCATCCCCTATATGCTACACCCAGCCCAGAGTTTCCTGTTCCCCCACTGGTCCTGCCCAGCTCAGAGTTTCCTGTTCCCCCACTGGATCTGCCCAGCCCAGAGTTTCCTGTTCCCCCACTGGTCCTGCCCAGCTCAGAGTTTCCTGTTCCCCCACTGGATCTGCCCAGCCCAGAGTTTCCTGTTCCCCCACTGGTCCTGCCCAGCCCAGAGTTTCCTGTTCCCCCACTGGTCCTACCCAGCCCAGAGTTTCCTGTTCCCCCACTGGTCCTGCCCAGCCCAGAGTTTCCTGATCCCCCGCTGGATCTGCCACGCCCAGAGTTTCCTGATCCCCCGCTGGATCTGCCCAGTCCAGAGTTTCCTGATCCCCCACTGGATCTGCCCAGCCCAGAGTTTCCTGATCCCCCGCTGGTCCTGCCCAGCCCAGAGTTTCCTGATCCCCCGCTGGTCCTGCCCAGCCCAGAGTTTCCTGATCCCCCGCTGGATCTGCCCAGTCCAGAGTTTCCTGATCCCCCGCTGGTCCTGCCCAGCCCAGAGTTTCCTGATCCCCCGCTGGATCTGCCCAGTCCAGAGTTTCCTGATCCCCCGCTGGTCCTGCCCAGCCCAGAGTTTCCTGATCCCCCGCTGGATCTGCCCAGTCCAGAGTTTCCTGATCCCCCACTGGATCTGCCCAGCCCAGAGTTTCCTGATCCCCCGCTGGTCCTGCCCAGCCCAGAGTTTCCTGATCCCCCGCTGGTCCTGCCCAGCCCAGAGTTTCCTGTTCCCCCACTGGATCTGCCCAGCCCAGAGTTACCTGATCGCCCACAGGTCCTGCCCAGCCCAGCCCAGAGTTTCCTGTTCCCCCACTGGATCTGCCCAGCTCATGATTTCCATTACACGAGAGTGGATGTTAAAACTTCATGCTGATTTGTACTCTGCTTTCGCCAAGATAAACAACACTAAGACGTAGCTTTACAGTAAACTATGTTTCTCCATCCATTTACGCTTCTTTCCATATGGTGGTGTGACTCACATTCTGTCCGGCGTTAACGGCTGCAGTGTACTTGGCGCGTCAGCACACACGACCAGGGATGGAAATTAACACCCGCCACCAGCCAAATGCGGGTGATTTTGTGTTGTGGCGGGTAAACTCGCTTCACCTACCGGCCACTGTGGCGGGTAAATAAAAATAGCATACTGTTTCACCCGGACGGCGGACACTTTTAGAGGAGGCACACCTTCAAAACCCGTGCAGCGCGCTTCTTCCGTCGAGGCTTGACTATGGAAGAAAACGTGGGAGCGCGAGAGGCGGTTTGCCGTCCAAAGGGAGAGCTAGCCGCGAGCGCATGGTGTATTTTTAGGGCGGGGTAGCTCTCTTGTGTCGTAAAGAGTTAGCCGCGCGAACATCTACCCGCGCGCTTCTTCCGTCGAGGCTTGAGCGCGAGAGGTGGGAGCTAGCCGCGAGCGCATGATGTAAATATGACAGAACAGGCATACCGTAAAACTTCAAATAATAGCCCGGGCTTTTATTTTCCCAAATCGTCGAACTGCACCGGCTTGTATTTGAGACAGGCCTTTATAATTTAGTGTTGAGATGTTGTTCCTAGAGTCTCTAATCACTAAAAATCCCCAAATGCTCCACGTGAAACTGCGGTCTTCCGACCTTTTACTATCGTGTCAATTGATTTTGATTAATATGCGCGAGGGAGAGAGAGCAAGACAGCGCTCGTGTTGTTTGAAGACGTGAGAGTGTGCGCGCGCGGCCGGGACTCTCTCTCTCTCTTGCTCTGCTCGTTCGCGCCCTGTCAAGCGCATCAGTCATTCTATTCTACATCACTCACCGATCAAAAAAGGCTTTAAATACAAATTTAAAGGCTTTAAATTAAGATTAAATACAACCCGAAACTAAAAAAGCCGTTATTTACCCAAACCTGTCGCCACAGCAGGCGTGTAAAAGAGACAGGCGTCTTTTTGGGACTTGGCTATTATTTGAAGTTTTATGGTACTCTCGCAGAGAGAGCAACCTCCAGCATAGAGTGTGGTTTAGCATCGGTTCAATTTTTTGTTTAATCTGTCCTACTCATTTAACGAAATGTATATCAGTTCATGGTTTGTGTGTGTATAAGAGAGAAAGAGATAATGTCAGTATTTCATTGAGACTTGAGATTAAATAAACTGGTTAAGTATTGTAGATCTTGTAGTATTAATTTTCACATGCAGTTACACATTGTCGGTTAAAAATAAGAAAGTGGCTGGTAAAAACATTGAGTGGCTGGTAGATTTTCAAATCCACCAGCCACAGTGGCCGGTGGACAAAAAAGTTAATTTCCATCCCTGCACACGACGGCTGCAACTACAGTGTGGTCTCCCTAGTGGACCAGCAGAACTACCGTCTGGATTGAGCCGAGTAGGGGACATCTCTAGGGTCTTCAAGTGGGCACCTTCCGTCCTCAGTGTTTCGTCGACTAGCCCACGACACCTCAAGAGGGCTCGACAGTGACTCTGGCGTCCCAGAGTCTCCCCCCCCTCTGTCCCCCACTCAACTCAGCCCAGCTTACTGACCTCTACATCCCTCCTGCTGCTGAGACCTAACCACAATCTCACAAGCTCTCCGCAACCCAACCATACGCGCCAACCCGTTTGACTAAGGCTGTCGAGCCCCACTGGTGCGTTAATGCCGTTTCAGTGGCAACGGTTCCGTATGGCATACCACCTACCGCAAAACACAATATCTGCCCAACCACCCGTCATTCACGCAATATACACAGGAACGTAATGACTGTAAATACTATACAACCTATACAAATAAACCAACAGACTCTTCAAGTTTTTCAAGAATTCTACAAAACCGTAGCGTGGCGGCCTGTTCACAGGCAGCTAGAATCTTTCCATCTCAACCACAGCCAGTTGCTGCTCCTTTCTGCTGCTTCAGATAAGTTCTTCACTGTGCGACGCAACTTTTGGCCACTGAATCCGACGTCTCTGAGGAACCGGGTTGTAGAGTGTGCCACAAAACCTCGACAACCCACTTCTACTGGATAAACCTAGACTCTCCATCCTCGCTGTTCTGCTTCAGTGGCCAGATGAGCATACCGCAGTTTCTTCCTCTCATATGCCTCATCTACCGCATCCTCCCATGGCACTGTTAACTCAGTTGAACAATGTGTGCTGACCCAGACCACAAAACTCAGAGTTTCCTGTTCCCCCACTGGATCTGCCCAGCCCAGAGTTTCCTGTTCCCCCACTGGATCTGCCCAGCCCAGAGTTTCCTGTTCCCCCACTGGTCCTGCCAAGCCCTGAGTTTCCTGTTCCCCCACTGGATCTGCCCAGCCCAGAGTTTCCTGTTCCCCCACTGGTCCTGCCCAGCTCAGAGTTTCCTGTTCCCCCGCTGGATCTGCCCAGCCCAGAGTTACCTGATCCCCCGCTGGTCCTGCCAAGCCCAGAGTTTCCTGTTCCCCCACTGGTCCTGTCCAGCCCAGAGTTTCCTGTTCCCCCACTGGATCTGCCCAGCCCAGAGTTTCCTGTTCCCCCACTGGTCCTGCCCAGCCCAGAGTTTCCTGTTCCCCCGCTGGATCTGCCCAGCCCAGAGTTACCTGATCCCCCGCTGGTCCTGCCCAGCCCAGAGTTTCCTGTTCCCCCACTGATCCTGTCCAGCCCAGAGTTTCCTGTTCCCCCACTGGATCTGCCCAGCCCAGAGTTTCCTGTTCCCCCACTGGTCCTGCCCAGCCCAGAGTTTCCTGTTCCCCCGCTGGATCTGCCCAGCCCAGAGTTACCTGATCCCCCGCTGGTCCTGCCAAGCCCAGAGTTTCCTGTTCCCCCACTGGTCCTGTCCAGCCCAGAGTTTCCTGTTCCCCCACTGGATCTGCCCAGCCCAGAGTTTCCTGTTCCCCCACTGGTCCTGCCCAGCCCAGAGTTTCCTGTTCCCCCACTGGATCTGCCCAGCCCAGAGTTACCTGATCCCCTGCTGGTCCTGCCCAGACCAGAGTTTCCTGTTCCCCCGCTGGATCTGCCCAGCCCAGAGTTTCCTGTTCCCCCACTGGTCCTGCCCAGCCCAGAGTTACCTGATCCCCCGCTGGTCCTGCCCAGCCCAGAGTTTCCTGTTCCCCCACTGGTCCTGCCCAGCCCAAAGTTACCTTATCCCCTGTTGGTCCTGCCCAGCCCAGAGTTACCTGATCCCCCGCTGGATCTGCCCAGCCCAGAGTTTCCTGTTCCCCCACTGGATCTGCCCAGCCCAGAGTTTCCTGTTCCCCCACTGGTCCTGCCCAGCCCAGAGTTACCTGATCCCCCGCTGGATCTGCCCAGCCTAGAGTTACCTGATCCCCCGCTGGATCTGCCCAGCCCAGAGTTTCCTGTTCCCCCACTGGATCTGCCCAGCCCAGAGTTACCTGATCCCCCGCTGGTCCTGCCCAGCCCAGAGTTTCCTGTTCCCCCACTGGTCCTGCCCAGCCCAAAGTTACCTTATCCCCTGCTGGTCCTGCCCAGCCCAGAGTTACCTGATCCCCCGCTGGATCTGCCCAGCCCAGAGTTTCCTGTTCCCCCACTGGATCTGCCCAGCCCAGAGTTTCCTGTTCCCCCACTGGTCCTGCCCAGCCCAGAGTTTCCTCCCCTCCAGCTCCCCTACTCATCCATCCACCCTCCTGCGCTGCATAGATGCGCAGTCTAGCTTCCAGTCACCAGATCCATCCTGGCAAGAAGATCGTCTGGATCCAAGTAAATCTTCAAAGCCCTCGACTCCACCTCGACCCTCTGATCATACAGCGTCTCCTTGGCTCCACGTTCCCTTAGATCTACCAGGGTTTGTCAGTCCTCGGACTCCACCAGGCTCCCTTGTCCCTCTGGCCCTACTAAACCACAGACTTCCACTCTACTGGCTGAGCCTCATCTCTCCATCCCTCTTGCTCCGTCAGGCACCCCATTCCCTCCAGCGTTGCCTTGGTCCTCACTCCCTCAAAATCTTCCCCGGTCTGCTGAGCTCCCGTCTCCATCTCGGCCCTGCGAGCCTGCAAGTCTGCCTCATCCCCTCCAGATCTCTGGTCTCCATCTCCTCCATTCCACCTAGGACTCCTCCACTGTCGTCGCTGACTCCATCAGTCATCACCATTGTGTCGTTGAGGGCTTCTCCTCTGGCTCTTAGTTAACTAATGTAGTTAACTGACGTTAATTGATGGATCATGGATCCTCATTGTAAAGTGTTACCAGTTTTTTTTGTGTTCACAGATTTTTTTTCTTAGTGTTTGAAACCACATCTGTGAGAGAAAACAAGCATTTGTGCAACTTAACTAGACTGAGACAAATCACAAATTCCCTGTATGACAACTAACCTGATCTGCTGTAAAGAGTTGCACATGCATTAAACAGACTAGTCTTTTTGTTTCTAGTTAAATGCAAATGTTTATGCTGTCAGAGAAGAATAACAGTCTGTCTGGCATCTCCTTGACTCTTCTCAGCAAACACATTCTGTTTACGTCTGAACACTCAAAGCGAGAACATCATGTGACTGAACTCAGTCAGCTTGAGTGAAAAGCACTGGTATCTGAACTCTGGGTCGGGTTGAAGTGTCCGGTGGTCCTTGACTGATTGGAAACGATGGACGGAAATTACTCTGGCACGCACTTCATACCAAGTAGCACCTGTCAGTGTCCGGCATGTCAGCTGGATCAAGTTTGTGTAATAAATCAAGAAAAATGCTTGAAATAATACTGACAGTATAGTTTAATTCTTTTTTAATGCAAAATGCTCTTTTTTGTTTGAAACCTGAATGTTTGGCCAAGCAAAACCAGCGTATCTGTAGTGGAAGAACTAAGCCATGAATTACATTCCACATTCCGATCATTCCAGCTATCGCCACATAATCCTCTAACTTGGCTCTTTCCCATAATATTTACATGGAGCTTCTGCCAGAATCCTTCTTCTTTAAAATAATCATTAAGTAAACATCTGTATCAAATACAAAAAAAGAAAGAAATGAATGCTTTTATTCAGCAAGGACCAATTAAATTTATCAAAAGTGAGAGTAAAGACATTTATAATGTTGCAAAAGATTGTATTTCAAATAAATGCTGTTCTTTTGATCCTGAAAATAAAATGTATCAAATTTTCCACAAAAACATATGACTGTTTCAACATTGATAATAATCAGAAATGTTTCGTTAGCAGCAAAACAGCATATTATAATGATTTCTGAAAGATCATGTGGCACTGAAGACTGGGGTAATGATGCTGAAAATTCAGCTTTGATTTATTCGACAGGAATAAATTACAGTTTACTACATATTAAACAGTTAATTTAAATAGTAATAGTATTTCACAATATTACTGTTTCTACTGTACTTTGATCAAATAAATGCAGCATAAATGGTGAGCATATATTTATTTCAAAAACATTAAAAACATGAAACATTTGTATTTTGAGATGTGCAATGATCCTGCAGAGATGATCTCAACTTCCTGTCTCTGTTGAATAAAATTTTTGCTTATTCTTCCTAATTTACAATAATACATATGGACAACATTTTATTATTCAAAGAGACGTCAGTCAAGGTATAAATTGAACCAGCTTGTGCTCCCTAGGAATCAAAACCATGTTTTGGCATTGCTATCACCAGATGAGCTACAGGAAAAGAACAACAAATCCACCAAAATCCTGGACAAATCTCCATCTCCAGAGAAAGACTAACACATGGTTTCCTCAATAAACTGTTCATATTCTTTGGCATCAGAGCAGATGGTCCCCTTTCACAAATGCGCACAGATCAGTGAATATATCATGAGTAACTGGTGTCATCAGAAATTACATTGTGTCATAATATACAGGCTTCTCATTGGTCATACTTAAAGTTTGCATGAGGTTGCAATAGCCTTTTCTAACTATATTATCCTCAACACCAATGCAGGGTAACGTTCTGTTTATTATAAGTGCGTTCTGCGGTTTTGTCGTCTGCCGCTTTAAATGCATGCACTCTTTAATGCGGGATGCATGGATTCTGATTGGCTGTCAATGTTTTTATCGTTCATCAGAAGGATCATTTCTAAATACCGGTTCTTAAAGTGATTCCAAGGATTTCACTGCTCTGTGCCGTTATCAAAAGATGGTGTGTGGATTCCTCTATTCTCACAGAATTCGAACGATTATTAAAACTGTAGTTCTGTCCTGATCACTCTCTGAGTGTTTGGGATGGTAATAGGTACGACAATGCTGATAGATATATATAAGACATGCTGCTGCTGAACAATTTGCGTACATGAATTACCCATAGCAGATATATACAGGTGGAGCTGGGGAAGGTGGAGGGTTTCTGAAAGTGCACATGCAAACTGCTACAGCAAATGCTAATCAAGTGTTTGAAGGTTGATAAGCGAGCTCATTGGCTACTGATTCAGCAGAAACTAATCAGCTGTGCCCTATAGAGAATGATTGCAAGCAGGTTGAGTTAAGGACCTATCAGCCTGTGCCAGTTTCATTACAGAACTTAGTTTTTATTAATATTTAGTTAACGTCCTTGGTGTGAATGGGCTTTTACAGACAGTTACGCCCCAAACGCGACAGCCATTGGCTGCATCCGAAATCCTCTCTTGAGTAGGAACTCATTTTGAATAAGTAATTACTTTGCAACCTTTAAAAAAGTATGTTCTATTTAGCATGAGTGTGTGAAGTATGTAGAATGTAATCAGAACGTACTACATCGCCATGATGTCACTGTCATGTGACATTAAGTTCCTTGCACACTGAGTCCGAAATTTTCGGATGCGTTTTTTCGTATTCGTGATTCGGTGGCTCTGAATTGTCAAAACACCATTCAAACTGCTTGCTACAGATGTGAAAAACGGAGAAAATCGAACCCGATCCGAATTTTTTTAATGACGGACGCAAATTTCAGAGGCAGTGTGCAAGCGTGACTGACATAACGTGAGGTCGTATTTATTTTTTACGTGCGAAAATTTCGGACTCAGTGTTCAAGGGCCTTTATTGCGTCTGCCCTACCAGAGTTAGTTGCGTCGCCTCACTGCATTCACAAACACTCTTCTGTGGCCTCGCCCTCATGGGATATAAGTATCCACTGAATGCGCACTTCAGAATCTCGCTGGAAGTAGTAGGTCATCCGAGGACTTTTTGCCTACTCTTTTATGAGTACTGTGAATGTAGACATGCTTCTTTTGTCACATATTGTTTTTCGCCAACTATATAGGGAAGTATGTGATTTCGGATGCAGCCAATGTTACTGGTCTAGATGCTCAAACAAGCAAATCAATGTTTTTAGCTGGTTTCCTAAGTTTACTTTTGATAATTGAAATAAGCTAGTGTTTTATTTTATAAATGACACGCCATTAAAAGGTCAGTTCACCGCAAAATGAAAATTCTGTCATCATGACTCTCCCTCATGTTGTTCCAATCCCGTAAGACCTGTTCATCTTCAGAACACAGTTTAAGATATTTTAGATTTAGTCCGAGAGCTTTCTGTCCCTCCATTGTAAATGTGTGTACGGTATACTGTCCTTGTCCAGAAAGGAAATAAAGACATCATCAAAGTAGTCCATGTGACATCAGTGGGTTAGTTACAATGTTTTGAGGCATCGAAAATACATTTTGGTTTAAAAATAACAAGAACTATACGACTTTATTAAACATTGTATTGTCTTCCGGTTCTGTTGTCAATCCGCGTTCACGAGTCCGCAGTGGAAATAAAGTGGAAAATACACGCCGCTGACGTGTTCTTTTTGGGTGAACTAACCCTTTAAAGACATCATTAAAATAGTCCAAGTGACTACAGTGGCTCAACCATAAGTTTATCAAGCGTCGAGAATACTTTTTGTGTGCAGCGCTTCTGTGTTGTACGTCACACGTAGGCTCACTATTGGCCGACGCTGGTCATGTGTGTGATGCGTGTGACGTACAACACAGAAGCGTTGCGCAGTTACACTACGTGAACTAACTCGACGCCCACAGAGAAGGAAATTAATAGTTGAATAAAGTCGTTATTTTTGTTTGTTTTTTGCACCCAAAAAGTATTCTCGTCGCTTGATAAACTTAAGGTTGAGCCGCTGTAGTCACTCTGACTATTTTAACAATGTCTTTAATAACTTTCTGGGCCGGCAAGTTTCAATCCCTTAGAAGCCTATGGAGGAGTGAGACCGCTCTCAGATTTAATCACAAATATCTTCATTTGTGTTCCAGAGATGAATGAAAGTCTTACGGGGTTGAACAACATGAGGGAGAGTCATTACTGACAGAGTTTACATTTTGGGATGAACTATCCCTTTAATGCATGCAACACTGAAAAGGACCTTGTGTGTGACAGCCGGGAGATGGATTGAGGAAACAGTATCATTGAGGAAATGCCAGCTATTTGTCCAGAAACAGAGATGGCACGGCTATGGGATGTTCCTCCCCTGTGTGTTGCTCTTGGATATGGCACAAAACCCATGAAGTCTGGATCTGCGTGAGGTTTAGAAATGCATTTTGAGAATATATTGACCCTTAAAATAGATCTGATTGAAATATTACATTCCTGATGCTGAGGTTTAGCCTATTGTTTAAATTATGAAGAAATATTTAATTTGTTCTAAACAAATACAAATTAAACCTTTTTTTATTTATTTATATGATGCACTCTAAAAACAAAGGTTTGGGCTTTTGGGTTAACACAACAGATTGAGTTGACAACTAAATTAAATTATGTTAACCCAACAAACTAAATTGAATTAGAAGAACTTAATATGTAACATTAACAAAAAAACGTTGACCAGTCAAAGATAAAGTTGTCCCAACTAATTTCAACATAGCAGATTTATGGCCCTATAATCTATAGACCTCACGTGCCAGAGAAACAAGTGCCAATTTTGAATTTTGAGTTTCTATTTTATATTTCTATGGTATCGCTGTTGAAAAGTAATTAGCTGGCGAAGTGGATTTACTTTTTGTAGAGTTGACAAAAGTTATCATTATAATGTTTGAAGCAGATGTCATAACAAATGTCAGTAGACCGGGAAGATTTTAAAACCAGCGGCTCATTCATAAATCTTTAAGATCCTACCTTATGCTGTGGAAATATAAACAAAAGTGAGCGCAGCGATGAAAAGGGGCGGAGCTACAAGAATTACCAGCTAGCAAAGCACATGTTAATTATAGCCTAACTTATTTAGCATGTAACAAAAAATTAACAAATAAGAAGTTACTTGACACTAGCAGTGCAGTTCCTACTCATTTGATAATGTAATGTCAAGTCACCTTTATTTCTATAGTGCTTTATACACTGCAGATTGTTTCAAAGCAGCATTAAAGGGATAAACAGAAAAAATAATGATTCAATGATGCAAACAGAGTTCAATTCTGCTGTAAAGCAGCTCTTAAAAGAAAAAGAGTGATTGTTCAGCTGAGATCAGTTCAGCGTTTATTCAGTTCTGTTCAATAACTGTTTAAAGTCAAGTCAAGTCAAGTCATCTTCATTTATATAGCGCTTTTAACAATGGATTGTTTCAAAGCAGCTTTACAGAGATAAACATATAATGGGTAGATCATCAAACACAAAATGAGTTCAATTAATCTATAAAGCAGCTCAGATGTCATCATCAACTTAGCTCTCATCCAATAGTGTCAGTCAAATCAATAATATTGCTAAATATTAAGTGTCCCCAACTAAGCAAAACCAGAGGCCAAAGTGAAGAACCCAAACTATAACATAACTTCATGTAGCCACACATAACCTACACACAATAGTAAGTTAATGTAACAGAAAAAGGTGTACGGTAGGATTTTACTCATCAGGAATTGATCAGAAAAGCGTCTTTCACTAGTAAACCTACCCATCACGTGGGTTTAGACAAATCGTACGAATTCGTACGAATTAGCCACTTTTTAATCGCTCGTACGAATTCGTACGAATCGGTCGTGAGATAGCGTTGAACTATAACATAACTTCATGTAGCCACACATAACCTACACA
This sequence comes from Tiaroga cobitis, assembly GCA_030578255.1. Taxonomy (NCBI): domain Eukaryota; kingdom Metazoa; phylum Chordata; class Actinopteri; order Cypriniformes; family Leuciscidae; genus Tiaroga; species Tiaroga cobitis. The sequence goes on from CM060610.1 coordinate 4,771,211, forward strand.
CAATAGTAAGTTAATGTAACAGAAAAAGGTGTATGGTAGGATTTTACTCATCAGGAATTGATCAGAAAAGTGTCTTTCATTAGTAAATGTTAAAGTCTTTACAGCGTTTTGGACCAAATTATTGGAAAGTGCTTAAGTTTTATAAGCTACTTTTTCATTTTGTAAAGAGCCATTTTAAAGTCTTGAAAAGGTTGCTTTCATTTTATTGGATTAATTAGTTCTTAACTGTTCAACGTTTATTTCAGATTAAAACAATATATCGAGTCAACATCTGTTTTTCATGTTCAGGTTTGACTTTTATTGCTTTCCACTTTCCAGATTCATTTGCAGATTTCAAAACTTACAAATAAAATGCCTTTGATATGTCTTGCAGAAACACTTTTCCATTATACCTGATGGATAAAACAAAATTTTTTTCATTGAATATTTAATTTCACTCAGAAATGTCACATTACAAAAAAAAGGCATTTCGTTCAAAATAATAGACTTTCAATATTCAACAATCTTGAAGTTGAAGAAATGACATGCTGTTCTACTAAAAAGAAAATATAAATCACTGAGAAGTGTAAAATCCCTTAGTAAATGCGAATACAAACAAATCCCTGAAGAACATCAGTGTTTTTTGTGTCAACATTGTGTTTAGCTCACATCAACAACCGTTCACCAGCTTCCATGAATGTGTTCGTGAACTTTACAGCACTTTTGAGAAATGATCTATGATCCAACACGGTTTTCAATGGCGTTTCTCAGAGGACACATCATTAAAAACAATAGCTTGGACTAACGGAGCTTGCAGATGCTGTACAATTATTTATAACCAACAAAACTAGTGCTTAACTCATTAATACATTAGAAAAAGTGAGATTCCTTAGGGAAGGAGTCATTTCCTAAACCCCAAGTACTACAACTAAAGAATCAAGGAAATCTATTGTCACTTTCCAAGTGCTTTTAAAGTTATGGACGTGCCAGTAAGGTCATCCAGGGGTGTTTCGAGAACAGGTGACTAAAAATATGCTTCGGCTTTAGCGCCTCATGGCAACACGAGTGGCAAACAAGAAACAGGAAAACCCTGCTTGTATTCTAATGTATAGTGCTATTGTACATAAGGAGCAAAGCAAATGTGTCTATAGGGAAAAGCATTGTGTTTGGCTTGTGTTCCTGTAGCTAAACTGGTAAAGTCAAACACACATATGCTAAATGCATCAATGTAAATGGATCATGAAGAAGTAGGGGTGTAACGATATCCTCACGACACGATTCGATATATCACGATACTAAACCATCGCGATACTCCAAGACATTTGGTAAAAGGTTAACAACATTTTTACAGTTAAAATGCTAAGTGTAACTGAAAGGCTTGGACTTGGTGCAGGAAACCCAAAGCACAGGACAATAGAGACACCAGAATAACAATATTCTTGCACTCTTTCACTGACTTGATTTAAAATAATGTAGGCCACATTTTACTGGTAACAGACATTTGGCATTATCAGGACACACAAATATTCCCCCATTGCATTATTATACATTACATATAACAGTTTAATGTAGTACTGACACTAAAACTCTGAAAACGTGATTTTTTTCCCCTCACGCTGTAATTTTCATTTGGGGTGAACCATACACAACATACAGTATATTGTAACTTTACATATTGATACATATTTTTGCATTGCGATATATTGTGACACAATATATTGTTACACCCCTATTAAGAAGGCTCCAATATATTTAGTTATTTAGTTACTCCTGGTAAATTGAGAAAATGTATCAAACTTGAAACTATTTTATAAGGAAGAAAACAGGCAGGTGGGATCCGAGATACCAGAACTGGGTTTGAACTTGGGTTGTTCAAACAAACACTATTGTGCACCGTGTCGGAGCATGTTCAACCCATCGGGCCACACATCCTCTGACTAACTTTACTTCAAAATATATTTTGCTCCCATCACAATGTCCATTTCGACACACATTTGCCGATGTAATTTGTCATTATCATTACTCACCCTCATGTCGATCCAAACCCGGATCTTTTTGCTCCTAGAACACAAAAAAAGATGCTTAGATTTTATTTTTAGTCCATACAATAGTTTGCACAAATATAATATACATCACTAACACAAATTATTGTACTGTCTGTTAAAACCACTATCCTTTTTTTGTCCTATTGGAAGCTTCATAATAACAATCTGTTCCTACTTACAGAAGAAAAAAACCCTGGATGTTTTTACTATACAGGGAATTATACACAGAAATATCTGTGTTTGAGATCAACGTTCTTCCCAAGACTGTTTTTCTCATTATAATGATAAATAAAAATTCGTTACATTTATATAGCGCTTTTCTGGGTACTCAAAGCGCTTTACATTGAAGGGGGAATCTCCTCAACCATCACCAATGTGCAGCACACACACACACACACACACACGATGGGTCATTAGCGATGAATAACAGGGAATAACATCCATCAGTGATGAATAACATCCTTCGACCTTTAGTTATATAGTAAATTATGACAAGTTGTAAAGAAGTCAGGAAATGCACTGTTCTGACTCTGAAATAACAGTGATAGGAACTTCACTTTTAACTTATACAAAGTTCTCTCTTTATATTTACAAACATGGTGCATTGCATGCTTTTCTTCACCGTTTAAGAACCTAAAACATTTCTGCAGATAAAAATCCAAACGAAATATGGATTTTCAAATTTATAAAAAACTTCATGCCATCTATTTAGGATGAAATGTGTGTGCATGAAAGAGACGGTAAGAACATTGAAATTGAAAGGAATGTTTCTCGTTTAATATGATGTTGTTATCATTAAAATATGAAATTAAATGACGGGTAATAATAGATTATGATGGCCCACAAACGTGACCTCTGATATACTTAAACTTAAACAAAAAAAAATGTAAATGATGAAAAAAAAAAAAAAAATCTTAAATAACAGATTTATTTAAGAAAAAAATAAATAAATCCAAGACAAAAGTACTAAAACTTAAACTAAATTTAAAATGAAAAAAAAAAAAAAAAAAAAAAAAAAGAAGTATATAACTAATACTAAAATAACACTTTCTGTGACACACTGTTGTACAGAACAATTATTTTTAGACAAATGTTTACATTAACACTCTTATTCTGTCGAAAAGATGGGATGTTTCTAGGCAGACACCGGTTATGAGTTATAATCTACGCACAGACTATTGAAACTATTAAAAGGTCCACATGTTTGATAATGATTCCAGCTCTGTGTGTTTTAGTCACAAGAAGCACGTCAGCGATGACATCACACGAGGACAGAAACAGGACAGACAGTTACTCACTGCACACACACACACACACACATACACACACTCGTTCAGCTCTGCTGAAAAGAAATCCCAGCATCACTTTCACCACAGTCTGTTTGCGAAACATGTTGGAAAGGGAAATTGCTTGATGTCTTGGTATTAGTTCACTGTCTGGTTTCCTGATGCATTTCCACTTTAATAATGCCTAATAAAATGAGCTTTATGTTTATATCCTCAACAATCTCACAAGCATTTGGTCATTAAAATTCTGTCTTTTATTTTCACCCTCATGTTGTTCTAAACCTGTATGCAGTTACTTCGACTGAATAATGACTCATATTAGAGTGATTTCTGAAGGATCATGTGACACTGAAGACTGGAGTAATGATGCTGGAAATACAGCTTCGATCACAGGAATAAATTACACTTTACAATATATTCACATAGAAAAAGTATCTTTAAAATTATAATAAATATTTCACAATATTACTGTTTTCACTGCATTTTTTCTGATCAAATAAATGCAGCCCTGGTGAGCAAAAAAGACTTAATTATTCAAATCTTAATTATTATGTAGACTTGAGGAGGAACTCTTTTGAATTAGAATTTTGAATTAAATACATTTAGAATCTGGAATGTTTTTGTTGCTTCTCTCTCGACAAATGCTGGGATGTTTCAACCCAATTTTGGGTCAGATATGGACAAACCCAAATGTTGGGTTAAAAATGTAATTTGAAAATTTAACCCAATGGCTGGGTTTGTCCATATTTGACCCAAAGTTGGGTTGAAACAACCCAGCATTTTTTTTTGTTGAGTACTTGAATCCTGTAAATTTTGGTAAATTCAATAGTAAAACATGTTCTCATGGATAATAAAGCTGTATTACTTGCTGATCTTTTGACGTCGTGCTGCAGGAGATTCCCAGCGAGTGTTTCGCCAAAGATTCCCTCGAGATTTTTCTATGGGTTTTTCAATTTATTAGTGACATAAGGTCTGTAGTAAACATAACTTGACAATACTTGGACGTTTTGTTCTACAGCATAACACACACATATCTAAAATGTGAATTTTGAAGCTGTTATGTTTATTTTTCTTAAATCGTAGTTTCGAATAAGTAACTAGATAGGAATGTTTGGGGTTTAAGTGTGTGCAGTTTAGGTTGTAGAACAAAATCTTCAAATTTCCTCAAGTTATCTTTAGCACAGACCTTATTTCACTCATTAATTGAAAAGCAACATTATAAAAATCTGGGGGGAACCATTAGTCTTCCTGGTTTCCTCTTTATTCCAGATAAATATAGCTCGTCTTCATCAACTGAGATAGTTCTGATGTCCTTATGCATGATATGATCACAGCTGGGGAGCTCTTCCCAAAGACACAGGATGTTTCAGGAATTAAATGAACATTTCAGGCATTTACTCACCCTCATGCTGAACACAAAAAGACCATTTCTGAAGAAACGGTTCTTTTTCGTAAGGTGATCACATCTGTAAAACACAATGAAATTAGCATAACAGTACAGTAGTGCTTATATTTATAGACTTATATTCCATATATGCTCTATATTTCAAGTGTCCTGAAGTCATATAAGCTTTATTTCAGTAACAGAAACGACTCCTTTAAGGATTATGTGCATAACACCCAACTCTGAGACACACTGCCAATGTAAACACTCATGCATATACATATCTTATATCAAAATGACAAATTCTAAATGACCGCCGCCTGGTATTGAATCATGCAAGGTGTGCCGATCGGGCCGGGATGTTTTTCAGAGCTCCAGTGGAACAGGCACAGACTGGATGTCCTCCAAAAAAACATCGCTGGACTCCAGGGATAATCCAGTTTTCCCTTTAACCCAGTCGAGGCCTCACTGTTTACAGTGAAGAGAGCATACAGTCATGTTTCATAGTCAAAGTGTGTGCTAAGAGCAATCCTTACTATTACTCTAGCTCGGAAATGCATTAAAACCTCTTCAGAACAACTCAAACACACATTAGCACTGTGCCGGCAACTTTTGCATGGGGAAACACCAGTCGTGTTTTCTTTAGAAAATGAACATTCAAGTGTATATGGAAGAAATGAAGAAAAAAATCTTTCCGGGGAAATGATTCTCAACCCTTCTTTTCACTCCCTTCTAAGGGATTATATTAAATTTAGATATGTGTAAGAAAAAGTGATGCATATTATTTACTAAACCTTGTGGTTGAAAAATGGCATGCTATCAAGAGACGATCACGAAAGTCTGGTCTGAGAAACTGCAGGGTAAAATTTGTCATAAATCAGATTCTGCATTATCTCATCCTGTCAGTGACACCGAGATTCATTTCGAATTCTTCCAATCCATCAAAATCATTTAATGCAAGAAAACATATTCACAGAAGAAGAATGTGTTAGACGTCAGAGCGAGCAACAACCCGCTTGACAATCGATGCATTTAAAGTGAATTATGCAGCTCTAACTGTCTTCACTGTGCAGGATGCTTGTTTTTACCACATAGTTTTACCTCATAGCCTTAAAATTGCATACCAAAAAGCCATGGAGAAAACAATTCAAGCCTGGAGCCAAACAGTCTGTCCAGCACACGTGCACAGTCCGAAACACTGAAACTATTATTATTAGTTTATATTAATGCGGATTTTCACCTCACTAAACCTTTTCGTTTTTTCAGCACTAAAAAAAAAAGGTCACACTTTAGTTCAGGGTTCACTTCTCACTATTAACTAATTGCTTCTTAGCATGCATATTACAGGATATTGCCTGTTTATTAGTACTTATTAAAGCCTTATTCTGCATGACCATATTCTACATCCCTTAATCACCTAATACCTTGTTAATAAGCAGTAATTAGGAGTTTATTAAGGCAAAAGTCATAGTTAATAGTGAGAATGGGACCCTAATTTAAAGTGTGACCCCCAAAAAATTGGGGTTGCATTTCCATCGTCACTCAGAAATTCCAAGTAAATTTCACAAAGAATAACATGCATCTAAATGGCAAGTGACACATTGAATCAAACGTGAAACTTTTAAGTAGATAGACTAAAATTGTATTTTCCTGTATAACGTACATCAATAATCTTTATTTTATTTCCAACTTATTTTATTTCCAGCTCACTTGTGCATTTAATTGAAACTAAACATATTAAGGTGGCTTTTCACCTCACCTCACCTCACAATAAGGATCAGAGTAATTTCTTGCACCAGTAGACGGGGTTTTGGGCACAGAATGCCTTCCTTCGTCACCCTGAAAAACAAATAATAGGAACCTAGAAATATGGGTGGGGTATGTGATTTTCTTTTTTGACCATTTTTTCAAAATCCTATTCCTAACCCACTTACAGCCACTAAGTTAGAAGCACTGAAATGAAAATAAAGCAATTTAATCATCTGTGGAACGGGCAGGACTCGAAAAACTCCAGCCAATCATGTCCAAGACAACCTAGAATCATTGGACTGAAAATGCGTCAATCAAACAGTCGTACCATACCCCCCTCCCCCCATCGCCTTCGTGCGCGTACTCAAAGCTCGTGACCCAGTCACAGTAAGTGCAAGTCGCCCCGGTACAGAGAGAGTAAGTACAATCTCGCGTGTGAGTTTTGCAGATGCATGATTGCATCATGTTCTTCGAATGGGTGGAGTCAGGGCCAGCGTTGGAGGAAAGAAAGACCTTTTGAGTTGTGTATTTTCAAGATCTGCCGGCCGTTTTGCAAATCCCATACCCTACCTTTAACAGGACTTCATTAAAGAGTAAAATTTCAAGCATCCAGCTCTTCATAACCCTATCACGCCACATGCCACACTGTATACTCACTGAAAAATAAGACTTGACACAAGTGATTCCAACACAGTTGATGTGAGAGGAATGCTGGGATATCCTAATACGCATAACACATTAAAAAAAAATTTAGTGTAAAGTAAATGCATTTCAATATTTGATGACATGTGCATTTACAATCAGCATTTCTCTTCGTTATTTTAATTCATAATTTCTTCTCTGTGAAAGATACATGTGAAACTGCATCAAGGTATTTTAAGAGTTGCCTACCTTTAGGATAAGCATTTGCGTCAAGAGTGATGTAGGCAGCTCACAGGTCATCTGTGAACGGTAAAGCAATAAAAGCATGTCAGAAGTCAGCAGGGTCCAAAAAAAAAGAGGAGAGGAAAGGGAGGATGTGTTTTACGGCTTTATCTGCAGGGAGAGATCTGCTGTCTCAGGGGTAGAAGCAGGCAAGACTTACACCTCGCTTTGGAGGTTCATTTTTTTTTTTTTTTTTTGAGTGGATGACTTTTTACAAAAATATGTTCAAGTGCACAAGAACACGGCGTGTTACGTTAACTGATTTAGTAAATGCTGTTTTTAAAGGGATAGTTGTTGTACAGTACTGCATGGAACAAGTTTTTGAAAGTGAATTTAGTCAAAGAGAAAGAAAAATACAACAATTACTTATATATATTTATATAAATATACAGTATATATATTTTTTTTTACACTATTAACTCTTTCCTTGACAAGTTGCCAGCCACAGCCAGCGTTTTTTTTAAATCATTTTCACAAAACTTTGATGGCCTCCAGAATATTTTGATGTATGAATATCTGAGGATTCAATATATCAGAAGAAACAAAGAAAAGAAAGTAAGAAATAAAAGAAAGTGAAAAATAAAGATCCAAAAAGAGACTTTTGCAGCGATGCATCTTGCAGCTATCTTCATAAATTATAAATTCCTCTTTAGCTGATTACTAACTTGTTTAATTAAGGTTTGTACATGATGGTTTCCATGACAGAGTTCAAGGTAAATCTTTTCATTATACTGGAGATGCCAGTTTGCAAATCTTCCGGTGCACTCAGTGTGTTGTGGAGTTAGTTCATGGAGTAAGTATATGTAAACTCTGTGTTTACATGGCATTTTAAAAATGGCGGATGCTGGTGTTTTATATGGCATGCATTCGGCCAATCAACGTACACTAACATCACTGTTGTGCTTGGGTTAGACCCTACTCTGAGTTTAGTCCCCCAAAAGCGGTCCCTATAACTAAAATTATCCTTCCTGTGGTGCGAATATGTCAAACAAGCGTGTATTTCCTCCAATAGCTATAGAAACCATGTTCCTCTGGGAAAGGCCCAATAGAAGAACCCTTTTAGCTTTCCCAAAGAACCTTTCAGTGAGCATTTCTTAAAAGAACCATTTTTCTAAGTGTGAAGAAATTTTTTAAAAATCTGAAGAACCTTTTTCCACTATAAAGAACCTTTTGAGGAATGAAAGGATGCTTTGCAACTTCTTTATCGAACCAAAACTGCCAATAAATAAAAATAACTAAAACAATAACCTTTATTTTTAAGCATTTTTTTGGATGACAATTAAGCACATTTCTTCCATTTGTCCTTCTTCCTATTGTTTCTAAAAATGCAATTATTCAATGACTATATTAGATTGTCTTTACAATAATATTTTTTTACTATGTAATGCTTCAGGAAAATTAAAATTGCACCAGCATAAATGAATTATTCTTTCGGTTTTAGGTTCAAATATGACCCATGACTTTTTGACAGCTTTTGTGAGAGCACAATGGAAACTAAATGTTCATGAAGGCCTCTTTTGCGAGGTTTAAACACTTTTACATTGGGTTTAACACTTCCAATGCATGAACAAAGTGTCTTCAATCAACTATGTTTATTAATGATAAATTGAAATCGAATGATTTCACAGTTTGTGTCTTGTCGTGATTAAAGTCACGCAATGCATTAGATAGAATTTATCTGTGTGGAACAAAAGATAACATTGTCAAATGATTCTCTTATTATTGAATCAAGATCCAGATCTGAAGTAGCCCTTTGCTTCTTTCTAGGTGCAAAAGATTTCACTACTACGTTAAAAAGAAGAATAACAACATCCTTCCTTTCTTCCTGAGGATATGACTGGAAAGAAAGCTGACAATACCTGAGCAGGAAGGATTTGACTGCACCCTAGTTAAGAATTAATACTTACAAATACACATTTAGGAACGATTTCTAAATTAGACTACGTTTTGATGATATGAGTGGTGCTTGACCGTGGATAACTCACCGATTAAAAATGGAAAAGTGGTGACGGACTGAATGACTGTCTCTGACATTTCCCTCCAATTTCCTGCCATGAAAGAGGTCACCAAAATAAGAACAGGAGCATCTCGCCAACATCCCTGAATTGAGAAATACAAAGGTTAGTAATTTTAAAAAAATCAACAATTACACACCTGAAAATTTTAATATGCTGACTTAGTATTTAAGAATGCGTGCTTCAATCAGGGCATCGATCCTTACAAAAGTCGACTTCATTTCGCCCACTCTCTGCCCGATTTATGTTCTGTTTTCCTTCTTTGTCACTAATAAAACAATCCCAGTCTTCTTGCTATGACTTCCTTTCATGGATTGTTGGAGGGGCAAACTAAAACATCTACATGATTGTTTGAGGTGTAACGGATTGTGAAAGGAAACGAGGAGAAAGTCTAGATCAGGGTGGGTCGGGTTGGGGTGCGTTTTTTCTTTGACCAACGCCAAAGAAAAGGTTTTTATCAGTCATTATGCACACCTACAGCCTTCAGTAGTATCCAAATATAAATAAACTCCTTTTGTTACGAGCACCGCTATCCACCCAGTTTCACTGAAGTCATGGAAAAAATGCACTTCAATAGCACTGATAAATGCTTCCACCCTTTGGTGTCGCCAGTACTTCGTCACTGTGCTTACAAATAGTCTAAATCTATATGTAAAAACAATATTGTTGGTTTAACTTTAAAAAGGTAAGTTACCTGGTTGCCTTAAAATGTTGAGTTCATTGAAATAAATAAAAAATTGAGTTAATACAATGGAGATAATATTATGTTATGTTATATTATGTTTTCTGCACCACAGCTATCTAAGTTGATTTGACAAAAGTTCAAAAGTTGTGAAATAAGGTTCAATAAGGTTCAAAACAATAAGGTTCATTATAACATTAGTTAATATATTAACTAACATGAACTAACAATGAGCAATACATTTGTTACAGTATTTATTAATCTTTGTTAATGTTAGTTAATAAAAATACAGCTGTTCATTGTTTGTTCATGTTAGTTCACAGTGCATTATAATGTTAACAAATACAACCATTGATTTTAATAAACAAATTAGTAAATGTTGAAATTAATATTAATAAATGCCGAAGAAGTATTGTTCATTCATGTTAACTAAGATAGTTAACTAATGTTAAAGCTGTAGTTTCTAGTTTTTCCTCTTTGTCGCCATCTCTGGTCGAAATCTGCAATTGCAGTTATTCGCGGAATTATCAACTTTACGTGAGTTGTGCCTCGGAACGGCACAGCGCGGATGAACTCAGTGTTTTGAGGAGAGTGTGCGGCTGTCAGTCACTGCGCCGGTGTGGATACTATCAATCAGAACCACATATTATACTTTTTAGAAGTATGACCAACATAAGAATTTTGTTTTTCACCGACCAACATCCTCACACTCAATAGCCTACTAGCCGAGACTCCTTTTTTATGTGTGCAGATGTGACGTAATGACGCAAACTGCAAAGACATGCTCGAATCTCCCGCGGAAATCCACCAGTACCACTGGAATTAAAAACATTATTACAAGCTTACCGCTTTGAATCGAGCTATGGCAAGCAGAGAGTTTTGAACACTGGTTGTTTATGTACTTGCTCAATTTTAATTTGGATAATTTTAAACCCCAAAAAAGTTATGGACTGCAGCTGTAGCCTAACCTTATTGTAAAGTGTTACCCATCTATCTATCTATCTATCTTAGGAAGAGTAGCTTGACCAAAACATAGTTAGGCGAAAAGGCGACATCTATTCTCGGTAACTAATTTGGAAATGAAATCCTCAGGATGGATATCGTGTATCCAAACACATGCGCGCAGACTTTTAGAGAGAGAGAGAGAGAGAGAGAGAGAGAGAGAGAGAGAGAGAGAGAGAGAGAGAGAGAGAGAGAGAGAGAGAGAGAGAGAGAGAGAAGGAAAGTTAGTGGCGCTCCGGGATCTCTGCCAGATAACACGGACTTCCTTTTATTTTTGGAGACATGGATGTCATTATAAATGCAGCACGGCACACCTCGGACTCTATCAGCACGGACACTTCTCCACATATAACTTGGTGAATATCGGTACATAACGGTTCCGCAGAGATGAGAGAGATCTTAGGAATGGCGCTGGCGCTCGTTGTTCTGAAAGTTCACGGGGGGAAAATCAGTGACGGTCATTGTGAGGAGGGAAAATGCTTCGCCATCCAAACCAACAGTTTGAGTTTTGATTCGGCGCAGCAAGTCTGTCAGGAGAGAGGAGGACATTTGATGACCGTACGCTACAGTCAATCGGCCAATATTCTTGCTAAATTGTTGAATGGCACTTCTGGAAACTTTTGGCTTGGCCTGAGATATCAGTGTTCACACGCGAACGATGGGTTAAAGGGATACAAATGGGTCACTGGAGACAACGCAAGCCACTACATCAACTGGGAAACCGACCGACCGGTTTGTTCTCCACGATGTGCTTCTGTGTCACAAAAAGTTCCGAAATGGGCCGAAAGACCTTGCGATGACATAATCGATGGTTATTTGTGCGAATATGAAAACCTCGAACATTGTCAGCCACTGAGCAACGGTTCAGCAGTCGTATATGAAACTCATTTTGGATTTAATGCAAACAAACTCCTCCAAGAAATTCCTCAAGGCACAATAGCGACATTACAGCCGCAGAGAACGAAACACGTTTGTTTCGAAGGCGATTGGCTTCAAGCACCTTGGAGTTGTGAGTTTTTTAATGGTGGATGTGATTATGCATGCGTTGGGAGCATTCCTAACAACACATGCATCTGTCAGCATGGATTAAAACTCGACAGTAACCGAGTCACATGCAGCAAACAGGACGCTTGTGCGCACGGGGAATGCGAGCCGGTGTTTCAAGTTGCACATGCAATGTCTCCCGAAGATTGCAAGCCCGGCTTTCGCAAAGAAAGTGACATTTACGTTGATGAAGACGAATGCGCGTCTGCACCATGCGAGCACATGTGCATTAACACTATAGGTAGTTATCAATGTGCATGCTATGATGGATTCATACAGTCGAAGGAGGACATGCACACATGTATGATGCACTGTACAGATGAACAGTGCCCAGCTGAATGTGACCCTAATAACAACGACCAGTGCAACTGCCCCGAAGGTTTCCTACTTGAAGAAAACATGTGCGTTGACATTGATGAATGCGACAATGATGACTGTGACCATACATGTGATAATATACCTGGGGGGTTTGTATGTTCCTGCTGGGAAGGATACTTGCTTTTGGAAGATGGCAAATGTGGAAGAGAAGACTTTGATGGTTCAGGCAGCTCAACACCTTTTGATGTTTCTATATCTACGAGTAAACCCCCAACCGACAAGCCAATGTCAATCTCATCGGGCAGTCTTTTGGCAATAATGGTTTGCATTGTAGCTTGTATTCTCTTACTGGTCGGCCTCGCTCACTTCACATTGAGACGTTTTTGTCAAATGCACAATTATGATGTGCACAAAGGCCAAGATGAAATCTACGACTTTCAACAGGTGATCATTGACAAAAACAGCACAGAACTGTCATTCCCAAATAGGTATTTAAAAAGAGACATTTAAAGTCGGACGTCGCGCGACCTGAAATGTAAATAGTATAGCTTAGATAGTAAATATATTTCATTTTAGATATGAACTATAGGGTAATTAGGGGTAAGATCCCCCCCCCCCTCCCCCTTTTTTCTAGAAATTAAATTTAATGTAATTTCATCTGAATATCAACATTTGTGAGATTTTGTCAGTCGAAAGTGTTTTGATGTTAATTTATCTAATTTTGTATCTCTGGAAAATAGCGATCTGTGATACTGCTATTATGTTGAATGTCTAAGTTTTTTGTGTGTCTGTTTGTTAATGATGGATTTGCGGACACATTAATGTTTTAAGATTTGTGGATTACAAGTTATAGTTTTTATTTTGAAGTAAAAAGATCAAATTAGACCCTTGGGGTAAGATGCGCCACCCAGAATTGGCACCTTGTTGTTTTTATTTTCCTATAATAGCACATTGGCTGATACCATTATGCTAAACTTATATCTTAATATGTTACAATTTAAACATAAATGCACATTGTTCTTAAGGGGGGCATCTTCCCTCATGTTACCCTATTATAGAGTGTCAGAAAAACTTAACTTTGCACAAGTTTGAATAACTCATTAATGTCAGTATTCCTAAATGGTGGTGTTTGAAGATAATAAATATTATATTTTAATATAACGTGTAGCAATTTTCATTTACAGAACCTTGTTTCGTTCTCTCTTGCTTCGTCAACATCTCGGTCCAAATATTCTGATAGATTGGAAAAGACATGCGCAGTGCAGCATTAATAAATTATTTCTAAACGTTCAATTTTTATTTAATTTCCAGTATAGGCCACTGTTATTGCCCTCCCACAGCGGATTCTGCTGGTTTTCCTATAGTGATGTTGGTTAATATCGCTCTCTAGTGGGCAGTAAGGAACAAGTAGGCTACTTCATAGCCTCGTATAAAGGCTGGTGTTTTTTTCTTTGAGTGGCAAGAGTTAATGTTCAGTCATTTCTGTTGGCTAATTCTTGATCTACTGTGTTGTGCAATTGTATATATCTACGCTGTATGTTTTTTTAAATAAATGAACGGCGATTCTGTAACTGGTCCAACTAAAATTCGAAATAACCAAATGTGTTAATGTTAAAACATGCTACCGTTGAAAACTTCCGAATTTATGAATGAAGCTGAAACAATGCTAGTTTTTCCAGAGTTACAGCACTCAAACGTGATGAACTCTTCACCGGAAAACGAATCAGTGCGTCAGAAAGTTATTTCCTATTTCATAAATGTTGAGAAACACAAATGAAATGAAGGGAGAGAGAACGGAGGAAGAATTCACTATTCCCGGAACTCACGCGAGAGGAAGACGGGTAGTTCTTTATCTGACAATATTGCGTTATTGAAACGTTCTCAGTATTTAATACCACAACAAGACTTAAGAAAACACTGTATGGATTAGGGACCGAACCTGGTAAGACGCTAAATAATAGCTCTGTTAGCTTTATTATTGAATTATAGGCCTACTTCAGAGTCTTTTAACTTTTTACGTTGTATGTTTTGTTTTTTTAAAATCAGTGAACCTTTACATTAACCAAGATAAACTTGTTCTACATGAATATTAACTTAAATAGCACAGCCTCTCATGTTTGTTTTCTTTCCCACAGTGCTCTCAGAATGGGATATACATTCATGCTGATCCTCTTTGGATTGTGCATCAACACTGAAGTTGTGAAATGCACCTCTGTGTGTTCAGTTAATGGTTATGCCGCCTTCTGTGCATTTAAAGGTCTTCAAGAGGTGCCAGAGCTGCCCACATATGTAAACGTTGTGGATCTGAGTTTTAACAGCATTGCTGAACTCAACGAAACATCCTTTTCTCGTCTTGAAGGTCTACAAGTCCTTAATCTGGAGCAACAAACACCAGGACTTGTGATCAGAAACAACACGTTTAGAAGACTGTCCAATCTAAGATTACTTCAGCTAGACTACAACCGGTTCCTGAAAATAGAGACAGGAGCGTTTAACGGATTATCCAACCTTGAGATTCTCACTCTCACTCAGTGCAGTTTAGATGATGCTATTTTGTCTGGTGACTTCCTCAAACCTCTGGTGTCTCTCGAGATACTTGACTTGCGTGAGAACAACATTCAAAGAATCCAGCCGGCATCATTCTTTTTAAACATGAGGAGATTCCATTGGCTCGATCTCTCTCGCAACAAAGTGAAGAGCATCTGTGAAGAAGAGCTCCTCGGCTTTCAGGGTAAACATTTCACGCTTCTGAAACTGTCCTCTGTGACACTGCAAGACATGAACGAGTACTGGTTAGGATGGGACACGTGTGGAAAGCCATTTAAGAACATGTCCATAACTACATTGGACCTGTCTGGAAACAGCTTTACTGTTAACATGGCAAAGCGTTTTTTTAATGCAATCACTGGTACTAAAATCCAAAGTCTCATTCTCAGTAACAGTTACAGCATGGGCAGTTCTTTTGGTTATAACAATTTAAAAGATCCAGATAAATTCACATTCAAGGGTCTTGAGGCGAGTGGTATTACAATTTTCGATTTGTCCAAATCAAACATTTTCGCTTTGTCAAATTCAGTATTTACTCATTTTCCAGAACTAGAACAAATTACATTGGCACAAAATGAGATCAACATTATTGAAACTGATGCATTTTTGGGTATGACAAATTTACTAAAGCTAAACCTGTCCAAAAACTTTTTGGGTGGTATTGATTCTAATACATTTCAGAATCTAGAGAAACTTGAGGTGCTTGATTTGTCTTATAACCATATAAGGGTTCTAGGAGATAAATCATTTCAGGGTCTCCCAAGTTTAATCATCTTACATTTAACAGGAAATGCTCTTGAATCAGTTCATGAATTTGCAACCCTACTAAACCTGAAGATACTCTATTTGGGTGAGAACAGAATTTCATCTTTGTCTGGTTTACCCAACATTGCTAAAAACCTCACAACCCTTGACCTGGAATTTAACAGATTAAAGGACTTGTCAGATCTGTACACAATACTACGGGAATTTCCTCAAATAGAACAGATCTTTCTTCAAGGTAACATGTTTTCGAGTTGTTATAATCAAAGACTAATAGTGGCTTCAGACAAACTACAACTTCTTCATCTTGGACTTTCAACGATGCAGCTGATCTGGTCAGAAGGAAAATGTTTAAACATGTTTAACAATCTTCACCAGTTAGAACAGCTTTCTCTGACTGCCAATGGACTACAGTCACTTCCCAAAGACATTTTCAAAGATCTTACTTCTTTGTTTTTTTTGGATTTGTCCTTCAACTCTTTGAAGTACCTTCCAAACGGTATATTCCCTGAAAGTCTTCGAATACTTAATCTTGAATATAATTCTATTTATTCAGTAGATCCAAATCTCTTTAGCAGCCTCCACTACCTCAGCCTGATGAACAACGATTTCCGTTGCGATTGCAAGCTAAGGGATTTCCAAACATGGCTAAATCAAACCAACGTAACCATTTTTCACCCCATTGAGGATGTGACATGTGCCAGTCCTGAGGATCAGTACATGGTTCCGGTTGTGAGATCCAACATACAATGTGAGGATGAAGAAGAAGAGAGGAGATCTGAAAAACTGAGGCTTGTACTTTTTATTTTCTGCTTCGCACTTGTCATATTACTCACTGCTAGCGCCATCATTTATGTCCGTCGGCGTGGCTACATCTTCAAGTTTTACAAAAAGCTCACTGGCAAACTTGTGGATGGAAAGCGAGAGGAACCTGATCCTGAACAATTCTTGTACGATGTGTATCTTTGTTTTAGTTCCAGTGATATGAAGTGGGTAGAAAGAGCACTGCTGAACAGGCTTGACTCTCAGTTCTCAGAGCAGAACACACTCCGCTGCTGCTTCGAGGAGCGAGACTTCATACCCGGGGAGGACCATCTTACCAACATGCGAAATGCAATCCAGAACAGTCATAAAACCCTTTGTGTGGTGTCTGAACGTTTCCTGAAGGATGGCTGGTGCCTAGAAGCCTTCTTTCTGGCACAAAGATTGATGGAAGTGGAGCTAAAGGACATTCTGGTGATGCTGGTTGTAGGGAACATACCGCAGTACAGGTTACTGAAGTACGAACAACTGAGATCCTACATTGAGAACAGAAGATACCTTCTGTGGCCCGATGACATACAGGACTTGGAGTGGTTTTATGACCAACTTCTGCATGAAATAAGAAAAGATACCAAGGTTAATCAAACAAATCAAGCAACCAACCAAACAAAGCCTGAAGCATTAAATGTACATCCAAACACAGCAGTATAATTATTGTATATTTGTTGATTATGCCATTTTGTAAAACCTTACCTAATCACCTAAGGTTTCCAATTAGTTAGAATGCATAATGCACATGCATTTTCTCGTGTATTCTATGTGTATACATAAGTGTGTGTGTGTGTGTGTGTGTGTGTGATTTATAATGAAAGAATATTTCATTCATAACATTCTATTTCTATTCTCTCACAAAATAGCTGAAATATATTGTCTGTGATGTGAACCTGCTGATATTTTCATTAAATGTCTGAAATGCTAATTATAGCAGAATGTGTGCAGAAGTGGACAAAGACCTCAGAATACTCAGCTAAATTTGCAAAACCTAAACATATTCAACCACTTCATAATGAAATATGAATTAGAAATGAAGAAATTAAGCAAATGCCTGCTTTACTGTAAATAAATGTACAACCTAAAAATGGTAACTGAATAAAAAGACACTCAGTGTACTTTGACGTTATTTCCTAAATACAGGCAAAATGGCAAAACGAGGAAGCCACTAGTGAAAAAACACGATGAAACAATCTGGCCTTGTGTTTTTAGGTAATCACAGTTTGTACATTGTTAATGAAATTTGTAAAGAAACCTCAGTATTGACACATTTGGTCATGACCTGTGTACTTTGAACAGGAAATAGTAGCAACAAGGCCCCACAGCACAACCGGGGTCACATGTCTGATTAAGTAAATATTGAATTGAAATCTCACCATGGCTGTCAACTATAATTCTGTGGTCTTCATTGAAAAATTTACAATATTATATCCTTAGTTGTTGACCTCACAATGCCATCTGGCCAAATTTCCTGTTATGATCCCTTCATTGTAATAAGGCACATTGAAAAAGAAGACAACATTGCAAAACTAATATTAACATTCTGCTTTATACAGAAAGCAATCTCTCAGTGGCACCTTGTGTAAACATAGGTGACCATAGAATAGCCTTAAAATTCATTTCCTGTTCCCATAACATGAAAGAAAAAATAAATGAATAAAATCTAAGTTTTCCCCACTAACTGGGGGACAATTAGTATTAGTACTTAATTAGTACTTTAGTACTAATTATAGTAATTAGTACTATAATTAGTACTTTATATTGTATTCATATTTCATTTATTTCACACAATTGCGACATCAGACTGAAAGCCTCGTATCTTTCTTTAGGCACATGCAGGAACTTGCTTTTAAAAACATCCCCATTGAGAAGTCGGGCATTGTGCAAGCAAAAAACCCTCTTGCTTTCTTTGTTTTGGCTTTGAGAGTTACTTTTTGTTTTAACTCCCATCTTACACCATGGTGTTGAATGATAATTCTTCTGTTTTTGATAAACTAAACATGAAAGACCATTACACAGAAGCAAATTAATATCTAAAAACTCATTCTTGTTTATTTTCCTTATGTTTTTCTCTAAATAAAACAGATTTCTGTGAAAATCGTTTATGAAACAATTTATAAATCAACTTTATTCAATTGGATGCAACATTTTACAGGGATTTTATGACTAATGTACACAATTTAATTTTGCTTTATTACATAAATGACCTCTCATTATTCGAAATACAATATGTAAACACAGAAGTACATTAATTATGGTCATATATTATATGCAAAATTAACATAATACTTTTCACATGGCCAGGTTTTTAGCTAATGCAGGTTTCTATATTGATAAGAGCTCTGTTTTGTTTCTGGTTACATTGTTACATGCATGTATTTTGGTTCTGTTTTTCCTGTGCCTGTCATTTGACCCAATCACTTATTTTGATTAATCACCCCGTTTACCTGTGTTCTCATTAATTATCTTGTTACCTCTTTTGTTTGTTGTGTATTAAGCTGTCTGGTATTGTTTGTGTTAATGTGTAGGCCTAGTTTTGACTCTATTACACATACTTTTCTTTTTTCATTAAAACGACTCTTTGTTATTTCTCCAACTCGTGTATTAGGCTACTACATGTGACGGACATCTGCAAAAATAAAATATAGGCCATCAGATAAATACATCAAATATTTTAATAAATTATAAAACTATAAATATATAACTTACAGTTTCTAGAACCTTTATGACAAAATTTCCTCAACATAAAAGATAAGTTTATCAAATAAATTCATTTCTGAAAATAAACTAACTGCCTTCAGGTGGCCCCTTAAACTGACATTAAAATAACTTTATAGCTTTCATACAGCAAAATATATTATTCGTTTCGTTTGTTTCAATGCACAGATCACTTTAACAAGTCTTAACAACAGATGCTATTCTTACCTTTAAACTGCTTTGTTTGCAGGGGGCAGATTCAGTCTGCCAATAAACAAAAACAGCCTTATCTTATACAATTTGATGTAGGCCTACCAGGGTTTTTAAAATCTAATAAACCACACAAACAAGCGATTTAGTAATTAAAGAAATCGTCCGGAGAATAAAGTGTCTGTTGTTCTCCAGAACGACCGTTACTTTTTGAATTGTAAGCGCCCGCGCTTTTTTGTTCTTTTGAGCGGCAGTTTTTTTAAGCATAATGATAAATCGATTTCATTATTAGATTAAAAACGTGGATCGAAATTAAATAATTTATATGAAAAAATACGAAATATGACTGTATCGGTCGTTGTTCTAGATCTGTTTCTTTAATGAATAAAACATAATTATTAGAGGTGGGCAGATCGATACTAATATCGATACCAACGTTGGTATCGGTATTGATCGATACCAACGTGAAAATATCGATACTTAAGTTTCAGTTTCTCTCATTTTGCGACCTGACCGTGTTTGTCAAAATGCTGCTGTCACAGCTAGAGCAAGCTCAATTATATCAATAAGATGACTGCCCCTATACTGCTGCTTAAAGTCTGATCTTTAGGCTACAAGACAACTGAACACAGTACGTAGCACAGAGCGGAGGAATACTACACATTTTGTGGGGAAGCATAGAAAATGCTAACAAAGCTTCACGGTGGCTGTGCTGAATCTACAGTTTGTATGAGTTTCTGTTCTCACATTGAAGGACTCTTCACCGGAAACCGAGTCACTGCAGGGTCAGAAAGTCGTTTCCTATTTCAGAAACATTGGGAAACACGAGGCTGAATCCGAAACACAATGAAACGAAGAGAGAGGGCAGCTCAACTCCGCGTTATCGCCGTGCGGAACGTTTGAAACTTTACCTTCAAATGACTTCAGAAACTGTGGTCAAACAGGTAAAACTCAATTGATCAGTTATTATTATCCATGACTTTTGTTGCAAATCTCTCAATACCTTATGTATCATAAAATGAATACCACATTTAAATCTACTTTGTGGTGTTTTTCTCGGAAGTCACTGAACCTTAAACTAGTTAAACAATTAGTAAGATAAACCATGATTTACCATTTGCATAACCACAGTTTTACCACAGATACCATGGTATGCTCAGTGTTTAGGTTAGAACAAAGCCATTGTTATTTTGTGGTTGTCATGGTTTAACTATAGTAATAGTAACTGTTTATTATTATTATTATTATTTGTAGTCATTTTCGGAAGGGATACTTTACCCAAGAGCCAAGAATGACAATTTGGTAACACTTTACTTAAAGCCTTTATGTATTGCATTATGAAGGTATTCATACTGTGCTTTATAACTTTTCATAAATCATTGTAACCAAAGTTAAAATGCATTATAATACTTGCAGATTGATTGTTACATCTGAAACTGTTTGTTTGTCGTATGTTTTAATTCATTATACCTTCTACAGGCGAATAGATAAGAATGTACGAAATGTATTATGAATAATTGTTACCACACATTTATAAGACCATACTATGACATGCATTACAAGGCATAAATAATCCATTAAAAATACTTTTATAGTGCACGATACATAAAGGCTTTAAGTAAAGTGTTCCTGAAAATTTTTCCATAACCATCCTTGTGTTGTACCAATCCTGTATGCTGCTGTGGAGTATAATCTTTGAGTAAATGATCAAATGTGTGGGTAAATTTTGTAACTTGTTTTCTACAGGGATCGCAGAATGGCAAAACACAGATTATCTCTGATCCTCCTTGGATTATGCGTCAGCACTCAAATTGTGAAATGCACCTCAGTGTGTTCAATTGCCGCCTCTGTCGCCCTCTGCATTGGTAAAGGACTTCAAGAGGTGCCCGAGCTTTCCACACATGTAAATAAAGTAGATCTGAGTAACAACAGTTTTGCTGAACTCAACGAAAGATCCTTTTCTCTTCTGGATGGACTACAAGCCCTTATACTGATGCACCAAACACCAGGACTTGTGATCAGAAACAATTCATTCAAAAGACTAGCTAATTTAACATCACTTCAGCTAGACTACAACCGCTTCCTGAAAATGGATACAGGAGCGCTTAACGGATTATTCAACCTTAAAAATCTCACTCTCACTCAGTGCAGTTTAGATGATGCTATTTTGTCTGGTGACTTCCTCAAACCTCTGGTGTCTCTCGAGATACTTGACTTGCGTGAGAACAACATTCAAAGAATCCAGCCGGCATCATTCTTTTTAAACATGAGGAGATTCCATTGGCTCGATCTCTCTCGCAACAAAGTGAAGAGCATCTGTGAAGAAGAGCTCCTCGGCTTTCAGGGTAAACATTTCACGCTTCTGAAACTGTCCTCTGTGACACTGCAAGACATGAACGAGTACTGGTTAGGATGGGACACGTGTGGAAAGCCATTTAAGAACATGTCCATAACTACATTGGACCTGTCTGGAAACAGCTTTACTGTTAACATGGCAAAGCGTTTTTTTAATGCAATCACTGGTACTAAAATCCAAAGTCTCATTCTCAGTAACAGTTACAGCATGGGCAAATCTTCTGGTAATAATTCAAAAGATCCAGACAAATTTACATTCAAGGGTCTTGAGGCGAGTGGTATTAAGTTTTTCGATCTCTCCAATTCAAGCATTTTTGCTCTGTCAAATTCAGTATTTAGTTATTTGTCAAGTCTAGAACAAATTACATTGGCAGAAAGTCAGATCAACAAGATTGAAAACAGTGCTTTTTTGGGTATGACAAATTTACTGAAGCTAAACCTGTCCAAAAACTCCCTTGGTAATATTGATTCTAATACATTTCAGAATCTAGAGAAGCTTGAGGTGCTTGATTTGTCTTGTAATCATATATGGATGCTTGGAATTCAGTCATTTCAAGGGCTTCCAAATCTACTAAACCTAAACTTAACAGGAAATGCTCTCAAAGAAGTACATAGATTTGCATCCTTACCAAACCTGGAGAAGCTCTACTTGGGTGGCAACAAAATTACATCTGTGTTTGGTTTACTCGACATTTCCAAAAATCTTACAACCCTTTACCTGCAATTTAACAAGTTTTCTTCCATGTCTCAACTCTACACAATACTAGAGGGATTTCCTCAAATTGTGGAAATTGTTTTTCGAGGTAACGAGCTTGTTTATTGCCCTAATGACGGACATAACGTGCTTTCACAAAAAGTACAAATCCTGGATCTTGCATTTGCAGGTTTGGAAGTTATCTGGTCAGAAGGAAAATGTTTAAACGTGTTTAACAATCTTCACCAGTTACAGCAGCTTTTTCTGAGTTCCAACCTGCTACAGTCACTTCCCAAAGACATTTTCAAAGACCTTACCTCTTTGTTCTTATTGGATTTGTCCCTCAACTCTTTGAAGTACCTTCCTAACGGTATATTCCCTGAAAGTCTTCGAATGCTTAATCTTGAATATAATTCTATTTATTCAGTAGATCCAAATCTCTTTAGCAGCCTCCACTACCTCAGCCTGATCAAAAACGATTTCCATTGCGATTGCAAGCTAAGGGATTTCCAAACATGGCTAAATCAAACCAACGTAACTATTCTTCACCCCATTGAGGATGTGACATGTGCCAGTCCTGAGGATCAGTACATGGTTCCGGTTGTGAGATCCAACATACAATGTGAGGATGAAGAAGAAGAGAGGAGATCTGAAAAACTGAGACTTGTACTTTTTATTTTCTGTTTCGCACTTGTCATATTACTCACTGCTAGCGCCATCATTTATGTCCATGGACGTGGCTACATCTTCAAGTTTTACAAAAAGCTCACTGGCAAACTTGTGGATGGAAAGCAAGAGGAACCTGATCCTGAACAATTCTTGTACGATGTGTATCTTTGTTTTAGTTCCAGTGATATGAAGTGGGTAGAAAGAGCGCTGCTGAACAGGCTTGACTCTCAGTTCTCAGAGCAGAACACACTCCGCTGCTGCTTCGAGGAGCGAGACTTCATACCCGGGGAGGACCATCTTACCAACATGCGAAATGCAATCCAGAACAGTCATAAAATCCTTTGTGTGGTGTCTGAACGTTTCCTGAAGGACGGCTGGTGCCTAGAAACCTTCACCCTGGCACAGTGTAGGATGCTATTGGAGCTAAAGGACATTCTGGTGGTGCTGGTTGTAGGGAACATACCGCAGTACAGGTTACTGAAGTACGAACAACTGAGATCCTACATTGAGAACAGAAGATACCTTCTGTGGCCCGATGACATCCAGGACTTGGAGTGGTTTTATGACCAACTTCTGCATAAAATTAGAAAAAACACCAAGATGAAACAAACAAATACTAAAGTCAATGAGGTTGAAAAAAATCTTGAAGAAGCAAACGTTCTCGCAGACACTGCAGTGTAACTATGAAGGACTTGTGTATGATTCTTGTGCAAATGCTTATATACCTTGCTTTGCTCCCAGGTTTTCATCCATTTATCCTACTGTGTTGACCTTCTCTCTTTTGGACAATGACTTCACCAAAAATTAAAGCTGGAAACCATACTGTATTGTATAGTTTATTTTGTATAATCCATAATCTGTATGTACTTCTCATTGTCAATTGGGGTAAAGGGTCAGTAGAATTATGAATTATTTTTAGCCATTATGTAAATTCTCGATTTACAGCAACACCTTTAAATTTTTTCATAGTGTTCTAGGATTTGGCAAATAAACTGAGTCTTATAATTTGTACCAAGTGTTCCAACATCAGTGTGACACAACTTGTTAAAATGTGACTTGCAGTGTTATTTAAATAAACCTGATGGTTACTCCAAAAAAAGCACATATCAGGTGACACGTTCACATAAAATATATATTTTACAACTATTATACATTTGAATTATTATTGCTACTATTGTTATACCAGACAGCAGCCTTTATTTGTAGACCCAATATTATATAACCAAAAACCAATTGTATAGAAAATAAATAATGTAAAATTGGTGATTATCTTTCTTTAAAAAAAAAAAACTCCCTAAATTTTTAAGATGACTTAGTTAATAAATAAATGTTTGGGTGAGACATACAGTATATGTCAAGGACACATTTGTACACTTAAATTCACACTTAGTATATTTGACAAAACATTCTTCAGTGTAAAGTCATAAACTGACTAAATTATCCTGAGGCTAATGTAAATGTTTGCACACTGCTGAAGGAGACAGTTTTATCCAAGAAACTGGGAAGAAACAACGACAACTTTGAAACAAAGCACAATCACTCTTTCAATTCACCAGCACATAAACTACTGAAGTTTACTTTACAGGTGAAACAATCAAATCAACAACATTAACAAAAAAAAGTGCATGACTCAAATACATACACACAAAAAATATATATACAAGTTCATATGAAATGTGCAGGAAAATAAATTCTGAATAAGTTTTGTTCTCATGAAAAAGAGATAGCCTGTGGCCAGAGATAAAAAAAAAAAAAATATGAGAGGTCACAAAAACCAGCCAGTGGGTTAAAATAGTGTCTTCTTAAATAAGACTTGTTTTCAAATATAAATGTTTTCCTTGACGTCATGTCAGCATTCACATGCACATAATGTCAAGGAACGCTCTCCTGTAGTTGCTTTTCTGAGCTAAATCTTAACAATGTGGCAATATGCTTTGATATCGCAGTCTAACACTAACTTTACATGTTAGCATAAACTCTCCGATGAGGCTTTCGAATTAATGGCAATAGTAGGCACGCTGGTTTTTGGCTTGTGAAACTCTGCAGAATTGCACTTCACTTTTACAGTCTTTTTAAAACAGTTTTTTTTGGGAGAGACAGGCTCTGCCCTTTCATTATTGTCTTTGTTACTTTGATTGAATTTGACACTTTCTTTCGGTACCACTGGAATCGCTTCGCGAATCTCACAACTGTCCTGTATTAAAACACAAGTGCCATTTACTTTTGTTTTTATATGGTTCAATTGTATTTTTTGAGGGGTCTGGGAATTTAATCCTTGGTCTCCTGTCTTCTGTGTATCATGATTAACAGTACAGACTTGAGTTGTGTCAGGCAAAGAGCAGCGCTGAACATCTGGAAAGAGAATGTGAGCTGGAAAGTTATGGTTCTCTGGTAGAGGCAAATTGGGGCCACATGCACTGATGTGAGACTCGTCGTGCACTGCAGTATCGGACAACAGTGCCTGATGCAAAAGATGCACTGTTTGCATGCTGTAGCCTCCAGGGAAACATCTGTGAGGGACTGGTCTTGATGTTTGGCTCTGAGAGCAAAAGTGGCCACAATTAGTGGGAGTGTGCGTCGTATCCCATGAAGACTGAAAGTTCTGACCCACAGGTAAGCGATTGGTCTGATTAGGGGAGCATTGGGTTTCTCGAGATTGGCTGCAAGGATGATAAGGAGTCCTTTGTCGCTCCATATATTGATGTATTGAATTCTCACAGGTGCACCTTGTATTGTAAGCATACTGATGAAGATGAGAAAGTTCTGAGCCATTTTCAAGCTCAGGATTGGGTTCTCTTGAGTCGGTGTTGCTTTTCAGTGGAGTGCGTGGAGAGCACATGGTTGAGTGATGAGAAGTGATGCCGTTGTGGAACTGTGTACATGCTTCCAGTTCCTCGTTAGAAGCCTTTTCCTCATTTCTGACATTCAGCGCCAAGGGCTCAAGCTCATAGTGTTCATGTCTACCCTCACTTCTTGCATTATCTATCTGGTACTTAGTCGTGTAGCAAGCACCAAGTTTACCTTGGCTTGGATTAGATTGGCTTTCAGGCATGTGCTCTGTAAAGGTGTAGCACTGGAGTTTCTTTGGCAAAGGAATCTGTCCACAGGTGCCCTGAGGACCAAGACAGCGACACATGCATTGAAAGAAAAACGTAGCAAAGGCCCAACTAATGCACATGATTAGCATCAAAAACGTGCCCAGTTGGGTGTAGGCCAGAACTGTGGATGGCATCATCATTGCACCGGCTACAAATGTTGTGAGTGCTGCCATAGCTATAGCCGAGCCCATTCTGCTCAAGGAGAAAATCACCTTTCCTTCCCTGTCTGGTTCTGGGGCAAGACGGTATGCCACGCCGTAATGAACAGCAAAGTCCACAGAGAGACCTACAGCAACTGAGATCGTCACTGATTCAAGCACATTTAGTTCCCAACCCAAGAGCACCAACGACCCAACTGTTACAAATATGGTTCCTGCGATGGATATGATGGCGTAGAGGCTGATGATGATATTCCAAGTGGTCAGGAGCATAACACTAAAGGCCACCACCACCGATAATGCCATAGCGATAAGAGTCCCATCCGATAGGCTATCCTGTAGGTCGTAGAACTCCAAGTTGCTTACAAACCATCCGTAGTTCAGTCCCTCAGGAGCATCCCTCAGCTCCTCTTCAATCCAAGCATCAACTTCTCTGTAAAACTGATGCATCTTCTCATACGCCAGAGTGAAATGGTAGGTACTTTGAAACTCGAGCACAATTGCTCGAATTGTGTCATTGATATCAAACCTTGGGCCTGGAGTCTTGCTGTCGAGGTGGTAGATGGTGCTTCGGTCAAGCTCCATAATGGCTCGTTTGATGCACAACTCAAAGACGTCTTGGCGGTAAGGGAACGTGGACTGACTACAGCAGGGATAGACGGATGCTTCCTCACAGTCTTGGTTTTCCATCCACTGCTTGAAAGTCTCCATG
The DNA here is from genome assembly GCA_030578255.1 of Tiaroga cobitis. Classification (NCBI taxonomy): domain Eukaryota; kingdom Metazoa; phylum Chordata; class Actinopteri; order Cypriniformes; family Leuciscidae; genus Tiaroga; species Tiaroga cobitis. The sequence continues at coordinate 4,798,354 of CM060610.1, forward strand.
AAACAGCTTGTGAAGTCTTGCTCCTCCGACTGGAACACAAAGCTTTGGTTCCTAAGCTTCTGGCAAAAATTGAGAATCCAAACCTGACTTCCAGGACTCGCAATATTGAAGGTTGTGTCAAGTGTTAGTTTACCCTTATTTTTGGGGTTCAGGGGATCTCCACTGTCAACTGGAGTAACACCCCAAATTATGGTGATCGGCATGTGTAGGTCTTCCCCATGGTTGACCCGTTCAAACATAAAGAGTTTTTTGTACTCCGCATCGTAGCGCTCAAAGGGATGGGAGGAACGAAACACCTGGAACTCCGACAGCTCCAGAGAAGGCAGTTTCATCTTGGGATTCACGCAAACAACGTAGGCGCCACCCACCGTCAAACCCAGGAACCACAAGAGCCACAAGTAGCGCAACTTGATCACAATGCAAGGCAAAACCTTCTCAAAGAAAATCCGTGAGGCCTCAGAGATGGTAAAAAGACACTTGTTGACCATTTGGCAAAGGTTTGTCCAAAACGTTGTAATGCCCGTCGTCTGGCGGTGTTGTGACCGAGAGCATGTAAAGACGTTGACCAGGTACCGCTCGTGTAGGACCACCACAGCTGGCAACCAGGTGACCATCAGTATATAGTTAACCAGGATGGCAGTACCAGCGTATACACCAAAACATCTGATAGCAGTGATGTTGCTCACGTAATTGGCGTAAAAGGCAGCGGCTGTGGTGAAACTGGTGACAAACATTGAGAGTGCCGCGTGTTGAAGCGTGACGCTAACCGCTTCAGAGAGCTCAGAATTGGGTTTGTCAAACTTTGTGTAGTTCCAGACGTCACAGAGCACGAAGGCATCGTCTGCACCAATTCCCACCAATATGATGAGCGCAGTGAGGTTCATGAAGGGGAAGAAGTCAAAGTTGAAGACCACACGGTATAGGAAATACGAGACAATCAGAGAACTAATGATAGCAAACATGGTCATAAGGGTGATGAACATTGATTTTGTGTAGACGCACATAACCACCAACACAATCACAATAGCTATTGCGGGATACATGGTATCTGTTAGCAGGTAGTCCTGAAACAAGTTGTGTTTAATGCCAAATTCTATTCCTGTGATGGTCGTGATCCCATCCGAGGAGTTCCAGTTCTCAAAGTTGTCCAAGTAAATGTTCATCATTGTTTCTCCTTTCTCCGTGGGAGCGAAGAGCATGCTGTACTTGAGGTAAGGTGGAAGGTATTCAGTGTTCTTTGGGTTCAGAAAGTCTTTGTCCACCAAAAAGTGAAACATCTGATACACGGCATTGTATTTTGTACACTTCCGCGGCACGTTGCCACACTTGAGGTCCTTCTTACGGGTGGTCATGTCCCAACACTCAGGACCAAGGGTGCCGTTGTGGTAATACTTTGCACAGGAGCGCAGGATTTTTAGGGTGTGGGAAACATCTCGCTCTGTGATCATTTGGCAGGAGGATTTGTTAGTAAGGACGGCTATGTAGTTCCCAAGTGTCCAGCTGGGACAGCAGGAGGCAGCAGTTGTGCGCTGACACAGATCCAAGTACTGGGGATGGGAGCGAACCTGAAGAATCAGACATGAAAAACACTAGTATAAAACACATTTCCTACATCATGCATCTGCAAATGGTTTAACCAATACATGCAATGCAATGCTACATACCCGTGTATTGTCAAAATTGCACATGGACTTTATTGCCTGTATATTCCACAAGTTCTTTCCCTCTGCAGAGGCAAATACGATTCGGGAATAGCTGTCACCTGTACAGAGACAACATTTGGTAATTAAAGTGTCATCAAACCCAACCTGTTTTAGTCTGGCCGTTCACACCTCAGAGTTGGAAAAAGTCTCAAAAAATGGAGACCATTTAAAAGGTCTTATAATATTTTCATGACATTTACTACCACTACAGTCTCTGAACAAACGACAGGTCAGTTTAACACAGAAAGAATAAAGGTATTGTTACTTTTTGTGCTTTGAGTGATGTTCAGCCTGTACATATCTGTTCACATCTCAAAAAATATGTTTTAGGGTTTCATGACCCTTTAAAATAAAAAACCTTTCTCATTGGTCCACTAGGTGGCAGATTTGATTCATGTCACCACATCTCCAATAGTGTATTTCATAGATCTGTGCTTTACTTTTGCAGTAAGTTGACTCCAAAATACATTTGTCAGTGGCAAATCATCATATTAGAATGATTTCTGAAAGATCATGTGACACTGAAGACTGGAGTAATGATGCTGAAAATTCAGCTTTGATCACAGGAATAAATTACATATTAAAATATGTTCAAAATAAATAAAATAGAAAACAATAGTAATATCTTTAAATTGAAACATTTTACAATATGACTGCTTTTATTGTATTTTTGAAAACCGAACATATGGTTTTGGAGTGAGTGAATGTAAAAACTCACCTGGTACATCACAGAAGAAACTGTCTTTACTGAAATCCCACTCCGCTTGTCTTTTCTTTCTATCATAGTGATCCTTGGACCACCTGTCATCTTGGTGACTAAAACACAGAAAAGGAGAGTATTTGCAAATTAAATCAATGCATTTCAAAATATGGCTCTGGCTGCATGTCTGTCCCTCACAGCTTTGTTTACATTTGTGTCAAATTAAATGTATCTACTCAGGCTATGGTCTATATACACTCACCTAAAGGATTATTAGGAACACCTGTTCAATTTCTAATTAATTCAATTATCTAATCAACCAATCACATGGCAGTTGCTTCAATGCATTTAGGGGTGTGGTCATGGTCAAGACAATCTCCTGAACTCCAAACTGAATGTCAGAATGGGAAAGAAAGGTGATTTAAGCAATTTTGAGCGTGGCATGGTTGTTGGTGCCAGACGGGCCAGTCTAAGTATTTCACAATCTGCTCAGTTACTGGGATTTTCACGCACAACCATTTCTAGGGTTAACAAAGAATGGTGTGAAAAGGGAAAAACATCCAGTATGCGGCAGTCCTGTGGGCGAAAATGCCTTGTTGGTGCTAGAGGTCAGAGGAGAATGGGCCGACTGATTCAAGCTGATAGAAGAGCAACTTTGACTGAAACAACCACTCGTTACAACCGAGGTATGCAGCAAAGCATTTGTGAAGCCACAACACGCACAACCTTGAGGCGGATGGGCTACAACAGTAGAAGACCCCACCGGGTACCACTCATCTCCACTACAAATAGGAAAAAGAGGCTACAATTTGCAAGAGCTCGCCAAAATTGGACAGTTGGAGACTTGAAAAATGTTGCCTGGTCTGATGAGTCAGAATTTGGCGTAAACAGAATGAGAACATGGATCCATCATGCCTTGTTACCACTGTGCAGGCTGGTGGTGGTGGTGTAATGGTGTGGGGGACGTTTTTTTGGCACACTTTAGGCCCCTTAGTGCCAATTGGGCATCGTTTAAATGCCACGGCCTACCTGAGCATTGTTTCTGACCATGTCCATCCCTTTATGCCCACCATGTACCCATCCTCTGATGGCTACTTCCAGCAGGATAATGCACCATGTCACAAAGATCGAATCATTTCAAATTGGTTTCTTGAACATTACAATGAGTTCACTGTACTAAAATGGCCCCCACAGTCACCAGATCTCAACCCAATAGAGCATCTTTGGGATGTGGTGGAACGGGAGCTTCGTGCCCTGAATGTGCATCCCACAAATCTCCATCAACTGCAAGATGCTATCCTATCAATATGGGCCCACATTTCTAAAGAATGCTTTCAGCACCTTGTTGAATCAATGCCACGTAGAATTAAGGCAGTTCTGAAGGCGAAAGGGGGTCAAACACAGTATTACTGTTCCTAATAATCCTTTAGGTGAGTGTATATACCACTGTTCTTTATGTTGAAAGTTACCCAAATAAAACCTCAAATCCGTGTCACACAAAACCATTATCTGGCGGTTCTTAACTTGCGATCTGATTCTTGTCAGATTTAGACAGCTTTAATGAAAGAAAAATCATAACACTTTATTTCGATAGTCCACTTTTGACATTCTACTAACTATAAGTAACTTTGCAACTACATGTCCACTAACTCTCATTAGAGTATTAATAGACTGTCTGATTAATATCAACAAACACTTTATTTTGATGCTCTCCCCAACAGATATTCTACTGACAATAAATAACTTGGCAACTACATAGTACATATGGGGTTAGAATTGTTGGATTATTCCAAATAAATAGATTAAGATTCACAAAAATGTATCAAATTCACAAAATAAATAGATTAAGATCCACAAATAAATGTAAAGACTTTCAAAAAAAAAAAAAAAAAAATCATAAATTAAATGAGATTTGCAAATACATTTTTTTTTTACAAATGTGTTTTATTTGTGGAGTTTGAAATACAAACAAGTGATTGGTTGTAGCGAGAACGTGCTACGATTGGTCAGCTCAGTATGGCCGTTATCTGATTGGCTTGAGGTAACGGTGGGTGGAGTCCACTTATTTGTGGATTTGTCTGCACGTCAATGCTAGAAGCGTTTCAAAATCCACAAATGCACAAGAAGAGATTCACAAACGTGTGCAGCGATTTACAAATGCACAGAAAGCGGTTCACAAATAAATGCCAGGCAGAGTTGTGTTTGTGACATAAAACACATTTGTAAAAAAAAAAAAATTTTTTGCAAAATCTCATTTTATTTATTTGTGAATTTTATATATTTTTTTTAACTCTTTACATTTATTTGTGGATCTTAATCTATTTATTTGGAATAATGCCCCATAACTACATGCCTTATTCTACTAACCCGAACCCTAACCCTACCTAACAGTCTACGAATACTCTAATGAGAGTTAGTGGACATGTAGTTGCAAAGTTACTTATAGTTAGTAGAATATCTAAAGTGGACTATTCAAATAAAGTGTTATGATTTTTCTTTCATTAAAGCTGTCTAAATCTAACAAGAATCAGATCGCAAGTTAAGAACCGCTAGATTATGGTTTTGTGTGACACGGATTTGAGGTTTTATTTGGGTAACTTTCAAGTAGAATGCCTAAGGTGGACTATCAAAATAAAGTGGAACTGAAAATCCTTGCTAATTATTATTTCCAGAGCAAGACGCAGCACAATTTCGGCCACAGGAAACCCTCCTCACATTGTTGCCATTAAGAGATCTGCGATTGAAATGCCCGTTATCATTATTACTGACAGAGGGCAGGACTGTTTCTGACAGCACATCCTGTTCCACAGACAGGAAGTCTCTTTAATCAGAGGGAAGACGCCTGATATGCACACGCTGAGACGGAGCCGTGCCATACACACACTCCTTTTATTTCAGGCCGCTTCTGTCATGATCTCTAATCCAACTTACAATGATCCGGATCAGATGAGCCAACACATCTCATTACCAAGAACAGCTATTCAGGAGCAAAAAATACAAAGTGTTGATTTTCCAGTATTTCCAGTAGTCATTTGGGCGGCTTGTCAATGGATTTGACTAATACATAAAATAAGTACGCTTGACCAGAGTTTTTGTGAATTGATTCATTTCTGATGTGCTGAATTTTAAAGATGCATATTTGCAAATAAACATAAATAAAGGCCATGTCCCTCTACTACAAAACCAAAATCCTGTAGACACTGCAATCCCGTAACTATTTCAACCAATCCTGGCATCATTCATCTTAGGGCTGCAGCTATCGATTCTTTTTAAATCGATTAATCGAGCACTTAATCGATTAATCAGATACATTTTTTTGTCTGTTTTTAAACAACCAAAACAAATAATGCATAACGAAAATGATGTGGCTGTAAAATGATCGAGCATTTGGCTTTTATTTCTCAAAATAAAACAGGTATTTATTCCAACTCCAACATTTGGCTCCAAAACTAAGCTTATTTATAGCAATCTTTACCCATTTAGTGTTTATAAGTGCCAGTGCCAACAATTCTGTTTTATGTAGATTTTATTTTATTATTTTATTTATCTGTTTTATGTAGATTTCTACACCTGCAGTATTTACCATTAGGCTACTAACAAATAGTATATAATTTCTGGGGTGAGCCTATTTGCTATGGTAACCTAGCAACCTGTGTGTGTGTGTGTGTGTGTGTGTGTGTGTGTGTGTGTGTGTGTGTGTGTGTGTGTGCGCACGCGTGCCGTGCGTGAGGAAGAGTGCCACCCCAGTCAGACCAGTTGCTTCATTGCAGTTTGGTACGGCAGAAATACATACATTCATTTTCAATAGAACGCTGCATTTGGCTTGCATCACTTGCATTGCGGTGCATTTTAGGTGAAGCATCCGTTCGATTTAATTGCATGCGTTGGAGACACCTACACATAGTGTAGCTTTGAAAAGGAGAATGTTTTATTGCAAATATGCATTTTGTGAAATAGAAAAAGAACAGCATTTTGTTTTTCACTTAGCCTAGATGAAGTATACTGCCCTACAAAGCAAAAAGGCAGTAACTACGCAGAGTGCAGAACAGAGAAAAATGACTTTAAAGTTATCCTGTCATCCAGACTAAGTAGTTGAAGGTAGATTATTGGACATGTGGCTGTTTTGTGACTTTATATTAGCTTATTCTTTGTACATATCAATCCTCATATTTAATTTGATATTTTACCCCTATTTTGCAGTTACTGTATTCTTGCTTTGTATTACTTACCAAAAACGTGGCACCAAACCAAGGAAAAAGGCAGTAACTACAGATTCTCCAAAGACTATTTTGCCACAACTTGGGCTCTGGGTGTGTTAGATACACTGTATTTGAAATAATTGGAACCATTTGGACATTTTTTTTCAACATTTTTGTGTTGTGAAACTAGTGTTGCGGAGCGGGTGTGTTACGGATACGTGGTGTAAATTTTTAGTAATAAAAAATCATGTCTAATTAATTGAAATCATGAAACTTTTATTATAAACTATTATTAAACTAATACAATATTTAAAAAATATTCTATGAATATTACAAATAAAATATTAAAATTCTAATATATTATTAATTAGCCTACATTTCTTTTAATCATATGAAATTAAACAAACATTTTTTGTCAAACAACATGCTGCACAATGAGCTTTACTGTTAAAATTAAAACATTGAATAAAAATTTAGTTTTAATCTTAATTTATTTGTATTAGTGTTAGTATTATTATTACATTGAGACGTTTCTAAATTCTACTGTACAACAGTAATAGGCCTATATTTCTGTCAAGTTAAACCGAACTTTTATTTTGACGGGTTGCCGTGAAGACCTTTGTTTCTGTGTTTATGACATGACGATAGTTTTTCTCAAATGAAGCGGTTAAATGCTCACAAAGTGACTTTAAAAGCGGATCTAGAGTCTGGAGAGTAAGTTCATGCAGTCGTGTCCTCATATGCAAAAAACAGCTCGAGCGCCACACGTGCTTCAGCGCGCGCGTGTGTGTGTGTGTGTTAAATGAAACTGCGCGTCGACTGCCCCATTTATTCACAGAACATGTAGGATTTGTATTTAAATTGTACTATTATTGCGGTTTAATATTCACACAGTAGTCTATCACGATTTAATTTCAAGTGTACTGAACTGCTATATTGCGAAAATCATAGTAACCGCTAAACTACATGGAGCTCTTGGACCTTTTTTTTTCTTTCTGGAATATTTTTTTCCAGTCTTTCAGGGGAGGGCGGTAGTTTGGTAGGGGGACAATTTGGGGAAGTTAGAAGGGTGAAATCACAAATGTTAAAATCGTCCCATGAGGATGCCCGAACATCAGCTGTGTGTTCACCATGGCAACAGTAACTACACTGCGCAGAAACACGGTTATTTTTTGTTAGATAAAACATAACAAGAACACAGCAATGGATGTTACTGTACTCTTGCTTTGTTTCACTAAGGGCTTTTTGCAGTTACTGTACAAACGACTACCATTTTTCTCCAAAACGACACACATTTGAGATAAGATGTTTTGTCACATAACAAAGGATGCCTTGAATGTCATGAAAATGATAACTCATTTTTGACAAAAAATGCAGTTACTGCCTTTTTGCTTTGTAGGGCAGTATATTAGCACGTTTTGTAGTATTATATTTTTGTTAATTGAAAATGTTCTATGCTCAGTTACTTTGGTAGCCGATTATAATGTCTTCCCCAAAAGTACGTTTCATTTTTTGTTGTTGTCTGTAACTATTTGGCAGACGTGACAAACAAGGTCTCGCAAACACTGCAACACGATATTTGTTCCTCCTTCACGTCCCGGTGTATACAGTGAATGCATGCTGAAATTATTGTTGCGTGGCAACATAAAAGTTTAAGCATATGTGATGCATCGCCGCAATTGGTCTGACTGGCGCGTGAGAGAGACGAAGGTGCATGCGTGTGTGTGTAAAGCGGTTCTTTTTTTGGCTATACTCTCTTGCAGTTGAACGTAAATACGTGTACTACTTAAAAACATCAAGCTAAACATCATATCTAGTCAAACCGCATCACAACATCGCTACAAGTACAGTATAAGATTAAAATCAGCAAACATCAATGTATAGGCTTAGGCTACGTTACCTTGTTTCAGCGACGCCATATCATTGACACATTGCACCATGTTCTTTTCCTTTTTAAGTACGTAATGATTCCAAACTTTAGACATTCTCTGCCGTTTATCTTAACTCTCCGCCATCGCGCCAACTAAATTCAAAATGTATCACACGCTATGGTGTGCTTCCTGAACATTGAACAACGGTCCGTGTGAAACAATCAGATCCCTGCGCGTATAGTGCACGTCATAGCAATTTAACAAGGCTTCGAGGCAGAGTTTTTGCCTCGAGGAATTTTTGTAATCGAGTTAATCGAGTAACTCGATGAATCGTTTCAGCCCTAATTCATCTGATGAATACGAAGGAAAAGATGGTTATCAGATAAGAAAGAAGTGGAGTCTGTTACCTTTTGGCCTGCTCATCTGCGTATTTGAAGGGGTAGTTGGCTAGCGTCGCCTTGTATCCCGTGTTTTTCACCATGTTGTTCCATGTTACGAGTCGCTGGCCTATTGCAGTGCCCCTCGGTTCAAATCCCTAATAAGACAAATGACAACAAATCTTCACTCAGACTGCCGTACTTCTGTAGACATTTCCGGCAGGACATTTTTCCATCAGGATTTGATACATGTAGGGTTTAATAACAACAATAAGAGCAGGGATGTCAATTAATTTTCATGAACAGTTTGTTAAATAAAAGTTACAAAAAGCACGATGGCAAAACCATGTTATTGGACAGAATATTGTGAAGAAGCATTGCAGCATGCTACGTTTTTGAAAATTGTCTATATACTATAAACAACACAAAAAATGTGGGATGCACCGAAAACGCTTAAATATGATATTTTGGTGTTCAAAGGAAAAAATTTTGACTACAGGGGGATTTTAAAGGGTTAGTTCACCCCAAAATGAAAACTCTGTCAGTAATTACTCTCCCTCATATTGTTTCTCGTAAGACTTTCGTTCATCTTCGGGACACAAATTAAGATATTAAGATATATCTTAATTTGTGTCCCGAAGATGAACAAAAGTCTTGCGGGGTTGGAACAACATGAGGGAGAGTAATTACTGACAGAATTTTCATTTTGGGGTGAACTAACCCTTTAAGAAACCACATCAATACCGATTAAAATCGAGAAATTAATATTGTCGATCCAGAGCTAGTGTCTACACAGCTGACATGTTTAATTGTTGTAACTTATCCACGTACAAAATAGATGCTGAACAGTCAAAACGTGCCATTAGAGAAGTGCTAATTAGGCCGCAGTTACACATAAGGTCTGATACCCAATTTTGATTTGTTGATTCTATCAGATCTTACGACCAGTTTACATCATCTTTTAAAAGTGCCCCATTATCTGACAACCCAAGGCAGACGTACTGACCCGGAAAAAACTGCAGCCGAAAAGGAAGTAAAAAACAGTGCGATTTGAAATGGACGCAGACAAAATCAAAACTTAAATCCAACTTATATATAATATCTTATAAAGGTCAAAACATTGGTCTCGTAAGTAAGGGTTAATGCCCGACGAGGTGTCCGTTGTCAGGTATTAATGGACGACGCGTGTCGGACGTTTGCCTCCGCCGAAGTCCATTAATACCTGACAACGGACACCTCGTCGGGCATTAACCCGCTTATACCATGGTCACTTGCCAAATAACACATTTTTAAAACATTAGTTTATATTTTAATTAGTTTTACAATCGAAATCTAAAGTTTTTACAAACAATAACATGGTTTCCCTGGTTACGCCTGACGGTTTATTGAGCGACCGGAGATATTTATAGTCCGCTCAGCTCGGAGAACCCTTCAGTTCAGCTAACTTACGAGCCAGAAAGTTAACGTATTTTTTTTTCATGTAAGTTAGGCTTGTCTAGCCATGGGCGTTACACTTTCGTTTTTTTTAACCTATAATTAAAACACACAGGTAGGCGTAGTATAACGGCTAAGTAGATGTTTGTTTTGATACAATAAATTGTAAATGGATACGTTGACGGCCTGTTGCTATGGTTACTCACAGCTGATGTAGCCAGCGCATTTATTTATTTCGAACGGTAAACAGTCAGTTTCACCAGAACTCCTTCACTAGGTGTCCTCTATCACTTTTTAATGGACACCCTGCAGCCAATCAGAATCGAGTATTCACCCAGACCATGGTATAAGGCGGAGTAAACAAGAGGAGAGCCGGTATTGCAGCCTGGTCATGTGATCGCGGTTGGTGTCCACCTGAGTTGGCGTCATTCGTCAGCGTCGCTTTTTCAATGACGGGAATATCCGATCTGTCCACTTACATGGCAGACGCAAATGCATGTGTCTGATTCATATCAGATTTATTTACACATATGAGGCCTGAAACCGATCTAAGAATATCGAGATATATGTGGCTTTTTCCTGCTTAGACGTTCATGGGTCATATCCGATCAGAATTGGGGCACTTGAACCATGTAATGTAAATGCCACCTGAAACGTCTGTTTTGGTCACTGATTTCGGCCCTCGAAAAACTATTTAAGCCCAAAACCAAAAAAAGCTGTTTCGGCCAAAAAATTTCGGTAGCTGAAATTTGGGTGCCAATGTTCCTCACGCTCACCTGCAGTGGATTTGAGAAGTCAGGAAGGTCAGGCACGAGAATACCGACCAGAGCGCAAACCACGATGAGAACGGTGCACACCCCCAACACCACCACCGGCCAATCAGCAATGAGCTCTGCATAACTGCAATTGAGAAAGATTCATTTATCAAGCATTTAATGCACATTACTATGGAAGCCTGTTTCCGATTTAAAAGATAATTGCGACTTTTTATCTCAGAATTCTGACTTTTTTCCCACAATTCTGACTTTCTTTCTCAAAATTAGCCTTTATATCTCACAATTCTGACTTTTTTCTGGGAATTGTGAGTTTATATCTCAGAATACTGACTTTTTTCTGGCAATTCTGACTATTTTCCCACAATTCTGACTTTTTTCTCAAAATTGGGCTTTATATCTCGCAATTCTGACATTTTTCTTGCAATTGTGAGTTTATATCTCGTAATTCTGACTTTTTTCCCGCAATTCTGACTTTTTTTCTCAAAATTGGGCTTTATATCTCACAATTCTGACTTTTTTCTTGCAATTGTGAGTTTATATCTCGCAATTCTGACTTTTTTCCCGCAATTCTGACTTTCTTTCTCAAAATTGGGCTTTATGTCTCACAATTCTGACTTTTTTCTGGCAATTCTGAAATTTGTCTGGCAATTGCGTGTTTATATCTCACAATACTGACTTTTTTCTCACAATTCAGACTTTTTTCCCGCAATTCGGACTTTTTTCTCAAAATTGGGCTTTATATCTCGCAATTCTGACCTTTTTCTTGCAATTGTGAGTTTATATCTCGCAATTCTGACTTTTTTCCCGCAATTCTTTTCTTTTCCGCAATTTTCTCAAAATTGGGCTTTATATATCTTGCAATTTTGACTTTTCTCTCGCAATTCTGACTTCTTTTCTCAGAAGGTTGAGATATAAACTCACAATTGCGAGTTATAAAGCCCAATTCTGAAGAATAAAAAATCTAAATTACGAGATGTAAACTCAATTGTTAGAAAAAAAGTCAGAATTGTGAAATAAATAGAAGCAATAACCTTTTTAATTTTTTATTCAATGGCGGAAACAAACTTCCATATACATTACCACGTAAATTCATGCAAAACAAAGTAATAAAATATTTTAAAATAACTAATAATTTTTTTGCACATTTTTTGGTTTTTACTAAATTATTCAAATAAAAAAACGAGTTCAACAGTGAGCTTACCTTTTGGGAAACCGAAAAGGCCTCGGAGGGCTGAAAGACACAAGTAAAAAAGCATAAATCAATTAGATTTAAGAGCCAAACAGTGGATTATAACTTCCTGCGTGGAGAGACATGTTTTTTCATGACAGTGTTTGAACAGAGAGATCTCTAGACCACATACACATTCCTGTAGGGAAATCACAGCAGTCTCCAAGTTCCTTCTTGCCGCTTTCTTTGAATCAAAACCATCATGGATGTTCATATTAGAGCAAAATGGCATCAGCATGCACACACACAGCTACAACCTTCATGCATATATGTAATATACAGATGCGGGATGAGTTGCATGCTCTTTAATACTCTAAATATGAGCAAAAATAATAGTGGAGCCTGCCTAAACAAACACCACTAATAACAAATCATAAGGCAGGATATCTTTGAAGGCAACCAATATTGCTATATTACATAGTGAGCAGTGGGGTCACAGGGCCAAGAGGTGGCTGTAATTTTCTTCCTCGTCGTCTTAAAAGGGAATCCAAGGAATGCTATAATTAGTGGTTGCTATGGCACTGGGAGGCACATATGAACAAAAGCCATTGGCAAGAATTTTTCACCACAGGGCGACTTCTAGAGCAGCCGTAAATCCCTTTGAAAGTTCAACGGACACGTTAATACAACAACCAGATGTTGCAAGCACTCAGACTTTGAAGCATCTGCATATTCGGCTCAAGGTGAGTCCCATTAGGCTTTACAAAAAAAAAAAAACGGAAAGGTGCGTGTCCTTCTCCGTGCAATCAGAGAGAAGTACATGCAGACAGACGATAATCAAATAACCAAAGCCAAGAGTAAATAACGAGGACCAGATTTCCTCCGCTTCCTGTGCAAACGTAGCGAGGACAAGGGGAAAAACCAATGCAATGATTTATAAGGTGCGCTATCAGCGAACGCTCCATGTTTGGGCCACGGACTGAGGAATTCAAGGGCGTGAATGAGAGATGGTCCAAAGTGGAATAACGTTTATGAGATATCGGGACGGATTATTCCACTGGAGTGCAACAGTTCTTGAAAGCTATTTGGGAGTTCCCCGCCCCCTGTGTGATTTCATATTTGGATGTGTGCAACTTTTGTTCTCTGGCTTTGTCCTCATTTTTACTAATTTTATTGATACAATGTATTCTGCCTGAATGTGTGCTAATGTGTTTCTTGCTTGATATAGTCATTCTATTGTGTTGCATTATTTTATATGTCGTTGTCTTCCTGCCCCGGGACTACAGGTGAAAATTAGCATTTATGCTATAACCTGGCTCAGTTACAGTCTGTACAGAAATGTTCGATTAATGTGCACGGTCCCGAATAAAAAAAACACAATAAATAAAAAAAATAATTAAGTGTAGATCATTTGATTAGGTTGACTAGTACTTTTCTATAACATCACAACCACAACAGCCTGGTTTTCTGGAGAAATGGTTAAAAAGGTTAATTAACTAAAGAAAATACGAGGCAGTGGGTCAAACAACAGTGTGGTGACCGGGTGAAATGGTTGCGGAGGGAGTGAAGGTCAGAGGTCAAAGGAGGAAGATGGAAAATAGTGTGGAGGCTTGAAAGAGAAAACAACAAAAAACATTCAAGTTCAGTCCAGTACATCATGCACACTTGATGATCTACAGCCGGACCTTCTCAGCCGGGAACCTTCTCTTCAGTCAATTTGGACAGAATTTTTTACTTCATCAGAATGGTGTGACACTTTGGCACTTGATATGTGAGAACACACAAAAAGAAAAGGTTTTAAAATGTATTTCAAATTGTCACACTTGTGCTCCTCACACCGGTCAAAAATTAGTGCATGTTTTTTGTATTATTTGTCTTTTTAGTTGTTCACTGTACAGCACTTTGGTCAGTTTTATGCTGTGTGTAAATGTGCTTTATAAATTAAATTTACTTACATTGGAAATTAATGGGACGCTAATTTAATCTAGTGGAAGCGTTCGGTACTGCGCCCAAACACAATTTGACTGAAAGCTCATTTTTTTGGGATATCAACATTAAATTTGAAACACTGCTTGTTTAGATTATAGCTTTGATTTTCTCGCAGTTTTAGAAAATATATTTTTCATGTAAAATTTTAAAACAGCATTTGTTTTGTAACAATAAATGTAAAATTCTTTAACTTTTTTTTTTGGGTTCACTTCTTTTTAAACTTTTTTTTGACTTCAGCAAGAATCTGCCAAGTGTCGTCTTTCAAAAGAGACCAAACTTTCAAGATTTATGACTGTTTAAGTTGGATATTTAATTTTCAGGTCTATGTTCAAAAAGTGAACAAATGGATTATTGCATACATTTTTTTTTGCACCAGAAAATCCCATAAAAATACAAAATATGAAATAAAAAAAGATTATTAAACTAAAATATGGTAAATTTATTTAATTGAAATAAAAACAAAACAGAAGAGCACCAGAGGGTTAAGAGAAATCCCCCAAAAGTACTGAAATATTTAGATATGTACTTAATATTAGCAAATATTTAGATATAATTACGTATGTAAGCCATCTATACACTACCATTCAAAAAGTTGGGGTCGGTAAGATTTTTTTTTTTTTTTAAATAAGCACTTTTATTCAGCAATGATGCATTAAATTGATCAAAAGTGACAGTGTAGTAACAATAATCTTTTGTGTGTTTTTTCAGGCAAAGAATTAACTCTTCTCTTCATTCAGGTTTCAATTGTTTACTGAAAGTTTTTGCACAATCAAAGGAAATAAAAACAAATGCTGTGTCGCTCTCTTTCTTTCGTTCTTAAAGGACATGTTTCTTGAGCAGCAGATCATCATATTAGAGTGATTTCTGAAGAATCATGTGACACTGAAGACCGGAGTAATGATGCTGAACATTCAGCTTTGATCACAGGAAAAAATTACATCTTATCTTTTTTATAATTTTTTTTTGTTTTTTGTTTTTAATTAAATAAACGCAGCCTTGGTGAGCAGAAGAGACTGTTCAAAAACATGCATATACTGCATATATCATAACATGCAGCATTTAGTATATAAAACACTGCAAATCAGAATAATCTTCAGGCTGAAATCCAGCTTTTATTTGGCATTGCTGAAACTATAATCATAGCAACAGCTGAGAACAAACCACAACGCACACATGTGAATGACGTGCACACGTGTGCAGAAATGGAGAAGGCTCAATCCACGAGGTCCGGAGGTCAACGCCTGATATCTCCACATTCTCTGCTTTGACATATGTGGATATATGGACTCCAGGCTGGATTTCAACACTGTGGCAAACAGTTACAAGCTGTCCAAGAAACATCTTCATATCTACTGGCCTCCTACTGCAAGTATTCGACAGCTGAGGCGCCAAAATACAGAACGCACAATAAAACACGCTTTGAATAATACGACGCATTGTGAAATAACCTGATTAACACATATCTTGCAACTTATGTTTAACTTAAAATGGGCAAAATGCATCAAAATGTACCAAAATTCCCAAATAAAGTACTAAACTCAAGTGTAAAAGATATTTTGTTAATTAACGATTTAGCTTTGGCTAACTAAATGTCTGTTGATGTATGTTAAGCTCTGTTTATTAGTGTGATATCGTTAAGGCAATAATGACTAATTGCTCATATTTGAACAAACCATCATGTTATCAAATGTAAGATTTTAATCAGTTAAATATGAACACATAAATATATGAATCATAATGAATTTATCGATTCTGATTCCAGTTCTTTATTACTATAACGGTTCTTTAGTGCTTTTGATGAAGAAATGGTTGAAAATTTGACAATCATGGCTTTGATTCCCAGGGAACGCATGAATCAATAGATCAAATGTATACCTTGAATGCAATGCAAGTCACTTTGGATAAAAGTGTCTGAAACCAAAATCAAACCAA
This sequence comes from Tiaroga cobitis, assembly GCA_030578255.1. Taxonomy (NCBI): domain Eukaryota; kingdom Metazoa; phylum Chordata; class Actinopteri; order Cypriniformes; family Leuciscidae; genus Tiaroga; species Tiaroga cobitis. The sequence goes on from CM060610.1 coordinate 4,814,503, forward strand.
AAATGTATGATGTTCAACCAACTGTAGAGGTTTCAACTCAAAGTCAACATTGACCTGAGATGTTCTTGAAGTTGGCTAAAACCTCATTGTTTCAAAGAGATAAGCAATTCTTGCACTTTTTTTCCTAGAGTTATCTAAATAATTTTAACCAAAAAAAATGTGCCATTTATTCACTGATGGGCCCCATAGACAAATACTATGGAAGTCAATGTGGTTCATCAACTGTTTGGTTAAAGACATTCTTCAAAATATCTTTTTTTCTGTTCAGCAGGAGAAAAGAAACTCATACAGGTTTGGAACAACATGAGGGAGAGCAAATGATGACAGTATTTTCATTTTTGGGGTGAACTATCCCATTAAATACAACATCGCAATAAGCAGTATGTGTTTGATTCACTTAAAAGAAATGGCTCATAATCACTGTGTGCTTTGAATTTATTGAAAATAATTACCTTTTGGAATCGAATTACACTATTCTGTTCCCCTATTTATAAAAGGAACTGTAAAAAAAAAAAAAAAAATATATATATATATATATATATATATATACACTCACCTAAAGGATTATTAGGAACACCATACTAATACTGTGTTTGACCCCCTTTCGCCTTCAGAACTGCCTTAATTCTACGTGGCATTGATTCAACAAGGTGCTGAAAGCATTCTTTAGAAATGTTGGCCCTTATTGATAGGATAGCATCTTGCAGTTGATGGAGATTTGTGGGATGCACATTCAGGGCACGAAGTTCCCGTTCCACCACATCCCAAAGATGCTCTATTGGGTTGAGATCTGGTGACTGTGGGGGCCATTTTAGTACAGTGAACTCATTGTCATGTTCAAGAAACCAATTTGAAATGATTCAAGCTTTGTGACATGGTGCATTATCCTGCTGGAAGTAGCCATCAGAGGATGGGTACATGGGTGCCATAAAGGGATGGACATGGTCAGAAACAATGCTCAGGTAGGCCGTGGCATTTAAACGATGCCCAATTGGCACTAAGGGGCCTAAAGCGTGCCATGAAAACATCCCCACACCATTAAACCACCACCACCAGCCTGCACAGTGGTAACAAGGCATGATGGATCCATGTTCTCATTCTGTTTACCGCCAAATTTTGACTCTACCATCTGAATGTCTCAACAGAAATCGAGACTCATCAGACCAGGCAACATTTTTCAAGTCTCCAACTGTCCAATTTTGGTGAGCTCTTGCAAATTGTAGCCTCTTTTTCCTATTTGTAGTGGAGATGAGTGGTACCCGGTGGGGTCTTCTGCTGTTGTAGCCCATCCGCCTCAAGGTTGTGTGTGTTGTGGCTTCACAAATGCTTTGCTGCATACCTCGGTTGTAACGAGTGGTTATTTCAGTCAAAGTTGCTCTTCTATCAGCTTGAATCAGTCGGCCCATTCTCCTCTGACCTCTAGCATCAACAAGGCATTTTCGCCCACAGGACTGCCGCATACTGAATGTTTTTCCCTTTTCACACCATTCTTTGTAAACCCTAGAAATTGTTGTGCGTGAAAATCCCAGTAACTGAGCAGATTGTGAAATACTCTCGTCTGGCACCAACAACCATGCCACGCTCAAAATTGCTTAAATCACCTTTCTTTCCCATTCTGACATTCAGTTTGGAGTTCAGGAGATTGTCTTGACCAGGACCACACCCCTAAATGCATTGAAGCAACAGGTGTTCCTAATAATCCTTTAGGTGAGAGTATATATATATATATATATTAGGGCTGCAAACGGTTGAAATATTTAATTGCGATTAATCGCATTAATATCATAGTTAACTCGCGATTAATCGCAATTATTTTTATCTATTCTAAATGTCTCTTGATTTTCTTTTTGTCCCATTATTTTTTCTCATTTTAATGCTCTTATCAACATGGAAAAGTGGATCGGCTTGCTTTGTGCAAATGTTTTTTATTGAAAACAACATTGGCATATACCGTGTTCAATTTCACACTAACATTCTCACTTGGAGCAAATAATCTCTCAATGTTAACTGTCCATCAATAAAAGGGTGAAAGAAATACTGACGAGGTCCTGATATTGACGAGGGGGCGGAGAATTCGCATCAGCTGTGTGCGTGTGTGTGTGTGTGTGCTTGGCCATCAATTGGTATTTCAGACTGGAACGCGCTGCAATGATGATAGCTCAGTTCACAACGACAAAACACACAGATCACTTTGGTCTTGTCAATGGAACCATTTAGCAACTTTTTAAAAGTAAACTTTCCATTCAGAATCTTATTGGCATCCATTTCGGCGTCTCGCGCTCGCCATCCACTCAAAGCGTAACGTTAACCTACTATTTGGCCGGCTCGCAAGCCCAAACAAGTGTGTGCAGCGCGCCTGTTGTTTTGTTTCCGGTCTATAGCTAGATCCGCTTGCGCTTTGGTCGACGAAGCAACAAAACGTCCTCGCGCATGCCGCGTCCTGTTGTAACAGCATGTGAAAAAAACTACAAAGTTTGCTAGGCCAAAAAGACCGTTAATCGCACGATAAAAAAATTGACGCCGTTAAAATGGGTTTGCGTTAACGTCGTTAATAACGCGTTTAACTGACAGCCCTAATATATATATATTATATATATATATATATATATATATATATATAAAACTTGAGACTTAATACAGATTACCATAACCACTTCTCAATACAGGAATAAAACGGGACACTAGGAGTTTCTGAACTCCCTGAAACGCCTCCATTGTAGTCTTGAGTTTCTTCCAGGAACAAACACGTCACAATATTCCTCATTTAAATAATTCATACGCATAATAAAGGGGCGGGGCCTGGTTGACTTAGTTAGTGGTGTGTTAAACTGGCGGTTATGGTAAGAGCGGGACATTTCCCAAACACACTCGAAGCACTCGACCAATCACAACACACTGATCTAGTCGACCAATCAGAACACAGTGTGCTTTTCAGAAGGAGGAGCTTCATAGAGACAGGAACTAAAGAGGGGGGCGTTTCCCGAAAGCATCGTTAGCCAACTATGCTCGCAAGTTCCGTCGTTACCAATAGAGTTCAATGGAAATTGCGACCATAGTTGGCTAATGATGCTTTCGGGAAATGCACCCGTTACTGAGAGCGTTACTGACAGACTGGGAAGAGAGGAGCCGCAACAATGGAGAATATGAGGGAAATAATGAACATTCAAACATGAAAACCTGTTCTAATAGAGCTCAAAAACAGCATCAAGACTTTGAAAAAAAGAGCATAATAGGTCCTATTTAAAGCCTCAAGAATCATTTCATTCAACTCTGACTATAGACTCTGCTTTAATATCAAGCATGTCTAGACATGGGCCAAAGTCATTTAGCAAGCGCACCGCAGGCAGAGTTCTTTGTTTGCGTACAACATCCAGATTCAGCTCCAGCAAAACATCAGACAGGCAATCCTTCAAAATATCACTTTTACCAAAGCTTGATTGAGATTTCAAAGGCTTGGGCTCGATTATCTCACTAAATTCAGGTTATTTATTTTTTTCCGGCCACAGGATCTAAGAAAGAAGTTCACGACCCCAGACGCAAGGCCAGACAGTACTGGTGTATTTCCCATGAGTCTTAGCAACACAACACTCGGGGAAAACAACAACGTCGCAAGCTCTACTTAGGAGAGGGTGTGCGATTCGAGGTAGAAAGAAGGTTTCGAGTGTGAATGGGACAGGAAAACTCTACCGGGAAGAGAGCAAATGAAAGGAGAAGCCAGGAAATTTGCAGAGAAAGACAAGATAGCGAAACTTTGAGAGATTTCAAGCTGGATTTCTATGGAAAATTCTGGAACTGGAACATTTAATGGAAATGAAACTGAAATCTTGACATGGTTAAGTAAGGGTTAATGCCCGACGAGGTGTCCGTTGTCAGGTATTAATGGACGACGCGTGTCGGACGTTTGCCTCCGCCGAAGTCCATTAATACCGGACAACGGACACCTCGTCGGGCATTAACCCGCTTAATACCATGGTCACTTGCCAAATAACACATTTTTAAAACATTGGTTTATATTTTAATTAGTTTTACAATCGAAATCTAAAGTTTTTACAAACAATAACTTGGTTTCCCTGGTTACGTCTGACGGTTTATTGAGCGACCGGAGATATTTATAGTCCGCTCAGCTCGGAGAACCCTTCAGTTCAGCTAACTTACGAGCCAGAAAGTTAACATTTTTTTTCATGTAAGTTAGGCTTGTCTAGCCATGGGCGTTACACTTTCGTTTTTTTTTTACCTATAATTAAAACACACAGGTAGGCGTAGTATAACGGCTAACTAGATGTTTGTTTTGATACAATAAATTGTAAATGGATACGTTGACTGCCTGTTGCTATGGTTACTCACAGCTGATGTAGCCAGCGCATTTGTTTATTTCGAACGGTAAACAGTCAGTTTCACCAGAACTCCTTCACTAGGTGTCCTCTATCACTTTTTAATGGACACCCTGCAGCCAATCAGAATCGAGTATTCACCCAGACCATGGTATAAGTGCAATTAAATAATGGCAAAGGCAGCAGTTTAATTATATAAATAATATAAGCGCTGTGTTTCACAGTGAAGCACGGCACTGTTCATTTACACGTGATCATCTCATGATCCGTTGTGTGTGTTCAGCATCTCGGTTCACTATAGATTTTGCTCCAGACAAACTTATCTTTGCATTTGAGTTTGGCACACTTATGTGCATCGTCCCAAATTTGTAACGAGAAGTTTTGTGTCAAAATACAAGCTTGATCGTTTAAAGTTTGAAAATTAATACTCCCAATAATATTAGTATCGCAATTTTAAAATAAAATTCTTATATTTTCTTACATTTTTTTTTTATTTTACAGTGAAATATTACAATAGTAATACATCTTATTTTTTTATATTTAGTATTATTAATGGGAAGCTGCTTTGAAACTATCTGTATTTTAAAAATACTGCAAATTTGACTTTAGTAGTAGTGGTATATAAAATATATATTTTAATAATAAAATTATAGAACTTTCTTATAATTAGATATCATTTTAATTATATAAATTACCACCATCATATAGTTTTGATACATAAAATCAAAATTTTTGGACAAATTTTGCAGCCATACAAACAAGCAAACCTGTTTGTTTGTTTTATCACTTTTTAAAATAGCAATTTTATCATAAAAACATCCGATTCTCACCCAAATCGCGCAGCCTTACTGGAGCTCCAAAGAAAAGAAAAAAAAAAGGAAAATTTAAATGAAATGTCTGGTGTATTCTGATTGGCTGTCATGGGTTTTATCATTGGTCAGCGAGAAAAAAATTGTTCTGAAAGTCATTTTAACTATATTGTTTCTCCGTGTGGTTATTGTTATAGTTGTGGTGTGAACTCTGCTATTCTTTTATATTAAAGCTACACTGTGTATCTTTTTTAGTTTATTCTTAGCTAAAAACACTTAGTTCTTTCAAAAATATATGTGCTCATTAATGTATATTTACTTCGTTCAAGTAATAAAGTATTCTCGTGAGTGTATAATATGCCATTGAAAATACAAACGGGTGAGGGGTTCTAATGTCGGCCGCCATGTTGCCACCCCATCTTGAAAGTACTTTAGCCAAAGAGGGACATCAAGCTTCGCATTTCGCGTTTTAACACTCGATGGCACCGTGTCGAGGAGGTCGAACTGGAAGCCATGTTAATCTTGGACTTCATTGGCCACCGTAGGAGTTAAAACGAAATCGATATTGAGAGGAACAGAAACTAATATTCACTGGATGGTCATATACCTTTTCACCGCTAGATGGGGGTAAAAATCACACACTGTAGCTTTAAGAAATATTTTTAGCGCTATATCTTTTATAGTATAGTCCCCCTGTGGTGAAAATCAAGCTTTTAAATGTTGTTTATGTGTCTATGTGATGTTTTTAATATGCTTTAAGACAAACCATGTGCAAATTCATAAGTCGACAGCATTGCTGAGTATTTTCTGCTTAAAACTGCAGTGAACCAAAGACAGTCTCAAAAACACGGTTTGAAATCACTGGTGTTTCTGACGTCACAAACGACCTTGTAACCAATCAGATCAACGTGTGATCGTCAACCAGTGGATCTCTGAGTGAGTGGAGGCGGGGCTCATTTGCATATTCATAGAACCGCGCATACTAAATGAGGCACGGGTGTCAAGTTACATTCAAGATATTTTAAGGCATGAAGAAAATTCTCAAGGAAACAACATTTAAATAAGTAATTTTAGTGATTAAAGATGAGTTTTAAGGGATACAATGATTGACCACAGGGGAACTTTAATAGTTATCGTCCTTGGTGTGAACGGGCCTTTAACAGGACTTATAATCTATTTTGGATAATGTGACTATGTGTCCTATGTGTTTGTAATGCGTGTAAGGATGTGTAAATGTATTGTAATGTACAACGTAAAGCAACCTTGAGCTACGGAAAGGCGCTATATAAAAAAAAAACCGTCTTCTTAAACATGAAAAACAGCGTTTTCTACCATAAAGCATGAAAACTGTACATGCTGCGACGGTGCCTTGTGAAACATTTTTGAATAAAGCCACGATTTATTAGAAGTGGACCAAGAAATGTTCAAGGGCAATTGCTGCAAGGATCTTCTCTTTGATCGGGATAATAATAACTGCACCTGTAGCGTTAGCATCAAATACAAGACGCTCACAGATCGACTTAATGCATTCCAGCTGTTCCCTCACCCTTCTACAGGCTTCAATCTGTTTAGTAAACGAGAATAAGCAAGCTAGACATCGGCCTAATTTGAGGTTATGACTGGGTCCTGCTTGCTCTGGGTCTTTGATCATGGTTTATGGGATCAGGTGGGCTTTGATCTTCACTGGGCATCTTCACCGGCTCTACGGGTTCCTCGCGCACCCGGACCAAGTTAGACACGAAAAGACCTGAGATGCATCAACAGAAAATGTTTTATTCATGCTTATTCATGTTAGCATGCAGCTCAGACCTTGCATTCAATGCAAAACAACATTCAAAGATCTCAAAACCTCTTAACATTGAAGAGAACCTGACAAGACCTTGCTTTAATAGCTCCAAAAAGCAGACCCAAAACTTTGACATTTATGCATACACTGAATAATGGAATAAAAATGCTTTTGGCACCATTTAGCTAAAAAAAAAAAAACACATCCTTTGGCTGGTGTTAAAGTGCAATTAAGCTGCCAAAAGTCATGTTGAAGTAAGTGGACTGGCGGTGTGGATCACGAGCACCGAGGGGGTTTGGAAACCCTGGTTCTGCTCGACTGCATGCGTTTCTGAGCAAACTTTAGAGCTAAAGCGAGGCCGGTTAGGGATTAAACGCTTGTAGTGTTTGTAAAACTTTCCAGGCCTGTGACACATTCAAAAAACAAATGTAGCATTAATAACACATTTAAGCAAAACTCAACTTCCAAAAACACCAAAAGAAAAACTGTAGCCTAAGGCTGGACAAAATCTTTTTTTTTTTTTTACAATACAGGTGAAACTCGAAAATTTCGAATATCGTGCAAAAGTTCATTTATTTCAGTAATTCAACTTAAAAGGTGAAACTAATATATTATATAGACTCATTACATGCAAACTGAGATATTTCAAGCCTTTATTTGTTATAATTGTGATGATTATGGCTTACAGCTTATGAAAGCCTTTTCACAATATTCAAATTTTGAATTTGGGGTTTTCATAAGCTGTAATCCATAATCATCACAATTACATGTAATTATATGGAACATGTATATGTAATAATATATTAGTTTCACCTTTTAAATTGAATTACTGAAATAAATGATTTTGCACGATATTCAAATTTTTCGAGTTTCACCTGTATATTCAAGATGAGTTAAACAACACTTTCAATAAGTGTATTAACGTACTAAAAAATTAAAAAAATCTATTGTTGTTTTGTAACTCGTATGAGAGTAGGGCTGGGCAATATGGATGAAAAAAATTAGCGCAATAAAATTTTTCATGTCAGTCAATATCGATAATTATCATGATAAATGTCATTATTTCTTTTGTAAAAGCTGTGGAAAACAGTAAATTGTGGTTTTATCATCAGAACATGACAAACGCTTGCCAAACATTTCTCAAATTAATGTTAAATTTTATCTCTTAGAAATGCACATTTGACACCTTGAGCTGAAATGATGCAGATGTAAAAAAAAAAAAATCATTAACAAAATCAGTAACATTTGTAATATAATTGTGATAATTAGAGATTTGAGAGAAAGTAATGCAAAAGAAACAATTTTTTTTTTACATAAAAAGTAAGCAGTCTAACACAATTACTTACTTTTTAAAGGGAGCAACATTGTAATGCATTACTTTTCAAAAGTAACTTTCCCCAATACTGAATAGTCTCTGATTTAAACTTTAGTAGCCAAAATGATTTTAGAGATCAATTCATCTGCGAATTAGTTTAATCTGTCCATTTTAGTGATTATATATATATATCACTGTAATATTGTGAAATATTATTACCATTTAAAATAACTGTTTTCTATGTGAATGTAGTAAAGTGTAATTTATTCCTGTGATCAAAGCTGAATTTTCAGCATCATTACTCCAGTCTTCAGTGTCACATGATCCTTCAGAAATCACTCTAATATGATGATTTGATGCTCAAGAAACATTTATGATTATTATCAGTGTTGAAAAAAAAAATCAGGATTCTTTGATGAATAGAAAGTTGAAAAGAACAGCATTAATCTGACATAAAAAGCTTTTGTAACATTATACACTACAGTTTTTTATGGGGGGGGTAAAAGAAATCAATACTTTTATTCAGCAAAGATGCATTAAATTGATCAAAAGTTACAGTAAAGACATTTATATTGTTACAAAAGATTCTATTTCAAATAAATGAAATAGAACTTTCTATTCATCAAAGAATCCTGAAAAAAAATTGTCCACAACTGTTTTCAACATTGATAATAAATAATAAATGTTTTTTGAGCATTGAATGAGCATATTAGAATGATTTCTGTATGCATTTAGTCTAGTTGAGAATTTGCTTGCATTCAATGATTAGATAAAATGTAGATGTCAGACTCAGAATTGACGTTCAGAAGATTGAGAGACATGAGCTAAACAGTTGTTGTTCCTGATAACATGTAAAGGCTTCTCAAAACGACACCATGAAACTGAGAACACAAAGATCATTTTCAGGCTCGGCTGGTCGGGGCTTGCAGCTGTCACACACACACACACACACACACGTTTTGCGAGTATCTTCCAGGCCTGGCTGTCCTGCAACAAAGACCTGGAAGCTTCATGTGAATCTTTCAACACTGGGACGAATGGATCAAAGTTTCTGTCGTTGATTAAACATCTTCCTGAAAAGGAGCTGAACTAGCAGACTGAAGCATCTGTTGACTTACGCAGTCTTAACCAGACACGACAAGACAAGTTTCCTCCAAGTTTAAGCCTTGCTTCTGTCCTCAGTGAAAGTGGTAATGCTGACAAAATCAGCTAATCAGAACATATGTGATGCACACATATGCAGAAACGAAATGACAAAGTAAATGTCATTGGCACATCCAGATCTCTCACTCCCTGTGTTGCACCTGGTGAGAAACGCAGAACCTCGGGTCAGGTAAATGAAGCGTGTCAGGAAGGGTTAAACATGTGACATGACCCCAGATGGCTACATGTCAGCTCCCTCTTTTTCAGTCAACGAAGCAATCAATCATTCCTCGGGAAGATCCGCTGCCATCAGTCTCGGCCTGGAGGATCTGCAGGTGCTTTTACAATTAGGGAGGCTCAATATATCTCGCCTAAACCATTTTGGTTACGGGCAATTATTATTAATTTTTTTGTTGATTTTTTTGACAAATTTATCAGCTTGATATGTTAACGGTGATGCTGATAATCTCAACATCCTCAAAAATAAATGTGTCTATTACTAAAACATCTAATTATGACTGCATGGCAGAGATAATATTATTTTTTACATAATTAATATATTTATAAATATATATTTATTTACGCCACTATCCAATGTTCATAAAAGATTATTTTTATGTATGTATGTGTATGCATGCATGCATGTATGTATGTATGTATGTATGTATGTATGTATAATTGTATATATGAATGGAGGGTGGAGCAGGCTTCACTCAATAGTTTACACTTAAATTCATTTTTAAGAGTGCTGGCCTAATAGGTAAAGTTCATATATGGAAAAAAAAAAGAAAAAAAAAAAGAGGCCGCACTTTGCATAGGCAGTTTATTTTACACAAACGCGTTTCGGCGTGTGCCTTCTTCAGTGTGCAAATAATCGTACTTTAACCAATCTTATATACCCACACCAGTTGACACCCATAATCACATCAACCAATAAAAATAATGCACGTGTTACCAATATTTCAATGAGTCCATTAATGAAAGACAAAGACACATATTTAGATACAGCATAATGCTCGTAATATGTTTACAGGAAACAGCTTAAAGACAGGTCCTCATTCATTCCATTGGGGATACATGTGTTTAAATTAAAAATGTACCAAGCCTCCCTTTGAAGGAGACGGTTCTCACGGTCTCCCCCTCTTGAAGACTGACCGACACACTCCAGACCCATAAACTTGAGCACATTGGCATTATGTCCCTCAGAGTTAAAATGTCTTGCGACCGATGATTTCTCATCATTCTTTCTAATAGCACACTTGTGCTCAAAAATTCGGGTCTTCAGTTGTCGCTTCGTTTTGCCCACATAAAAGAGCCCACAGGGACACGTCAGTAAATAAACAATAAAGATGGAAAGACATGTTATTCTGCCCTTCTGCCCAGAACTTTATAAGTTCTGCCTGTTTTTGGATGTGTCAACATATTGTCTGTCAGCATAAAATTACATGCCGCACAATTCAAGCACTTAAAATTACCGTGAGGAATTTTGAAGGGGAAAGACAACTGGGGATGCGCAGGAAGGTGTGAGCGCACTAAACGATCTCTCAGGCTAGGTGCTCGTTTATAGCAAGTACGCGGTAGATCTTGAAACGTGTGTCCTATGTGAGGGTCGCTACTTAGAATGTGCCAATGACGTTGTACGATGTTCTTCAAACTCCTTGAAATATGACCATAAGTCGATACAAAGGTAACTGGAGTGTTGTTTGATTTTACCTGATCAGTACGTTTGGTCATCAAGTCAGCGCGCTGTAAACTGCGCGCGCGCTCTACACAGTCACGCACTAAATTGTGTGTATATCCCCTATCCATGAATCTTTGGCACAACTCCCCCGCTTGTCGCTCAAAATCCTCATCATAACTACAAATGCGACGCACTCTAAGTAGTTGACTATAAGGTAGACTACGTTTAAGAGAGGGTGGATGGAAACTCTGGTAATGTAGAAAAGAGTTACGGTCCGTCTCTTTTCGATAAATTTCAGTGTGTATCGTGTTGTCTAACTTTTTTACTAGAACATCCAAAAAAGGCAGAGTCTTGCAATCATAGGTTAGTGTAAATTTAATCGAAGGCGATCTAGAATTTACATAATCATGGAAAACACTTAGTTCGTGTTCCGGGCCCGACCATACAAAGAATATGTCGTCTATATATCTATACCACACTTTCAGATACTGATTAAAAGGATTAGAGTTGTAGATAAAATCCTGTTCAAATTTACCCATAAAGAGATTGGCATAATTAGGCGCCATGGGCGAACCCATGGCAGTGCCTTGAGTTTGTAGAAAAAAATCATTTTGAAACAAAATAATTTTTTATAAGAACTTCATTAGCCAATGACAACAAAAACTCAATATGGGGAACTCGATTTATCTGCAAGTAATACTCTAAGGCCGCTAACCCTGCATCATGCGGGATATTAGTATATAAGCTGGTCACATCCATAGAGCACAATAGATCAGTTGTACACATCTCCCCAATACATGACAATTTCATCAGGAAGTCAGTAGTATCTTTTAGAAAAGAAGGCAAGTCATACACTAAACCCTTTATGTGATGGTCAACAAATTTAGACAGCGGCTCAGTTACAGATTGATTCCCAGAAACAATTGGACGGCCAGGCGGATTATCCAGCCTTTTATGAATTTTTGGCAACGTATAAAGCACTGGTCTCAATGGGTTAGTTTGTAACAAAAACCCGTATTCTTTTTCATTAATTATTGCGTTAGATACAGCCCTCTTCAAAATAGTTTTTATCTCTTCACTAAACTTCATAGTGGGATCACATTGTAAGCGAGCATAAAAGTTAACGTCACCAAGTTGTCTCTCTATTTCTTGTACATAAGTAGACCTGTCCTGAACAACAATGGAGCCTCCCTTGTCTGCAGGTTTAGTAATTATATCATCATCAACCATCAATGTATGTAATGCTTCTTTCTCGGAAGACAACAAATTGTGTCTAATAAAATAGTCATCAGGCTTAAAACAGGAAAACACGTCTTGCTCTACCAGCCGGCAGAATGTTTCCACTGATGAATTGTTCATGGGAGGGAGAAAAGTACTCTTAGGTTTAAACAGAGTCTTTTCAGATACAGGGGGAGAAAGTTGCTCAGGAGAAATATTCGTATTCATGTATTGTCTTACAATCCCTTTTGAATAGAAAGCCTTGAGACGAATAGACCTAAAGAACTTAAACATTTCTATTTTAGTCACAAAAGGGTCATTTCCTTTTACGGGTACAAATGAAAGACCTTTAGATAAGACAGAGAGTTGGTCTTGACTTAGCTGTTTAGTTGAGATATTGATGACACTGTCGGTTATCTCTGCCCTCTTGCACTTTTTTTTTCTGTATATATATATATATATATGCCATGATTCAATGTCAGTAGAAGTTAAAAAAAAATAATAATCTAACCTAAAAAATATATAAATAGTAAATAAGTAAACATTAATACTAAATCATCATATTAGAGTGATTTCTGAAGGATCATGTGACACTGAAGACTGGAGTAATGATGCTGAAAATTCAGCTTTGATCACAGGAATAAATTATATTTTAAAGTGTATTACAATAAAAAGAATAATATTTAAAAAAAAGAAATCTGCATTTTTGATCAAATAAATGCTGCCTTGTTGAGCATAAGAGACTTCTAAACTTTAACATTAAAAACAACATTTAAAACTTAAACATTAAAAATAGTAATGTTTCCAATTTTTTAAACAAACAAATAAAATAAAAATCTGAAGTATTTACATCCTAGGCTCCATGTGAGGATAAATGAAGCCCAGAACGCTGCCAACCTCCAGAGATCTTTCTCATGTGCTTCCAGACGACACTGAAGTCAAACATCACGACAGCACAATAAGCTGCTCAAAAGCAAAGCAGTGGCGCTTCCCAGATTCAAGAAACCTCCGATGCATTGCACACAGAGCTCAAAAAGAGTTTAAAAGCCTGATGGAGAATCATGGCGGAGGTGACTGGCAGCATCACTGTCCATTACCCTCCACTTAAAGCAACACCAAGTAACTTTTCCTCTGCGGTCGCCCTACAGGTTGGAAGCGGAATTGTCTATTACCGCTGTGGTAAATAATTTAGCCAACCGCAGGCTACTGTCGCACGCACACTCGCTGTTTATCCAGCGCCGGCTTTATAATGAACGATGTCCACAGGCAAGGTGGAGTTGTTGCATGATTTCATGAAAGTCTGATGTATTGCGACATCAGAAATGAAGAACAACAAAATGATGACTATTGTAACGCTTGCCGTTAAGCAAGTCAAATTTGTAGTTTTCTTATGTATCATTAGAACTACAGAAATGCGACCCGATCTGGCAATCTTACATTGCGTGGATATAGCAGATATAGGAGCGCAAAGCGAAGCCAGAAGTGCTTTACGACTTGATGAGCCACTGAAACGATTTTGGAAACATTATTTTAAGGTAAAAAAATCTTACTTAGTGTTTCTTTAAAGGGATACCTCACCTCTGGAAAGATGATTGTGTATTTAAAATAGGTCATTTATGTAGAAGAAATGTGAAATTATTTTTGAATTTGGAGCTTTCTAGACTGAGAAAAGCCAGAAAATGTATTTTTGGCTCATGTGGATGAAAGACAACAACTCCCAGAATGCACTTGCTTCGCTGCCCTAGGAGGCCACGCCTACCGGTAACGGAGCGCAGTAGTTAAACAGCAAGTCTAGGCTACTAGTGAGTCTCCGTGATGAGTCTGCCCGGGATTTCGAGATCGCCCAAAATGTCGGGGATTCGGCTTTTGCGTTCTACAGTCGCCATTCATCATGTTTACTGTGGCGAGCAGGACGAGTGAGGGCCGCGGGAGAACGGCGCGAGGCCGGTGGCGTGATTACCGATGAGAGACACCTGTGAGACGCACCGGTCTCGTATCTCTCACGGAGGAGCGGGAATTTTCTTAGCAATGTTAAAACGCACATCAACCGATCACTTGTTTAGCGTTCATGTAAACACTACATTCAGATTCACCAATCGCAATTAATTCAGTTAGATTGAAACAAAAGGTGTGCATGTAAACAATGAATGGCGACTGCAGAAAGCAAAGGCTGAATCGCGGACATTTTGCACGATCTCGACGGCCGGACATGTCCGGGAAAAAGAGGATGGTAACCCCTACTACTCAGCTTTCTCCACAGAACAAGAGCCTGCTAGCTTAGCTTCCAAAAAAAGATGTCTGCCACTGTGTGTGCATTCTGTGAGTGAGATCCCAGCCTCTATGGGCAGGTTGAGGACATGCGGGACAGCTCCTACTACTGGCTGTAGTCTTTAGCCTCTGGCCAAAAAATCCTCAGATGACGCCAAAATGAAGATTTTTGCGTCATCAGAGGATTTTTTCCAGAAAAACAAAAAACAAATCTCTCGTCTCAGGGGGATATGAGGGTGGAAAGCACGGTCATTTGAAAATACTACAGGTTTTCTACTAATACAAAGCTTAATGCTAAATCCTGAAGTATCCCTTTAAGTTAAAATGTAATGCAGTGCAGAGGAGATGCTCACCTCAGCGTGGCCATGTTGGGCTGGTTCTGGAGATGCTCCTGCCAGTGATGCTTCATGCAGAAACAGCGCACGCCCTGCACACAGCAGGAGCCCATGTGGGCACTCTGGAAGAGTGCGAGGTCCTGCGGGGTCCCGTTACAGCACACGGCAGGCCGAGGCGAGCAGTACACGCAGCACGCCGGAGGCAGGGAGTTGGGCAACAGAACGGCCAACCTCTGAGAATCATGCGACGAGGACGAGGAGCTCGGCGAAGACGGAAGTGCGCTTCCGTTGGCTTTGAGTCCGCCATTCTGGCTCGACCGGGTCTGGTCATCGGGATGCGTGGACACTCCCTGGTCCTGGTCTTCATTGGCATTAGTGGCAGCGAAACCTGTGGAGGATCCGCCGCTGCTGAGGGGCCGGAGGTCGGGGAAGCCCTCGCTCAGGGCCATGATCCTTCCTGATCAGGACTTAATCTGCAGATAAACAAACAATCACAGTCACTCATGTACAGATACACCCATCATAACCACTGTAAAAATCGATCAGTAGACTTAACTTAAAGAAATTGAGGAAACCCATTGCCTTAAAGTTAAGTAAATAAACTTCATGCTTAATTAAAAAAATTAAGTGATGTGGAATTGTCAAGTTCACATAACTTATTTTTTTCAATTAAGCATGAAGTTTATTTAATCATATTAAGGCAACGGGTTTACTCAATTTTTTAAGTGAACTGAACACTTTTTAGTGTAACTAACTACCCCTTTAGTGAGGCAGAAGGGATTGAATAAGTGTGGAAACCAGAGTTATTTTAGTAGCACTGAGACACTATTATAGTTATTTTGAATTTAGATTTTTTTTGTTTTTGTCATTTTTATTGTTTTTTTTTTTAATGTCTTTAGCTTTTATTCATTTGTATTTTATTATTTATTATTCATCAATTAATGTCCTTAATTATTCACATAATCGGTGAATCATTAGATGGATTCAAACCAATAACTCAGGAGTTCGAGACCGAATCATTAAAAAGAACCGAGTCATTTGTTCACAAAATCTTTTTGACATTTTATATTTTAGCGCATCAAATTAAACTAAATGAAAATGAGAAATGTTGGCTTAAAATAAAATGTTTTTTGTACGTTTTTTTTTCTTCAGATTTATATTAGTTCAAATTTATTTCATTTCAATTTTTTTTTTTTTTTTGATTAATTAGATTTTTTATGGTTTTATTATTTAACTATAATAACGCTGGTAAAAACATAAGAAATATAATTTAGGTTCTGGTTCCATTTTTTTTTTTTTGCTGATTTTGCAGTTATTAACTCGTTATCATTCCAGCTCCTTTATTATTCACATATTTTATTAATTTTGTTTAGACAGGAAAAGATTAAAGATGAGATGATAATGATGATATATGGTGATTAAAGATGATAATGAGTGAATCATTAGATTGATTCAAACCAATAACTCAGGAGTTCGGGGCCGAATCATTAAAAAGAAACGACTCAGTCATTTGTTCACAAATCTTTTTGACAGCCTTGATTCTGAAAGTATTTTGCTCATTTATTTTTTATTTATTCTTCATTAAAAAAGTTTTACCCAAACCAACAAACTCCAAGATGAAACAACTTTACAAACATTGATTTAGAGCAAAAAATAAATTGATTGGATTTTTTTTGTTGCAAATAATGCAAATTAGAACATGCATTATTTATATGTTATTAAATAATTAAAAGATTGAATAATTATTCTATTAACATGCTTTACGCTATAAAAAAAAGGAAACTGACATGTAAACTGGAACACTTGACATGTAGTTTCTACAGGGGGATTTAAGTAGCAATAAAATGTTATTGCTAAAATTACATTACTCTATGAAGAAACTAAATGGGATTCATAGTTCCAGTACACTGTGGTTTGTTATTATAACTGAATCTCAGGGAGAGAAAAAAAAGAACCACTTCAGACAGCAAACCGGTTCTCAGTTACCAACACTAGGGGAATATCAAGAAGAATGGCTTTGTGAACAAAGTGCATTTCAAAGGCGCTGTCTGATTGAAAAGAACAGGTTCAAACACATTGGACAGACAGCAGAGTCGTCTACGTTTCATGGCATGCTTGAATTTCAGCCCCCATGGCCAGGAAACTGTTGCAGAGGAATGACATGGGCCGATATTAAATGTTGCATTGGATGTTTTAAAGTTCACGCCATGCATATCACAGTAAAATAAGACCCAAGCGTATTAACTCAGGTAAACCCACAGTGGTGACACTGGAACTTTGCCCAGACACACACTGACGCCATGGTCAGCGCTTTCTAGTGAAGTAAATCACCCACGTTCTTGCGTGACAGATGGAGACCTGCAAGACTCCATCGGAAACTGAAGATAGTCTCAAACCTCAGGGCGAGACTTTGCATGAAACACCCTATGAGCATCCAAAATAAGGGCATGAAAGATCTCATTTGATGCAGTGGTGAGCAGGTTTCCCCTCTCTGACGGTCCTGTGTGCTGTAAACACAGTGTCCGAAATACCTTCTCACACCAACAAATCTGGTTGTGTTCGCAGTTGAACCGCATCCATTTAAAAAGCAGGCAGATAGAGGGAGCTTTCTGAGAAGGGAAACCCAAGGGAGGGAAACACATGCAGCACTATGAACGCTCAGAGTCATAATATTTAAAAATCTTTTTGGTCTGGTTCTCCAGGTCACACTTTACGCAGCACACTTATCCTACAAGCTGCCTAAATGTAAAATAACACTATTGGTTCACTGTAGAAATAAGGGCTGTCACTTTCCTGTTAGATTTTTGAGACATGAGTGTTCATTGAATCGATTGTAAAATCGATTTTCCATGTCTAAAGACGTTTCCATGCATTTTCAACACCAAATACAGGCAAATCCGCGGACGACTAACAGGCGTTGGGACGACCGTAAAGAGGGCGCTTGAGACGCACAAGTCAGCAATATTTCTGATGATTTATTGGCGTGAAGTTTCGTGCACAATGAAAAACAGGAGCGCAACATTCAGGGATTGAGATTAACACCCTCCAACTCGCCAAATGCAAAAAAATGAACTTTGGCGGGAAACGCTGTCAAATCACAAGCCGATCTGGTGTGTTTCTGTGTTTACTCACTTTGCTGGGGAAGTTTGTGTAAGACAAATCTGCGCAAATACGCAACTCGTGATCCTCATGATATATTAAATACAGCGTATCGCAGAATCTGCGCATTTCTGGCTCACTTGAACACACACACACACACACGTCACTACGCAACAAATAACGGCGCGCTTGTTCACTTGCATTGAAGTAATAGCGAACATTAAAAAGCATTTGGTGAACAGAAAAGAGATTATTTTCCAGCATCCTACATGTTCTGTGTGCTGTATTGATCTGTCCACCTAACACACATTTATGGTTAAAAAAAAAAAAAAAAAAAAAAGGCTGTTAAAATCGATTCCCTATTTTCGTTTTCGAAACTTGTGTTGGTTGGTCCGATCGATTGTGCAATCGATTTCCGAACGTAAAGTGACAGCCTTAGTAGAAATTAAATATAGGTTAAATATAGCTGTATTTTATTTTATTAACATTAATGACACATGCAGCAGAAATATTAGGCTGCTGTCACTTGAAGACCGAATGCATGGACAGAATATACATTCGGTTTCTTTCTCAACTGTTCACTTGTGACTTACACGAGAGAATTATTGTGACTTTAGTGGATGTGTGAAGTTGGTTCTCAAGTTCACACAGGTGAGGAAGCAAAGCTGTTTAACTAGCAACAAAGTGACACAAAACTGTTTGTCTTCATTAAGTTAATTTTCAACACTTGATGTATTGTTTTATCAATCCAAATTATACAAGTATGTGTGTATGTGTGCTATCATTCTTAAAAATGAAATACTTTTTCTGTGTGTGTGTTGATATTTTGTTATCTAATGCAATTGTATATATATAATATATTTATATATATATATATATATATATATATATATATATATATATATATATATATATATATATATATATAGACACAGTACCAGTCAAAAGTTTGGAAACATTACTATTTTTAATGTAAAAAAAAAGTCTATTATGTTCATCAAGCCTGCATTTATTTGATCAAAAATACAGAAAAAAAAATAATATTGGGAAAGATGATTACAATTTAACAATGGTTTTCTAATTTTAATAGATTTTTTAAAATATTGTATATTTCTGTGACCAAAGCTAAATTTTCTGCATCATTACTCCAGTCTTCAGTGTCACATGATCATTCAGAAATCACTCTAATATGCTGATTTATTATCAACGTTGAAAACCGTTGTGATGTATAATATTTTTTATAACCTGTGATTGTTATGATGAATGTTGATGAATAAAAAGTAAAAAAAAAAAGAACAGCATAGAAACATTTTGAAACAATATACTGTTCAAAGAACCGGTACAAGAACCATTTAAGATATTTTTTCTTTCTTTTTTTTGAAAGAAATTAATAATTTTATTCACCAAGGATGTGTTAAATTGATAAAAGTTGATAGTAAAGAGTTTTATATTGTTAAAAAAGATTTTTATTTTGAATAAATGCTGTTCTTTTTAACTTATGTATCTATGAATCCTGAAAAAAGTATCACAGGTTCCAAAAAAATATTAAGCAGCACAACTATTTCCAACACTGATAATAACCACCAGGTATCAAATCAGCATATTAGATGATTTTTGAAGGATCATGTGACACCGGAGTAATGATGCTGAAAATTTGACCACAGGGATATATATACAATATTACTGTTTTTCTGTATTTTTGATCACATAAATGGAAGC